>CM023201.3:3493742-3666738 GCA_004115045.4 Sinella curviseta | reverse complement strand
CCAAGTTCTTGCTCCTGTTGGTCAAGTGCGAATGAGCTAATGTTATACAGTTCCTCTGTCCTGTTTATGAATGCTTGCGCAAAAACGTTTGTCGAATTGGGATGAGGGGATGAATGTGATTTTAAATCGCTCAAATCATTTGTATCGCCGACAATTTTGCCGATAACTACCTCCCATCGTTGAATCTTAGAATACGCCTCGAAAAATGGATATCTATTATTCATGCTGTGATTTGAGGACGAAGGAATGATAAACTTTTTGGCCCACAATTGATAGGATTTGGTTGAATTGAATTTCCATTCACTAATTGATGTCATTTTTAGTCTCGAGTAAACTCTAAACTTTTCTGCGACTAGCTCAGCAAACTTGGAGTACGGAAGTAGCACCTTTGATGATATCACGCTATAAACATTATCGTTTTTAAACGCATTGCTAAGCACAATTCCCATGAGCAGCACTGTCGCAATCGTGAAACGCAAACGGAAATTTCGGCACGATGATACGGTGAGTGGATCGCCTTGCTCCAACAATACTTTTATAAACTGGGTAAAGTGGACAATGAATCCATTTGACCTATAAGATGATTGTGAGATCCGTCGATGCATTTCTGAGAGAGATATTGAAGCCAGGATAAGAAAAGCCCAAATGTAGCCGTCGTAAACCTTAACCAGGTCCTTTAAACCAAACGATTGCGTTTCCCTACCGCTACTACAGGCAACGAAACTCAACGCATTTAGATTTTCTACGTATGACAAGCGCAGAGTGTGGGAAATGTTGGCTTGTACTCCAATCGTCCTTAATACGACATCGTTGACTTCAGGCCTTTCCGGTACGACAAGTCTCTTACTGTTTGAACAATAACTTGTATGCCCCTGCCCAAATGTTACCGACGCATTGCCCATAATGTGAAAGAGCACCGACGCGATCCCAGTTGCAAAGTTTTCTCTAATGCTGCCGACACCCCATTTCGTCGACCCGTGTATCTTATTGTATCCTCTGGGGAATGGAACAGAGCATTGCTGCATCTTCATCACAAACAACATGTCTCCGGCCTTGTGGGCGTGTCCGTTGTAATCTATCCAATCAAAGTTCCACCGCAATTCATGTTGCTCGTCCGCACGGCGGCTAAGCATATTGGGCAGGTTTTCCATCTGGTATGGCCGCAGAATGATTGATATATTCAGCATGTCAGTCCGATTGAACACTACGCGACTTGAACTGAAAATCCATTGTAAATTTCGATGGTCTAACACGATCGATACAGTGTGTGATGGGACGACTTGAACAGGCGGATATATGCGAGATACTCTCGGAGGTTTAAATAAATCCATCAAACGAGCAATGCTCTCGTTTGTGAGCTGGAAATCAACGTGGTTTACTAAGATTTGCAATTTGTTAGAGCTTGAGACTTCCGCTAGAATGGCCAATTCTTTAACACCTTCGTCCGTCTCGACATGAAATGCGGATGGGTATCTTCTATCGTAGAGAATGGGCAGGGGAGTTTGAATTGAAACCTGAACTTGACATGTCCACGGCCTTGTGTGTTGAGCAAACTGGAAAAACTTCAATCGAATACACAGATCCTTTTCCAGATACATCAAGTCTAATTTGCGGAATCCTGCAAAATACTTTGATAATCCACAATTGACAATTTGACTGTTCTCGTCTATTATGCCGCTGCGGTTGCCAGGATATCCACTGGGAATCCAGAATGGAAAGTAACCATAGATGGGGTGTATCAAAAATCCGGAAATCCAAAAATCCGGAAATCCAAAAATCCGGAAGTCCAAAAATCCGGAAATCCAAAAATCCGGAAAGCCAAAAATCCGGAATCCAATAATCCGGAAGTCCAAAAATCCGAAAAACTATTGAAGAGAAATCAACGAGAGATTAGTTTAAATTAAGTCAGGTTCGGTTAGGTTAGGTTCGGTTAGGTTCGGTTGGGTTAGGATGACCGAACTATGTCTATTTGTATAAAAATGTATGTGTTTACCAATTTTTTGAGTTACGGATTTTTGGATTCCGGATTTTTGGCTTTCCGGATTTTTGGTTTTCCGGATTTTTGACATAAAGCACCATAGATAGGGCCGACAAAACCAAGACTGTCAAATATTGCTATTCGTGGTGACCGCAATATTATGCCGGCGTCCGATAGGCCAAGGTTAACGTTGTGAAAGTTATCCACCATTACGAGACAGTTTGTATTTTCAAATGATTTCAAAATATTCGTAATAGGAAGATCGGTTCCTTCTAGTTTGACATTGTGTTCTTCGAAGTGAACTTTGAACTCTGCAAAGTCCTCCCCTTCGTACTTGTTAAAAAACTTATCCGGTGCGACGTCCTTGATTGATACGATCCTATATTTTGGTGCGTCCGGAACGGGATCCGAGTTTGCATAGAATGTTTTTTGGCAAATACACATTAGCCAAATTAGTGCGAGCTTGTTCAGTTTACTTAACGGAGAAGCACTATTAGCATTAAATGTATGCATTTTGACACAAGTCAGACAAGTGGGTCAACCAATGACTACTTTAGAAACAAAAAGACTCTTCCCTAAACAATTGGTTAACCCGTAAGTGTATTCCGCGTCGACTCGAAGCAAACAAGTGCGTATATATTGAATACTTGGTAATGTATGGCTTGGTAGAGTATATATTTGATTCCTCATAGCAGACCAAGTTATTAGATACGCCTTCTGCGCGTGGATACTATTTTGAAGTTACGAATGGATTAATTATATTAAGTGCTCCTCTAAGTATATCGTATACAATGGCGATGATAAAATAGTTAGGCAGTATATAACGACACGACGGTTAAAGCAACTTGAAGGGTAACCATTTCACGCTTAAAATCTAGGTTATGATGGCATCCTAATTTATAAAATTAATTTACTAGAGTACGGAAAACTTATCCCCGTTCTAATACGTCCAATACATATTTATGTTTCGCAATATTGATCGTAAATTAGTCTTCTAGCAACAGTGAGCGTGGTTTGGCATCACTTAATATAATTGCTGAATAAGTAAATGGGCCCCCGATTGCCGTAAAACTAAATCTGATTGTTATAATGAGTCGTAAATGTACATAGGTAGCAATCACCGCATACATGTATGCGAGATGGCGTATGCAATTTACCAATAATGGTGTCAAGACGTGTCTGACATATCTCATTTAGAGTATTTCGTATTGCCTATGAAAATATTTTATTTACATAGATGCCAAAATGTCTGATGCGTAGATATTCTGGAATCATCAATGACATTTTAGCTGAGAGCCAACATTAGATCATTTCATTACCAATGTTCTTGATTGTGACGGGAAATTTGTATATATGTGTTCTGGAAATATCAAAACATATATTGTCTTTGTAGTTAATTCTAAATTTCATTTCAAGATCCGAATTGCGGACACGTGCGATATTCCCGCCCAATATAGTTCTTTGTGGAGCACTTGGATTAAATTAAATTATAGCACAGGAATACCTGGCACAACTGCCTTTTACATGGTAAGGGTACTTTGTCATATGAACTAAAAATAAATGTAGGTAACTTTATTCACAACAGAATAGAATAAGAAGCTGGCAGGGCATTTGTTTCCCAATCCATTGCTACAAACAATATCATTGAGGTATACTTTATATTTACTTATGTAAATTCACAAAATTGCATATTTCCGTAGCATCATTCTCTAGCAAACCCCGCAAATCCAAACATATAAATAATAGCGAAATACAACACTCTATATTTCATATCCTGTGTTTCGGTGACGTCATTGAATATAGATTTCAACATTTAATCTGACATTACTTTAAACTAACTCGTATCTCGGGAATTACCTTGCCTGCTACTAGGCGTCGATAAACGTTGCTTCACTTTAATTAATACACAAACTACAAACTCACTTTAGTTACATAAATGATTTAAATAGAATTTTCGTAAAACAATTAGGTAAAAGTTGTTTCCGAGAAGTCCTCTATCAAAATATCGGCGTCTCCCCAACCCCACGGGGCCGGTCCTATATCTCCCACATCAAGCTTGTCGATAGCTGATGTTGCTTCATTTCCACTCCAATCTTGGTTACTATAATTCCTCATCCTCGAACCGTCTCTTGTGACATAGTTTCCATCGGAATATTGGGTGCCTATGCCTAGTTCTTCATTTTTGATCTTCGTGCCATGTGTAAATTCATATGAACCGTCTCCAGTTCTTGCAGCCCGTTTCCTTATCACGTTCTCCGAAACAACTTTGAGATCGTACGCCCAGCCAATCTTTGCCATCAAGTCAATAAACACTGTTGCCGGATTAGAGATGTAAAGGCCCACGTCTGTTGAGCGATAGTCCCAGGGAAAAACGTGATGAAAATTGTGCCAACCTTCCCCAACAATTATAAGGGATAACCAAGTTACGTCTGCGGGTCCAATGCTCTTCTCATATGGTTTTCGCGTCCAAATGTGCGCAACACTATTTCCCATTGAGCCCACATTATGCGATAACATAAATCGGAAATAATTCACACAGATACACAAGTACAACGACGGCGTGTAGAAGTAATAAGGAATCAAAATTGGCAGAGCTTGATTTAGAACAAGGTCAAGAATACGAAAGTATCTGTACTGGAAGGCGACCACGGGGTCATTTTTCAAATCAGAAAGGTCAATCGTCTTCTCCTTTTCAGTGACCTTGGGATGCTCCTTGATCATTGTCCAGCCGGTGTGGGAGAAAAAGAATCCGCGTTTCACACTGTACGGATCTGCGTCCGTTTCAGAATATTTATGATGGAGCCGGTGATCCCGTGCCCAACCAATTAGAGGCTTTTGGCCGGACAATGTATGCATTAGCATTAGGATGATGCGTAACGGTAATTTTGCTTTGTACGACCGGTGTGACCAGAGACGATGGGATCCTGCTGCAACGCCAATTGCACTGGCGTAAGCCAATACAAGTTGAAATAAAACGTGTGGCAATGGGATATAACCCGTGAGTAAGAAGAATAGTCCGTGGGCTCCGATAACGTGTGAGAGTATCATATGATAAGCGTAGGGAATAATTTCCCACTCTGTTTCCCTTGATAATTCAATTCTGAGATTGGGTATCCACAAGAAAAGGAGCTCCATTGTTATGAGGATAGAGAAATAATATGTTGCCGAAACTATGTTGGAATGTATAGCCGCTTTTACTAATTTTAGTGCCGTCGGCTTGCCAGATTCATTTGGAATGAAACGATGATGCATACACAACATTACATGGTGGTTGTGCAATAATTTGGTTCAATGTGAGTTCAATGTCAAGGTTGTGTGAGCATGCACAAATGCCTTACTATAAAGTTCAAACATCATCTTTACAATTACCAGCCAATTTTGTTTGCGATTCTTTGTAATGGTTGCCCAATAATAACTTATTTCTAATCACCATCCTCACCACCGCATAACTAAATAAAACGCAAGTGATTGTATTGTGAATCGGCAAAATTTCGCTTCAACCTAGTTGATTGCATAACAAAAACCCAAAAAACCGCAACAATAATCACATATCATGTTACAAACATAATTTACATGAGCAGGAAAATCATGCAACTCTGTGTTTCCGTGCATGCTCTCTATACAATAAAAGGAATTGAATGAGTAAACAAATGATATTTATGTCTAAAGAGGGATTTCCGAAACAATTATATTTAATTCACAACAAGCAATTTGCGAAATTATATTTCTTCAAAAATTAATTTCGCCATAAAAATACATCCCAACATGTTTCAAGCTGTAAGCACGGTATCAAGCGTCAGCAAAGTCACGTCCTCGTTGCCTTTGTACATCATCATGCCGAACCGCATATTAAAAATGGACTCTCGCATTCCACATCTCCCATTCCATTTCAGCTCAGCGCAAAACAGAAAACATATCCATGTACATTTTTATACGGAAACCCACGTAATCCATTAGATAAAGCAGCAGTGCGAAGCAAAGTCACAAAACACAACCCGGTGACGATCATGCCACATGAAGTGTTTCCAAGGAATTTCAGTATAAACACATCGCCTCCACCGCCCCTCCAACTTCCGAGCGTGTTTCCGAACACGGAACAACGTCAGCTTTTGTGCTCACGCAGATGATCATCTGCCTTTCTTCTCACACACAACCGTCTACTCACGTCATCGAGAAAATAAAACAGAAGCAAAAAATAATTTTCACAACGTTTTAATAAATAGTTTTGCTGATAAATGAAACAATATGAACAGTAATCAAGACGATCATGAAGATCATGGTGTCATCAGGATGGGCAATGCGAATGGCGAAGATGACGTGTCCAGCCTGTTAAGTATACTCCCTCCAGAGGTAATTAAATTGTCATCTACTCAAGATTTAAAATGATTGGTAAGCCAGTCGAATCATAAATATGTCTCTGTGAATATTTTAATAAGCTGTGGGAGATTATCCTGGAGAAACTGGACCCAAGAATTGATCTTCTTAGCTGCTTGAAAGCGTGTCCCGAGTTGGAAGTGGCAGTGCGACCATTTAGAACCATCTGCTTGTTGGATCAAGTAAAAACAATGAATTATACAATTTGACGTATTAAATGACTGATAACGGTTTTCTCCTACAGGTCCTGCCGCTTATCTGTCCATGGCTAGCAATCCGGGACCTGCTTCTGCTACGCTTTGGCTGTAAATTCTATGCCGAGTCTGTCGTTACATTCATTCAAGCAGTGAATTCCAGACGCATGACATCCGCTGTATATACTCCGTACCTTATTGGCCCCCACTTCACAGGTCCCAGATCCGAGATACTCACAAACTTTCTTAACGAAAATCAAGGGCATCTGTTGCAGGATCATGCAAATCCATTCATAAGCAATGTCGTATCTCTGACAAGAGGTCGCCCTAATCAGTGGCAGGATTCACAGCTTCCCCAACCCCTTGGGGAACAGCGCTTTTGGACAAATGTACACTTTCTCTCGGGCAGATTCGGAAGTCACATTCAATTTCTCACACTGGACCTCAACCTGTCCCCTCTCAGAGGCTACCTACTGCTTCACGCAATCAGCGGAGATATGGGAAATTTGAGATATCTCCAATTACAAGGTCCTGTATCTAATCGATGGACGGGGAACACTGTAATGTTAAATGATAATGTAATTTCGACATTTCCCCTCCATCCCCTCCCACTCCTCAACTCCCTCTGCGTAAACCTTTAACCCTGCACATCAACCTTGAGCGACATTCTATTGACAAAATATTTTGGGCAACTGAGCCGCTTGGAATGTCGCAGTCTCCCAGAAGCTGTGGAAGTGGACGCCAAGAATTTGAAGCATTTCTGCCTGTGGGGCGCCACAGACGGCTCCATGGAGACCGTGTTTTCGTCTCAACTGCGCGTGGCTGCAAATCTGGAAACCGTTGCTGTTTATCCTGCCCCGGATGAAAACCCCTACGACATTTTGGGACTGCTCCGAGCAATTTGCAAATATCCCAAGGTCACCACCCTTCAAATTTTTCCGGAGAGAATAGGGAATACCTACTATGATAATGGCGTTAGGATGGTTAGCATGGAGGACATTATAAATGTCCAAATTTCCACTGTGAAGGTGCTTGAAATTGAGCACTGCCCGAATGTGAACTATGGCTTTCTAAGGTGCTTCCCGAAACTGGAACAACTTTCCATTGTGGACCACAACGATCCAGAAGATACTCCAGAGATCATGGGCCATGTCGGTGAGATGGATGGGAGGGATGATGTGGAGATCCACTGCTATGTTCACTCCAAGAAGGACGGGGGCCTTTATCAAATAACATCTGGAGGTTATTCCGTTACCTTCAGAAAGTCAGTTATAGGATATCTGAGATTCACCGTCTCTATGATGATCAGCGTCCGTCTGTCACTTTCAGACAGGATTGTACGAGAAAAGGATACAAGACGTATTTACAAAACGGAAATGGGGATGGTGAAATGTGAAAAAAATAGTTTTAAATCTTCTGTCCGTACCTAAAACGTAATTAATGACAAATAAGTATTATGTTATTCCACATATTTGTGACCCTACCCAGATATTAATAATAAAGCGTATTGCAAAAGAAATCACATGGGTTGAGCATAAATAAACTAGTTTTTGGTGTTGCGGTTGAAATAAATGGGGGTTAATGATAGTTGTAAAAAGGAAGTCAAAATGGACTACTTTGACCATCAAACAAACAATCAAACATAATCTCATTATGCTATTGATTGCATGACAAATTATATTAATAAATTGGCTATAAATTCTTTTGAAACACCATTTACTCAATCTATTTTTTATTTGACCAATCATGTAGGTTGTTGTACCGGAAGGTAAACAATGCACATATAATTTGAAGCAAACAATTTGAAAACCTAACTGAATTCAGCAGTTAGATTATAAAGCAGAACTATGTAGCGTATATCTTATTACTATTCCATTTTTTATTGAATTTGCTCGCTCTACTAATATTTTGGCCTATATGCCTAGGTTAGTTGAAATGGATTAGTTGGCAAGGAAATCAATCTAGGCCAAAATTATTTCTATTGCACCGAAGTAGCTCTACTTTTCAAATACTGTTCGCGTCCGTCCATGGTAAACACGTGTCCAAAAACAACACCCGTTGATCTGTTTTCAGGGTCACCATCCTCGTCGTTGACAACTTCAACTAATTCGAGCCGCACACTGAGCAGACATAGGGCAGGAAGAAGTTGCCAAATGTTACTCTGGTACAGCCCCCCGCATTCCTTGGAATACATATACTTGTGGATCTCCACTGTTTCCCGTTCACCACTGACATAATTCGGAACTGCGGGGTACTCACTCCACTCGATTGGGCCCTCCAGTTCGAGCTGCTTCAGGTTGGGAAAACACTGGAGAAATGAGTAGTCCAAACGTTTGCCGTGGTCCAATCTGATTATATTTATCGTGGGCATCTGGCATCTCGCGACGTCTAACCTGAGCATTCCCTTAATTTCGTAATCTAGATTTTCCGTCATCGAAATCACGAGCATGTTTAGTCGCGGATATTGGGAGAGACCTTGGAGCAGTTTCGTCATGTCAATTGGCACGTTCAGCTCATTATCGCTGTTAAGAAAAATTCCAAAAACACAAAGATTTGTGGCTGAGCCCAGATGTGCAGAATATAAGCTCTCCATCAAATTCCCATTCGAAGCCCACAGCGAGAAACATTTGAGATTACTGGCGTCATCGTCGCGCGAGATAACCGATTCTGGTATATGACCACATTCCAAATTTCTCAGTTGTCCAAAATATCTAGTGACCAGAGTGTCTGAGAAAATCCAGGGTAGCGTTGCAAAGATCAGATTGAGTGTGTGAAGGTGATTCAGAGTACTCAATGGGGAGGCGGCCATCTCGTCAGTTAGCTCATCAATCGTTTCATCTGTGTCACTATTCTCAGAAGGTTCCATGTCCATCAGCTCAAGTTTCCCCAAATTGGGCGTATTTCGAGTGATTTGTTGAACTAACTGATAGAATTTCACTGAGGTGAGGCTAAGCACCAGACTTAGAGAGTGAATTTGATTCCCGAACGCGCTCGAGAGGAAATGGACATTTGCCCAAAAGTTGAGGTCGGAAGTTGATAGTGGAGGACTTCCATCTGTGTGTCTGAGGTGCGCAAACTGTACTGCCCTGCTCACAAACGGATTCGAGTTCATCTGCCGATGGTGCTGCATTACGTCCAGAAAGCGTGAGAGCTGTTCCGGGTCAATGTTGCGAAAGCTTGAACAAGTCATAGGGCTGTCGGAGAACAGTCCACGTGCGTTACTTGCCTGGAGGAGAGAACCAACATCTTCGGCCCACAACTTGCACACCAGGCGCAGCCGCAACAGTTCGTTTAATGGCAGTGGAATCCTGCTGGCGAGAGTAGAAAGCACCTGGAACAGTATTCACTAATTATTAATTCATCCCCAATAATGTACAATTAGCTAATGTCATCGAGTGAATTTACTTACATGACCAAACAAATACACTTTCCGTAATGGTCTCGCCGCCACTACCAACTGGCTAGATGCTAAAAAGCAATTCCCCAGATCCACCCGGGTGTCTAGATGTTCCATAATCATTTCCCAGACCTGCGGCAATTTGTAAACAATCACTCCAATTAACATCTGCATCGGAAAATATAGCGTTACAAGTCTGTCAAATTGACTGATTTTCCGGAGACCCGATTTCTTACCTCTGGCGAAAATACCGTAAACGGCGCGACCCCGTGTCCGTAACTCCGGACGCCATTACCGGCGTCATGCTGATCTTGTCCGTTCATTATTTTAACGTCACGGTTAGAAATATTCTTGGAGTCTCCCTAAAGCACCCAAATATTCAGTAGCAATATCTTTACCAGAATGAAATAGGATGGTAGTAAAAACAGAGGGCGGTCTGCAGCGTAAACAAACCAACCTGACTGTGTTGAAGGCTAGAGAAGATGAGCAAAACCAACAACTCGGCAAAGCTGAATTGAAAATGAACGCAGTTTGTGTGCTTTCTTCGAGAATATCTCAAGTTGATTGAGCAAAAACGGGAGTAGTTAAAAACGGGTCCCTGTCTTCCCTAAATATCGAACTGGCTGGTCCCCACCCAGATTACACAAGTTCATGGCAAAAGGTTTGCAATGCTTTTATAACCATCTTATATAGGCGTATTATTTTTAGAATGGAATATAGGCAGGAATGAACAAAGTTTGAACTGCAGTTTCGTTAGGTACTTTAAGTGCATGTCGTTATACATGCTTAAGTGGGAGCTACCGAGTTCTAGAGGAAAAACTTAAAAAACTAGCGATAGGATCAACATTTACACGTACTCTTTATTCATTACAGAAATTCTAATGATTTTTCCCACACGTTATATATATGTTTTACTAGTTTTATCCAGTTTTAGCCCTTACAGCTTTCGTCATGCTGCTATTTATGTTGCTTCAAATGAGAGGATTAATTCAATGACCTCACCCAGTTTCTAATTATATTCCTTGCTTCCTGATAAGTACTTATACTTGGAGTTAGAACTTTGCGTACGTGGTGCCCGAAAATAAATTGGATGGTTAGCCATTATTTGCAGCGTACCAAATTCGTCATAAAATATAAAGCCACAATCTTGACAATCTAGATTAAATACACATTGAACATGCTTCCAGAATCCCCAGGATAGATTTCCCTACGATTCATCTCCGCTTTCAGTTTTCAAGGTATACCATATAATTTGCTATTGATGTTTTTGCGACGGATTAATGTAAATGTTTTAAGACGCAGTTATCAGTTAAATGATTGGATTCACATTAGTTTCATTCAAGTATATTTCATTCTCTGCATAAAATATTCCCCGAGCCACTGCGCATTACGACTAAAAGGTATTTCGGATATAATGTTTCAATAATGAATGACAATATTGTTTTTAAATTGTTGCTAAATAAGCCATCTCATTCATTAACAAACTGATGACAATAATCGATAATGTAGGGAACGAGGGTGAAAACTGAGTTGTTTGTTTCTGGAAATGTAGTTGATACGAATAATGGCGAGAAACCTCTGCACCGGTAACGTCTTAAATCATACGTGACGCAAGACACGCGACATGAAAAAATGATTGATGTGCAAAGCAGTATACATTAGACCAGATTGACTGTCATGTGTCTTCCGAACACAATTTGGAGTGGAGGAAATGCAAATGCAATTGAAGTAATCATGAATACAAACGGGACTAGAAGGACGGATATAAACACTCCACAAATCATGACAACAAGCAATGATGATGATTGATGGGTTTCTTCTTTCCGGAACAATGTTTCGAATTGACAAAGCACTACAGCGAGTACTAACGTATTTGCCTGACATAGCAAGCTGTAATGCAAACTGAAAGCAGAAAAGCAGTCATGAAGTATGTAAATAACTATTTCGGTAATGTACTGAACAGTGTTGGAGTCACAGGGAAAATAATAGCCATATTATATGACAACAAAGAAACAAGTAGTATTATCCCAAATTACGTTGAGCGTAAGTTTAATTGGCCCATTCTTTTCGATTTTCTATTTCCAGGATATAAAAAATCTTACAGGTACCAAGAAATAATTGTAAATTTGTGATATAATGTTGAAAGAGGATGGGAGAATGACTATCGGAATTAAATTGTGACGGATTGCATCAATACGCCTTTCTAACCATTTTAAAAAATTACATGAACTTTACTAAAACTAGAGTTTAACGGAGTGTAGCAAAGAACATAGTGGTTGGCTGTTTATTGCATGGGACAAGGTAGAGGAACATTATATTGTTCGGGCTCAATCATAAAATGTTATACTTACTTGCAGAGACGTTCATCAAACGAGACGTAACAAGCCAAGTTCCATTATGTGACTGTTTAATGATCTTTCAAGGATAACACGGGCTCTTTATTTCCCCCCTTAAATGAATTTTATTAAAAAATCAATTTGGGTGCCTAAACAATTGCACGACTCAGGTAATACATGTTATAGGCATGACTATGTTTAAAAAATAACTTCCTCAGCTGGACTTTCAAGAAGATAATATGTGCGAATTTATGGTACACAAAATGTTGGTTAAATAAACCAGATAAATTAATTTAGTTGCTCTCAACGGTGCATGCAGTGGATCTAACGTATACATCGATGACGGAGTTAATGCATTGTTCAAGCGCCTTCTAGATAGAAGGTTAGATTGAATCTTAGAACGTGTAATTCTTTAAAATAATTTTTATATATAGTTATGATGGTAAAAAAGATAAATTCATCACGAGTTAGGGATATTCTCGTGAGATGTATCCATTGTTCTGATCAGGTCAAAATGAAGCAGTTCGTGAAACAAAGTAAATGAATATGAAAACCATTTTGGATTCATGATGCATATTTTTAATTAAAACTTTATTCCCGGCTATTTCTATATGATTTAATTACAGAATATTAAACTTGAGTTAATAAAAGTAGACTAACGGTATTGTTTACAATATCATCACAAACACGAAAACCTAATGACTCGTTTGCTACTCCATAAGGCCCACTTCAAATCCAATTGATGGAGCCGCTCTAAGAAGCCTTCTCGCCCTTGCATTCCCTCCAACGTGTTTCGCCCAAAACATCCGAAACATCAATCCATTTTTGTATAATTTGCTGGTCATTTCAATCAGCGCCAAAATAACTACAACAATTGTTACTGCGCCAACTGGAATTAGAAGATAAAAAATAACGGGCAGCTGGTTGTACATTCTAACGGTACCATATACTGCGCATGACGCCAGGAGAACCCCCACAAAAAGCGAGAATGTAAAAAATACAACAAGATATTGGGACGCTACCACCAAAAGAATTTTCAAGCATTGAAGGCGCTTATAGCACGCCAACAACTGGCGTAATGGGTTATTTTGAATGCTGCGATGGCTGCAATTTACATTCTTCTGAAAATGCAATTGATTGGAATAATGGAGGAAATATTTTGCACAAAGGGCCGATAAAATAATCACGGAGGCACCATTTGCAATAGTAACTATTGACTCAGAAGCAATTATTAAAGAGTCAAGCAACTTGGTTAGTAAGTGAGTACCGAACATCGGTTATAATGGCAAAGATGGGAGTACATGCGGAGTGAGTATACATGGAAACGGAAAAATCACACTGATCGCATAAAACGCGTAATTCAAGAGAATCCAGAGTGTTGATGCCTGAGGGATTTCCTTTTCCTCTAGCAATTTTGGGAATTGATTCACAAGATATAGATTAGCGTTGACGCCTGTTTGCACTGCATAGCAAGCCGAAATAAGAATTGCAGCTAGAAATGTTGCCAGCACGTACACGGTTCCTTCGGTACTGTTGTGAATTGTGTAGGAGTTCCAGTGGAAAAACAGCCAAACCAAACGGCATGCCCCAAACAACAAAAGGCAGCATAAACTGCTTTGCGCATAAATCCGGTAGCGTCTCTGCCAATTCTTGTTGTAGCAAGGATTGGCAACCATAAATTTTCCTGAGCTGTCAACTCGATAGGGAAATGGTGCAGACTTTTGCAACATTTTCTGAATGTCCAACGCTACTTTTCGAATATCCATACTGGATTTTTTCAAGTTTGGAACAATACCAAACTCAAGTAGTGTTTTCTGTTTATTCAAAATTTCTCAATGCCGACGACGAAAAATTTAAACTTTTGAAGAAATACTTGCTTTCCGACGTTTTGCGGGCACGGCCTGGGAACTGCAGACAGATTGAATTCGTGGCAAGAAATGGAAAGGAGAAAACTTCTAAGAACCGACTGGGTGTGGTTTTCAATACAGTTTCTTACGAATACTGTCGTCTTTTCAAAATCCATAAAGGTGGTCGGGTATTTCACGTATGGTGCCTTGGGAAAGTTAGAAACAGGCTGTCATTACCCGATCTTAATTTCAGATTTGTGGTTGCTCATCAAACCAACAGTAATGCAAAACTTGGGTTCTACTTTATATGCTAGCACATCAGATGTGGTTTCTAATAGAAATTTTGAGCAAATAATTTCTTCCTTTAATGAGTTTTCTAATATATAATTATTAATGTAGTTATAGAAGTTATATCAAGATCCCTGTCCGTTGAAATACATTGTCCGAGCGGCTCCACGCTTGTTCCCACCAAGTGGATACCCACCTGGAAGATTCCCCCCAGTAAAATCCCACCAAGGAAATTTGCCACCACGGAATACCCCCCCCACAGTACATTCCCGTCATGGAATATTCCTTCCGAAAAGTGTTCCCACCATGGTTTATGGTGGATGGAGTATTCCGTGGTGGCCATTTTCCTTGGTGGGAGTTTTCCATGGTGGGATTTTACTGGAGGGAATCTTCCAGGTGCGAATTAGCCTGATACCTTTCAGATGTCCTGATTGTGGTTCTTCATCAAAAGACGAAATGTAGCTTCTGTTTTATATGCTTCCACAGCACAATACGGTTCCTAATGTAATGTTGAATATATTATTTTTAATGGAGTTTCCTGATATATGATTATTAATGTAGTTTCCTGATATATGATTATTATTGGAGTTTTGACTGTTGTAATAAGGAATTAATCCTGAGCGCAGATCTTAACCCAATTTCACAACAGCCTCGGTGGATAAATGTAGGGAAGGCACAGAGCTAATGTTGTCGTGTGCTCGAAAAATAAACAGTATAGTAACCAGTAGAACCCTTCCCAAACATAAATGGATTTGACTTTTCACATTTGCTGACCATACATCCTGTTTAAAATTAATATATTCATGAAACTGACACGAATCCTAACTGAGGTTAGCACATATTATTGAACACAATTTTAATTTTGAACGGATATTCATCAGCTCCGAAAATCGCATCTGTAAATCTCTAATTAAATTTCTCAAATGGAATTCTAATCATTCGTTTGGAAAGACGCCTGCAAATTCCTGCAAATATATTTTCTTTATTTTAAGCTAAGGCGGTGAGGATCCCACAGGTCTTTAGTCAGGCTCCTAGTTCTCAGGAACCTAATATTTCCGATACAAAATTCGATTACACAAGCACTCACAAACTCGCAATATAGCTCACCAAACTTTCAACTAAAGCTTCCGGCTGAATCTGAAAATGTCTCTACGAAGGATAGTCTTAAAGTTGCATAGACACCTTGACAAGTTTGTGGCACTGCCGTATCGAGCCCATGAGTCTCGAGATATTCTCGTAGCCAACAGTTCACACAACATCAAATGGCAAAGATTTTATCGTATCTACGCGCAGTGTAGCTTGGCATACCATTGCTTGTTTATTACATGCCGTCTGATCTGGCTATTCTTCAACTGGAAGTCATACACAACTCGCCATATCACCGATGGCGTTATCTACGTAATGTCAATATTCCTAGCTGCCATCCTTAGCTCTGTATGCTACGTCGTGGAGGAACACGCGCAGTTGTGTCAGTACCACTTCAATCAATGCGCCAAATTGCAAACGGATATGGAAAGCCATAAGGAAACCGCAATAATTATTCGGATGGGCAACGGCTTTTATTTATTTGCTATCATCATTCCATCCGTGGTCACTACTGCGCCAATAGTACTTCCCTTTCTTCCACTTCAATTTTATTTTCGGCACACGTTTCATTGTCAAGTTGGCCGAGTCCTTACTTGTCGGTTTCACGATCGTGTATGCTAATGCCTGCCTTACGTCAGTCGTTATTTTAACAGCCATGGCTGCAGATATACATGTCAACTATTCTGATCAATTGCATTTCTGTAAACGGGCAAAAGACAACTTTCGCTTTGTTAGAATTGTCCCATTGCACCAATTTTTTGTGTGCGTCCGACGTCTGCATATTTTAAAAATATGTTTGGTAAATGGGTCCCAATTCCTCCTTACATTTTTCACCATATCGGTATTTTCTGGAGTTCTCCTGGCGTCATGCACAGCTTTCTGCACGTTTCGATTGTATAATGAGCTACATTTACTCTTCTACTTAATAATGCCAGTTGCCACGGTTGCGACTGCTGCCATTATATTGATATTGAATGAGATGGCAAGCATAATGCACAAAAACGGGTTGTTGTTTCGGGTGTTTTGGAGGATGCATATTGGAGGCAGCGCTAGAGCCAGGAGAATTTTCAGAGCGGCTCCACCGCATATTGGATTCGAAGTGGGACCTTATGGCATTGCAACAAGTACGTTAGGTTTGCGAATTTGTGATGATATTGTTAACAATACTGTTGATTTACTTTTGTTGACCGGATCTTAATTTGCTCCTACTAAATCAAGTAGGAATATAAGAGGACAGTGTGAATTCAATTAAAATCATAGTATCAAGTGAAGAATGCTAATTTACAAAATAATTGATTGCATATACTTTGCTTGAGGTGATTAATGTTGACCATTGTTTTAACAAACTATAATTAATAAATTTGTTTAATATCAAATGTTTCCACTGACATACATGTAATTTTGATAATTCACATGTGCAATAAATATACTGCTATCGTTATTATATTTGCACTTGAAATTAACTTGTTTTGCGCTTTCCACTCACTTCCATGTCATTTTTTCAAATTCCGGATATCTCTGATGGCGTCGGGATGTGCACCAGCATAAAAAATTTTATAACGCTCTTATCGTGAAATCAGTAAACACGAATATTTGGTTCCCAATGGTTCAACTCAATTCACTATATCGTTTTAATGGTCTCTGATCATTTGTATTCCGGTCTGAATGTTACATATGTTTTTGCAAACATCCGCAATTACTCACATCGGTAAAATTCCGTATCATAAAATATTTGTACTGCAAATAATATTCATAAACCACTTATTGTCCTAGCGTATGTTTCATACTACGCCTTTCCTTTGGCCATCCCGCTTTCCGGCATCCCGCAATTCAATTTGTCATCAAATATTCCGTGTAATCACTTGATAATGTAAATCATCATTATCTGCATCATTCGTCTACATGTATAAGTAAATTAATTTGCGATTACAGCGGAAACATTTTACCTACCAATAAATATGCCGACAATTTTTGACCTACCGCATTTATGAAATGCCGGTTAATTGCTTTACACTTGATGCGATTAAAAATATATTTGAGCTCCAAATTTTATTATTTCCATTTACCAAGATAATTGTACGATTTCCGTGAAAATCACGAACTTTTTATCAGTGTTTACATGCTTCCATCAGGTATTGAACTACCAATAAAGGATTACCGTGACTTTATGGCTTAACTTGACGCACACGAATTGCTGCCCATCCTACAAGCTAATCACGGAAGAGACTATCTGCTTTCCCGGATGTTCATCATACGTTCTTTGTATAAAAACCCAGTGAACTTTCGTCAAACTTGTAAGTCAATCGTAAGCTAGGCAACAGCATCGACAAGCTCACTAATCATTACGTATCAAGATGAAGCAAAATTATTTTTTTCTACTTGTGTTCATCATTTTTGCTATTACCGAGAAATCAGGTAATTAGATTCGTCCTCATTTGCTGCCACTGGCAGGTCGATATATTCACAGTTAATTCCACACTAAATTTTCATGATTTTTTTAGAAGCTGCCGAGTGTGAAAATGGATGGGTAGCCTACAAGAACAATCTGTGCATTCAGGCCTTCCCCGCCCTATTGACCTTTCAGGACGCCAAGCTATTCTGTTCCGAGCAAGGTGACGCCATGTCCAAATCCTCCCTGGTCAAGGTCAAGGATGAGGTCATGCAAGACGTCCTCACGAATTACACCAGCGATATTTATGACAGCATGTGGCTAGGCTGTAGGCGCAATGGAGGGGAAGTGCAGTTTACATGGGATGATGATGGCTCACCTCTCACGTACACCAACTGGCAGCCAGGATCGCCAAGAACCGACCTCAGTTCAGACCTCTGCATCGAGATAAGACCAATAAATGCCAGATCCACTCCAAGCAGCCTGGGAAAGTGGCTAGATGTCAATTGCAACAAGCGAAATCTAGTAGTATGTCAGAAGGAATTACCACGAACATTGGAAGATGCATTTAATGAAATCAGTAAGATTCAGAACCAACTTCTTGAAGCCACTGCTCAGCGTGCCGAGCTTTTGCAACGACTCGAGATGACAAACCAAAAACTTGAGACGACGCAGCAAAATCTTGATTCCGTTTCCGCAAAGGTTGTTCCAGTTGGGTCCATTTACGTTGAGTATCACAACCAGCCCAGTCCTCGTTCTCTTTGGCCCAATTTTACATGGCAGGATATCAGCAGCACTTATGCCGGTCTTTTCTTCCGAGTCACGGGAAGCGGTTCATCAGCCTGGGGAGTAACACAATCTGAATGTTCTCCTCGAATAACTCAGATGAATAGTGCACGAAAGGTGAGTAAAGACCCTGACTACCGGGATAGATATACCAGGCCACTGAGCATTCCTTCCAATGGATGGTCCGATGTCGGCGACGCAGGGGAGTACTGGCGTGGCGGTGGTGGCGTGAATTTTGAAGGACTGAAATTCTACACGCAAGGATGCGAGGTTCGGCCAAAAAACAAGGCGATTCGAATTTGGAAGCGAACTGCTTAGCTTAACTATAATAATCCTATGGTGAGTTTGTCGTTCTATTTGAAGGGTAGTTATTTGTATGGATTTGGACGCTTTTTGAGCAATATGTCCTATTCATGTAGAATTAAATTAATTAATTTGTTATGCAAGTATATAAATGATTTGAATTGATTTCATTTCATCAATACATGGTGCGTATATTCATCTTTATTCTCATGTCATGTGATTACAATATTTTAACTGGCAATCAGGCCTTTCATCATTAGCAAACACAAACTGTGTAAGCTGTTTCGCAATTATATTTGTGGCGTCTCCCAACCACCCATATTCGTGTGGAACCTTCATTGTTTGAAGTACAGAGTCATACGACGCCTTATTTTCTGCCGTCTTGACCAAGACAAATAGACTCATTTTCTCTCTGGCAAAGAAACTATCCAGTTCCGAAACTGGGGGATGCTTGGTCCCGAAACAAGAATCGCTGCCATCAAACATTGCATCGTGCTTGTATGAACGATTCCCGGGATAAGCCATATGCAACCCATCATCAGACACGAGAACAATTACTTTGACAACGTTTGGATTCCCCACTGTCCAGTTAACTGAGCGATCTTGGGTGGCCATCATGGCACCAAATAAGCCAGGCTCCTTTGTTTCACTGTACAGATACGTCAGCTGATTCCTCTGAGATCGGCCATAAAATGATGTCAGGTCTGAAGTTAGCACTTGTTGTCTCCTGTAGCATCCCTCACTGTTTAAGAAAACGAATACTTTAAGTTTTCAATAAACAACTTAAATTATGACGTCATCTGTGTCGAAAACAAATAGCCTCTTACTTTTTGTCATGCTCCGTAAAACCGGATGCGAGTGGTTTGCACCAGTTCCAATCGGTACAGGAAAAGTCAGAAAACAGCGAGATCCCGTATTTAGATTTTGGAAATGCGATGCTCAGGTCGTCGGCAACTTTCGAGATCCTTTGGAATTGGTCGAATACCAGAGATTCAACTGGACCAGGTAGGGAAGATGAGGCGTCAAGCAGAAACAACATGTCCAACTCTGGAGGGTCGCAGGTTTCATGGAACTTCTTACAGCCAACTATAAAAATTATATGGAAATGCTAACTAAGATTGTATAATTTGTTTAAACTTGGATTCAATAAGTTTGTCATGTTCGTAACCATTTTCGCGTGCGCTGCAAATCCCTGTTCCAGAATTGTAATGGCAACCGCCTGAAACACATTCCCAATGATCCCCGCTAAAAAGCGAACAGTCTTGACTTACCGCGTCACCAAACTTGACAACGGAGAATGCGGCAATTTCGAAGCTTCCTTCAGCAAATATGCACTCCCCAAAGCAAAATTCTAACGCTACCGAATTATTGTTCATGGTGCCCGGACCAGCCCCGTCAAGAATTATCGTCCCGCTTGTAATGCGAAAACTTGTGATAAGGTCAACTGGAGTCCACCGTTTTCCGTTAGCCAGTCGAGCCACATCCACTTCAGAGAATATAAACTGTCCTCCTAATTTAATGTTGAATGATTTCTCGCCGGGAAGAACGTCCTCAATTTCTATGGCTTTAATGCGAAGCTCGTACGTTCCGTCCTTGCACACTGGAATGCTGTATAAAATACATCGACCTGATTCTCTCTTGAATGGGTCGGCATAGACAATGTTTTGAAGGAGCTCGGAATCCATATCGGAGCCGGCAACTGGATTGACTGCAACGCGTCGGACATCGTCCGCATCCGTGAAAGCCACGCTTTTGTCATCTTGGTATAATATCCCATCTGAATCCGTTGTTGACTCTCCACCCATGTTTACAGCAAGTACGATCTCTTCCACAACGCAGCTTCCCCTTGACTGCAAATTTTTGCACAACGTGCCACCTTTAATATAGAATCCATTTGATCGTCCACATTCATTTTCGGCGAACGCGGAATCGGAGCAGGCTGGAATTCCGAAGAATGTTTTGAACGCAAATATTTGCCACATACAAAATTTACAAGAAGATAAGAAAAAATATTAGCGGTAATGTTACCCAAATCCTTAGCATCTCTGCAGAATCCTGTTGACGAGTATTGACATTCCATCATGCTACATTTGCAAATGTCGTTGCAGTATTCACCGCATCTTGAGCCACAACCTCCTTTTTGCTCTACAAATGTTCATTAATCGATATTAAAATTAATTACATATACTTACGTATGTCGTTTTTAGTCGTCTTACCATCCTGTCTGGTGCACTGTCCGGTAGTGCAGTCATAGAAACAATGGTGATGTCTACACAAAGTGGCTTGTTTCTCATACAGAGAGCAATCTGAAATTTCAATTAGCAGTTTTAAAGAATTAACGACGCATGTAATTTCCGATTGGTAACTTAAATACACTATGGCGTACCTATTGATTCTTTACAGCTTTCAGAATCCACATCGTAATGGCAGTTGGCATTCAATTCACACAAGCACCTCTTGCCGTTGAACGTTGGACAGGATCCAGCAACCATGCTTTGAGCTAGTATTCCGACATCATCGCTCATGCAAGCATCTAAACAAAATCAAATCGGAAAGGTAAAATTGTCAAAGAGTAGTTATATTTGAAGAAGCTAAAAATGTAATCAAACCGCCACTGCCAGCATCCCGTTTCTTCAGTTGGTGATGCTCCTCGTGATACATGTGGCTATGCGCCATCATGCAGATGAATAATTGAAGCACAACACTGGCACCTAAATTCATGATCCGTCTTCGTTAGGTGAATGAAATGAACTGGAGTAGAAGCAGCATGAGCACCAGTAACCTCACGCGTAGGTCTCAAAATTCATTGTCTTTTAATTGACATTAATCATTGTTCTATCAATGAACAATTAAAATGGTATGCTGTAAGTTGCGCAACTGGTAGCGATTATCTGTGATTAACCATAACGCATGCTGCCATAAATCGCAAAAATGGGCGGATCGAGCCCCGGTTCTTCCTTCTGCATTCATTAATTTTTTAACTGTAATGTTTTACGTATTGGAACACAATGGCACATACAACTCTAATAATTCAACAAGTTACAGTTGTAATTAATTTTAATTGCCGCTGACATCCGTTTACGTACTAGGCAGATAAAAACGAACAACTTAATCCCAATTAGAGTCATTAACATTATTATTTTTATATATGTATAGTTAACATACTTATGCAAAGTGAGCATGCAAAAGACAATTACAATTCAAATTTTTAAAAAAAATCTTACTTCTTTATTTCTACATGAGTTTTCATTTACAAACGCCCACAGCATACTAACAAGGGCAATGCTGAATAGATCTGCCAACTCCTTCAGTTCGCTTAGTTGGTTATGTTGCCATGTTTCATCAGGAGTTCAACTGCGAGATTGGATGGCCAGCTATCAACATAAACAAATGAAATAAGTATCTTCAAATGAAGATAAATGCAGCAAAATAGTGTCTCTAATATCTTGATTCAAAATCATTGCAAATGCTGCTCGTTTGAGGTCATCTTGTGCTATTCCCGACGTGATAGGAGTTACATGGTCAATTATTATGCCACATTTGCAAAACCGAACATGGATAATAAATTCCTTTTAAATTAACCAATTCCAAATCTTTACAAGTGACTAGAATGATGTGTCGGTTGCCTTGTAAGTAAACTTGTATTTCAATTTTTAATACTGATTATCATTTGGTCATTTAAACTAATCCGGAAATCTCTAATTAAGTTTAGTAAATGTATAGCTGTAGACAAATTGGAAACGAAGTCAGTTCTCAAATATCAGTTACCCGACAGGATATGTAAAGAACGCTATATGTTGCATACCTACCTAGTTCAAACCACACTCATTGTATTTCTATAAAGGTCACCTTCAATATCCGTTAACAGCTATAGCGTCTGAAGTTCTGCAGTCAACGTCGTCACAAGATCACAGCCCATTTTGTCCGAGACGTTTGTCACAGTCATCAAAAAATATTCTTCAAACTGTCTACAGATGTCTCTTCGAACGGTCGCCTTTAAACTACAGAGAATACTGGAAAGATTTGTGGAATTGCCATATCGCGTCCACACCTCTCGCGACATTTTCGTCATCAATCCCTCCTACAACACAAGATGGCAGAGATATTACAGGATATCTGTTCTCTTCCGCTTGTGCTGCTTCACAATATTTGCTGCACTCCGTCTGATCTGGCGGTGTTTTCACTGGGACGTCTACACCGTTCACCATCTGCTCGAAGGAGTTGTCACTAGCTCGGGATTATTCCAACTTCCCATTTTTGTCACGGCCCAAATTGCTGTTCAAACACGCTACCATTTGTGTCAATATATATTGAACCAATGGGGCAATTTGGAATTGGAATCTCATAAGGCATCCACATTCTGGATTCTACTTGCGTACGGAATTTATGGAGGCTCTGTCTTCGCCCCCGTGGTTATCATAATTGGCTTATTGGCATTTTGTTGGCATCCAGTACGGCATACGCTACCTTTAGAATGTACAATCAACTGACTACACTCCTTTACTTGGCAATGACGGTTGCCACGGCAATGTGCATTTTCATTGCGTTGGAAGCGACCGATATGGCGGGCATAATGCACAGAAATGGACTGATGGTTAGCTCGTATTGGGGGAAACATGTTGCAGGCAACGCCAGAGCAAGAAGGGTTCTTAGAGCCGCTCCTTCAATTGGGTTTGAGGTGGGCTCTTATGGGATAGCTACTCGTTTACTAGGTTTGCACATTTGAGACGATATTGTTAACAATACAGTTTCTCTGCTTGTAGTAACCCAGTTTTGAGGCATTCTTATTAGTAATTATATTACTTGTTTGTAAATAAGTAGGTAATAGAAGAATATATAACAAATTATATGTATTTAAGTAAATATATGTATACCGTATCGAAAATAATTGACCTGAATTGAATTAATATATTATTTTAATAGCAAGGAAATTTGCATATGCACATGACTATGCTTAAACTAATAAATAGAAATGAGTGTGAAGTACGCTTAAAACGAAAAAATACGGCCTTTATTATCCATTCAATTATTGCACAAAATATGTATCATTTGAGCATACTGAAAATATTATTCTCATATTAGACCTCACTGCAATATAATTTGGAATGTCTTGTTTTCACTTGATGCCCTTGAGTGCGGCATTCCATGTCGCCCTTTCCAAATGTGACCTTCTCTGGCTGACATCTAAGCCTCGGCAATTCCTCACACAGGGAACAATGAGCAAATAAACCACCTTATCGTATCCGCAAAATATTCAATAATATTTAACCACTATTGCAAAAAAATACGACAAGCATGAATTGCAATAATTATGTGCTAATTCGCAAGGTCGCGTTTACGTATTTATTACGCAACTTGGTGTTGTGCGTTTCTCTGGGATATGTTTTTACGACATATTATTTAATATGTTATTTCTAAACTATTTATACTGCATTTCCTACAAAGTGGAACCTAGTTATCTAACTGGAATGTGTGTGTGGCAAATGAAATGATTTCTACTGAATTCTATGGAAAATTGTATTGCTTCGATGCTATAGTCTTGAAATTAGGTATTAAACGATAAGCTGAAAGTTAAAATATTGATCCAGCTGGATTCACACAAAACACTTTTGAACTTACACAAGCGTTTGTACCCACTGTACTGAAACGATTTTCAGTGCAACAGTCACGGCTCTTGTACGACGTTCAGGAAGGGTTATAAAAAATGAGATCAATGAGAGGTATAAAGTACAGTTAATCTTTGCTTTTCCAGCAATTGGAATTAGTGTCGAGTAGGTTTTGTCAGGTACGCTGAGCGCTACCAGTTTTGCTGTCTCAATATTTGTCCTGCGCTTTGGTCAGCTCCCCTATTACAAAAATATTTCCGATTCCAATGAGCATTTCATATTTATAAACAACATTGGCATATAATAGAAAATAAACTGATGTTACTTTAAGCAGCTGCATCGAATTTTGAGTCCTGTGTTAGTAGCAATCCAGTCAAGCGTTGCCATGATGCAGCAAAAGACAAAAATTAGTACGCCCACGCCTACTGCAACCAACAGTCCAATCTCCCACCAAGTCGTCATCCCTACAAAATATATACATATATAATTTAATTAACAAATTCAAATTACAACTATAATTTAGAAGCCAAATGTACAATTTTTTTTGTAGATACCCCGTTCTTCACTATAGTAGTAGTTGTGAACACCATCGGACTGATTTTGCGTCGGCGACGAGATGCTTTCTCCTGTGGGCTTTCCATTTGCACATTTTATGAAAGCGGGTAGGCAGATTCCAATGATTAGTTGTATAGGACTTGAAACTATTGCTGACATTCTTAATTATTTAATTTAAATCAACTCGTGACGCAAACAATAGGAAACATTACCGAGACTTGCAACTCACATACACACATAATCTAATCTAACAATGAGATATAGATAAAGAGATAACGCAACGCTTTCTCTAGAAGCAAACAACAGATGTTTTCGTGTTCGGGGTACTCGGAAAGGGAAGTCGAGTAAGCTAGCAAAAACGAGTCACGTTGCTTTGTTGCGTACCGTTCCTTTGTTCATGTGGCACATGGTTTGTCATAGAGAAACATCTATTGAGATTGTTGTGCGGGAGAATTCTGAGTTTAAAAAATGAGAAAACAAAAAGAATAACAAAATCTCTGCTGCTGTGCTCATTTTGGAATTATCGGCATGTTTTGAGTTGTGAAAATTCGGCCTGATAGCCAGTGGAAAATCAAGTGTGGTTCAGCTTTATTTACGGAGGTAATTAATTAAGTAATTAAATAGTATTGTAGAATTTATTGCTGTAATTATAAGATAACATTGTGTGACGTATTTTGCACTTTAAATATGTTTCCACCAGCACAAGCAATTACGTATATTGTTCTATAAATTCATTTAATATTGAATAAAGCACAAGAGTTTGTAAATTGATATACATTTTGCTGTGTAGTCCATTTTAACAATTGACATGAAGGCAAGATTTATATTTGTGAATAAATTGTTGCACAATACTGTTTCATAATTGTACTCAAAATACAAGTTTTCTTACATTTGTAATCACATTGAACATTATTTCCTTGTCACTTAATTTTACTGTAATTGTGAATACATCTTAATACAGTATTTTTCATCACACAAATCACATCTGACAATCACCGCCGCACACATTATTTTCTAGAACATTTAAATGACCTCCATTCACCAAATTTTCGTGCGGACACAAGAAACGAGTTACAAATTCATATTACCTAATTACGGCATAAAATTACCGATCAAAACTTAATGTTAAAGGCCATTAATATTTTATATGGTAATTCAAAACGCGACTTAATAAAGCAATAAAGAACTCAAACAAAACGGAAACCAGGATACCACGACAACATGTTTGCCAACTGGGGCCGTTTCCGTCCAGTTTATATCCAACAATGGCTCGGAAAATTATGGGAGCTTCCACTGAAAGCAAGCGGACAGTAATGGCTTATATGAAACAAGAACATGTAGCTTGTAAAATAACAAAATCCAAGCCTTATCAAATAAGCTGTTCAACATTAACTGTCCAAAGAAGGTAGGAAATTAACTTCCAGTGAATTTTGGGAAAGGCACGTTACTTCTACCAATTTTGCGTTCTCAATACTTCCCCGGCACTATGGTCTTCATTTCTGTTTCGTCAAAGAAAAATCACAAAATTCAATAAATTAGTAAACACGTCAATATATTTTTGATACAGCATCTGCATGACAGCAATTATCAGTTTCTAATTACCGTAACCAGCCCCAACGGAATCTGCACCCTGTCTTGCGTCCGCAAAAGTCAAGCAGTGCGATGACGCAACACAACATGAAAATCACCACACCGCCACCAATTACTACCAACAGCGCAATCTGCCACCATGGCATCCCTGAAATTAATAAATATTACCCATTAACATTACCAAATGTAGTGCTATCAATGTTGAAATTTTGTAAATACCTTTCTCCTGCCTGAAGTACTCGACAGGATCAATGTCGGACGGATTTGAAACATTTTCGGGCCTTCCGTTTGCAAGGCTCATGAAAGACAGTAGGTATACACCAATCATTTGTACGACATTTGAAACTTTCTCCATAATTACCATTGTTACTGCTGACCAAACTTTATCACAGAATGTTTAAAAGTGAAAACTGGCAATAAGTTTGCACAAATATTTCCTGCTTATAGCAAATTAGAAGGACGTTTGTCACACAGGGTGTTAGAATGTGCTAAACCTAGGAGCTGACTAAGCTTAAAGACAGCGAGTAATACCGAGACAACGATGAATCACACATTGGATCACAACAAACACACATGTTTTGTGGCTTCGGAATGCTCGGTAACAACAGTACTGACGAGATGGTTGAAATCACTCTGTTGCTTTGCTTCGTGGCTTTCCGTTGTTCACGGGAAACGGTATTGAACCACCTTTACGCCATAGGGGAACATATTTCGAGTGTCCGACACGGAAAGAGTTTCAGTTTAATAATAAGGAAGGCAAAACACTGGAAACTAGAAACTTTTTAAAATAAAACATTTGGTTTTGGAAAATGCCACTTGCTTTAAATGTTATTTATTTACGTTTCCGTCAATATGAGTGACTAAGAGCTACTCTTGAAATTAAAATCATCCGTGAATGTCAAGATACTTTTTGTAACAGTGCCCACGTGACAGGAACAACAAATAAGAATTCATACTTGCAGTGACCTGGTTCTGGGTCTTCGCATTTTCAACATGATCCCTGTTTTCGGTGCACAAAAGTTGAGGAATGCGATGACGCAACAGACTAGGAAAGCAAGTAAACCGCCACCAATTGCAAACAACAGGATAATCAGCCACCTGGCCATTCCTTTAAATAAAATAGATGTATTCCTTTATTATTATGAAAGTATGCTATACAAAGAGTAATTGGTTAATGTAATTATGAATTTTGGTTATAGCAAGAAATGAAAGACGCTGGCCACGCAGTTTTTTAGGATACCGAGAGAAGATGAATCACATTATGTCAACAAACAACAGATGATTTTTTCTGGGTTCGGAATGCTCAGCAACAATGAGAGTAGTGAGGTGTTGGTTGAAACCAGTCTGCTGCATTGTTTCATCACATTTCTTTGTTGGGTGAGCAACAATGAACCACTTGTACGCCATCGAGAACAATATTTTGAGATTGCAAAGGGGAAAGAATTTTAGATGAAAAAAGGAAAACAACAAAAAATCTCAGAACTTTGCTCAGTCAGCTCAGTGCTCTCGGAGTGTTAATATTTTTTTTAAATAAATATAAAACTGACTGAAGAATTGTTTGGACAAGTTAACCATAGTTACAATTTAATAACACGTTGCAGAAATTTTATCTTTGTACTTGCAAAAGATTATTCTGTAAATATTAGTTTCGAAATATTACAAGTCTTTAATTTAATGAGTGTGTATATGATGTAGTGATTATAAAAGTTTATTGTTTTCAGTGATCCGTGAACTCAGTTGACCTGGATGATCGGAAAGGAAGGTTTCTTTTTAAAAAAAGTTTGCCACATATAGTGTATTTCGCTATTTATTGTTCCATAAAAATAATTTTTAACGTCACTACATAATTACTTATTGATATTAAAATTTGTTTGATTCGAGGCCATAGTTTATATGAGGGAAAATAAATCAACAAAACGTTATAAAAACTTCAACACTTTCAAGGTCTACCAATTTGCAATTTTGCATAATTTTCGCATTAATTATGTATGTGAGCGATATTCCAATATTCCGGCAACATATTCGGAATGATTCCCCTGTATCTACATTTTCAAAAGTTTTCCACTTTGAGGCAGCAACAAAATACGTCATCCCTGTATCTTGGCGTATATCTGAATCTGAATTTCGTATGAGTTCCAATCCATTCGAACATTCCGATGGCGCAGCATGCCATGGTAACAAAAATACTGACACCGGCTACTACCAACAGCACAATAATCCACCACGACATCCCTGCAAAAGCATTGGTCCCATTTTTATTGCGTTTAAAAGCTGCTTAATTTTCTTTCCATGTATTTGATCGACAAAAAAACTTTCAGCAATACCTTGTTCTTCATCGTAATCCTCGGAAATGTCACATGGATTTTCAAGTATGGAAGTATTTTTTGCCGTATCACTACAATTTGCAGATTTTATGGAAACCAATAAGAAGACTTGAATAAACAACAGCAAATGATTTGAACCGTTTTCTGTCATTATTACTGTCAATTGCAATGTGAATTCTGTTTGATGCTGAAAGAAAACAGGAAAATGTTGGGAACGCACAGATTTAAGCTGATTATTAGGAGGAGAACAGAAAAAGTGTTTCAAGCCGTGCATGTACCAAATCAGAATGTGTGTTCGGAAATTGTTCGGAAAGCTCGGAAACGGGATCTCCCGACACAGCACGACATAAGTTCGGTGACATAGTTCTCTACATCTTTAGGCAAGTTGAATATGTGCCTGCTTATGGACCACTAGTTTGCTCATTCTCAAAACTCATATGAACATTTTTATTCATACTAGATTAATTATTACTTACTGACTAGAGCCATAAATATGTGGAATAACATAATACTGATTTGTCATTAATAGCAAATTAGGTACAGACGGAAGATTCCAAAACATTTTTCACTTCTCACCAGCCCCATGTTCGTTCTGTGAAAATTCTTCGTATCCTTGTCTCGTACAAACTTGTCTGAAGGTCACAAACGGGCGCTGATCATCATGGAGGCGATCAATCTGGAATAACCTATAGCTGACTTTTTGGAGGTGAGGGAGCTGCCTCCAGATATTACTCCGATATAGTACCCCGTTCTTCTTTGATTGAAGGTAGCGGTGCATTTCCACCTCCTCCCTCACCTCCATCTCACCGGTATAGCCAAACCTTTCTGGAGTATCATCTGGGTCGTTAAAGGCCTCAATGAAAAGTTGTTCCAGGTTCGGGAAACACTTTAGAAAGTCATACTCGACATTCGGGGAGTGCTCTATTTCAAGCACCTTAATAGTAGAAATCTGAACATTTTGGATGTCTTCCACGGTAACTTTCATAATTACATAGTTATGAATTTTATTCCCAATACCCTCCGTAAATATATTAAGAGTGGTGACCTTGGGACATTTCCAAATTCCCCGTAGCAGTCCTAAAATGTTGTTGGGGTTATCATCCGGGGCAAGATAAACCGTAACGGTTTCCAGATTGGAAGCCATCCGCAGTTGAGACGAAAACACGGTCTGCATGGAACCGTCAGTGGCGCCCCACAAACAAAAATTCTTCAGATTATTGGAATGGACTTCCACAGCTTCCGGCAGACGGTGACATTCCAAGCGGCTCAGTTGTCCCAAGTATTTTCTCACCACAAGGTCGCTCACTGCTACAGTACAGGGATAAAGATTGACACAGAGTGAGCTGATTTGTGGCAGGGAATGGAGAGGATATGTCGCGATCACCTCATCATTCAGCATTTCAGTACTTCCTGTCCGTCGATAAGACTCAGGGCCTTGCAAGTGCAGATATTTCAGATTGCCCATTTCTCTGGTGATTGCGTGAAGCAGAAGGTAACCTCTGAGTGGGGACAGGTTGAGGTCCAATGTGAGGAAATGAACATGACTTCCGAACCTGCTCGAGAGTACATGGACATTTGTCCAAAAGCGTTGTTCCCCCAGGGGTTGGGGAAGCTGAGCATTCTCCCACTGATGCTCGTGACCTCTTGTCAGGGATACGGCATTGCTTATGAATGGATTTTGATGATCCTGCAACAAGTGACCTTGATTCTCATTAAGAAAGTTTGTCAGTATTTCAGATCTGGGACAGGTGAAGTGAGCGCCCATCAGGCGTGGAGTTGGAGGATATGCAGTGGATGTGATGCGTCGGGAATTTTCGGCTTGGATGAAAATGACGATAGACTCGGCATAAAACTTGCATCCTAAGCGTAGCAGGAGCAGATCCTCAATCTTCAGCCACGGGTAGATAAGCGGCAGGACCTGTAGATGAAATCCGTTATCAGCCATTTAATAATGTCGATTATATACCTAAATGTTTTTACTTGGTCCAATAAGTATATGGTTCGAAATGGTCGCACTGCCACTTCCAACTCGGGACACGCTTCCAAGCAGTTAACCAAATCCGTTCTGGGGTATAGTTTCTCCAGGATAATCTCCCACAGCTTATAAAAAGTATTCATCGATAGATATTCAATATTATTTCCTGTCACAAATTAAATTAAGTCCATTACTACGACAATCTTATTACCTCTGGTGGGAGTATATCAAACAGGCTGGACACCGTATGTTTCCCATTGTCATCGCCGTATTTATCTCCTCCGTTCTCATGCTCTTCTTGATCACTATTCATATTTTTAATGTACAGGCAAACAAAATTAGCAAAAATTGGGAGAACATTATCTGGGTGAAAAACTACTTTGTTTTTTTTTGTCGAAAAAGCTGACGTATTTATCTGAGCAAAAACGTGCATGGTCATCGGCGAAAAAACAAAAGCTGATGATCCGTGTTCGGGAAAATGCTCGGAAGTGGGAGTGGCGCTGGAGGCGGATGCGATTTTCCGTAAGTTGGTCTCAAGCTGTTTACCCTGACATTTCTTAGAAACCTTTCATTTGGCATTTTCGTCTTCGTACATGGTTTTGAGGATTATAGCTTTTTTTGCTTTTCTCTCCAGTTTGCAGTGGCAAGCTTGCTTCGATTGCCGTAGAGAAACACATATTCTGATTTATGCTGCTTGTGTTGAGTTGAATGAAAGAGAAGAACACGGAATGGGAGAGTCCACTTTCAGTATGCGGTAATACTCATAGGCAAGGATGACGTGACTGTGCAGTTCCTTGATACCGTTCAGACAGTTTGAAGCATATATTTTCATACATTTTGAGCCGGTATTCATTTTTGAAGAAAAAAGACTACGCATTACTTGTTGTAATGTAAATGTAATTGTTTCCTAAAATCATCTTCAGAAAAAAATATAATTTGCTCATTCAGTCAATTCTTCTTATTGTATAGAAAGCACGTACGCAAAATTGTATTTGAATGATTTTTCTGGTTAGGTAAATTATGTTTATAACATGAGATTTTATTGTTGTTGCGTTTTTTGATTTTTCATTATGTATTCAACTACGGATTATTATGGGTAATCGTGTCGATTACGACAATTCACTATGTAATCATATGTATTTTATTTTGTTTTTTGCGGTGGTGTGGATGATTATTAGAAGCGAAATTGGCTGGTAATTATAATGATGCTACTTGAGCTCTCTACTAAGGCATATGATTGTGGTTGCTCGCATAGCCTTGACATTGAACTCGCATTTTGAACTTTAAAATGTTGCAATAATAGTTACACAACAACAATGTATAGTTGTGTGTACATCTTGGTTTCATTCCAAATGAATCCGGCAAGCCGATAACATTAAAATTGGCAAAAGCGCCAATAAACGCCAGTATAGTTTCTGCAACATATTATTTCGCTATCTTCATTACAATGGAGCTTCTTTTCTTATGGATACCCAACCTAAGAATTAAATTATCAACGGGAGAAAAGTGGGAGTTCATCCCTTACGCTTATCACATGATACTCTCACACGTTACCGGAATTCATGGATTGCTGTTTCTACTAACTGGACAGATTCCACTGTCACACGTTCTATTCCAACTCGGGTTGGCTTACGCCAGTGCCATTGGCGTCGCCGCAGGATCACATCGTCTATGGTCCCACCGGTCATTCAAGGCTAAACTACCGCTACGTGTCATGCTAATGCTTCTGCATACACTATCTGGACAAAAGCCTCTACTAAATTGGGCCCGGGATCATCGGCTCCATCATAAATACTCTGAGACGGATGCGGATCCTTACAGTGTCAAACGTGGATTTTTCTTTTCTCACACCGGCTGGACCATGATCAAGGAGCATCCCATGGTCACTGAAAAGGAAAAGACGATAGATTTCTCTGACTTGACAAATGACCCCGTGGTCGCTTTTCAAAAGAAATTATTTCGTCTTTTTGACCTTGTTCTGAATCAATCGCTGCCAATTTTGATTCCGTATTTCCTCTGTACGCCATCGTTATACCTGTGCATTTGTGTGAATTATTTCCGATTTATGTTATCTCATAACGTGGGTTCAATGGGAAATAGTGTGGCGCATATTTGGACCCGAAAGCCATATGGGAAAAGCATAGGACCCGCAGACGTCACTTGGCTATCCCTTATAATTGTTGGTGAAGGTTGGCACAATTTTCATCACGTTTTCCCGTGGGACTATCGCTCAACAGACGTGGGCCTTTACATCTCTAACCCGGCAACAGTGTTTATTGATTTGATGGCAAAGATTGGCTGGGCGTATGATCTCAAAGAAGTGTCGAAGAACGTGATAAGGAAAAGGGCTGAAAGAACTGGGGACGGTTCATATACATTTGACCAGAACTCAAAATATCAAGACGTGCTTGCCGGTTCATGGAGAAGGAATGATGCTGACCGAAATGGTAATGCAAGCGAAACAAAATCAATAATCGAAATACTTGATGTTGGGGAAATTGGACCTGCCCCATGGGGTTGGGGAGATGGGGATATTTCGCAGGAGGATCTTTCGGAAACGACGGTTACGTCACGTTTTTCACGATAAAACGGCGAAAATAATTTGTATGCCTAAAGGAAACCTGTTACTGTTTGTATTAGTTAAATAATTGTAATCATAATTGATTCTGCCTAGCATCCAATTTAGTTCCCTAATTACACATTTGGTGACATATTCAATCCAACTGGATTTCAAGCGATATGCACACCTACTCTCTTGTCATGGATTTTGTTGTTTCTGGCGCCATCCAGTTGCCAATATTAAGAAAATAAGTAAAATAATGAGATGGTTTGCCTGATAACTGCATTTCACTGCACGATGGCATTGTGGTTTTGATTGATTTATATATCTATCTGTTTGATTAGTAAGCAATTTAGTACAATGTAAAGTACTACCTAACCAAACATCTTCTCGGGTCATTTCACAGGAAAGTTTCGCTACCGAACTTTAGCATGCATTCTTCATACACGAAATACGCCAGCATCAACGGCAACGTTCTCAAGATTTTGTCGCAAGTATTGGTTTACGTTTAGGTCATGAACTTTCAGACTTCAGTAAAAATATCACAAGACGCAACGAGCAGAATTACAACTGAACAATTTGAAGATTTGAAGGTCGGCAAAGCGCGAACTGCATTTTATTTGAATTATTTCATACAACTTGTTACCCTACAATGCACAAAATGACCTTCATTCAATCAAAACAGAGAGTAATGACATGGGCTTTGAGCTTACAACTCTGTAAAAGTATCATTCATTTCGATTTGATCGACAAGAATAAATTTTATTGTGTATGCATTTGGCTGGTCAAGCCAAATTGAAAGCTTCGTTCCCATTAATTATGCTGTCTGATAAGATTAAGGTCGGTTGACCCGTGTAGAAAGTTTGATTAAGGTGTGATGATAACCCGGTAACATTATATTAATTTGGTAATGCTAAATGGTCATTATCGTTTAATGGGATCAAATTGAATAAATAATTTCATACATACGCAATATCAAGCCAACATTGCACACTGATAATGCGTATTAACATGGAGCATGTTTTACGTTTTTAATGAATGAAATGCATTTGCACATAATCAATGAATGAAACATGTTACAGTGGGTAGGTAATCTATGGATAATCAGTTAATAAAATATTGACGACTCAAATTATAAGAGAAGTAGACCATTTAATAAACTTCACCGTCCAAAAGGTTTCATGCGTGTTGATATTTTATTGCAGACTAGCGAATTTTTTCATCATTCACTTCTTCGGACGGGTCACTGTTTTTAATGAAGTGGGGAAGTTGCTTATCAATTTTTGCCAGCGCTGCTTGCGCCAATGCGGTAGTGACAACCTTTGAGCCAGAAAATCCAATCCAGTCATATATTCCATACGATTGAAATGAGCCATCGACGTGTTGCATTTCCACCAGCTTCACAGCATACGTATGGAGTAGTCTACATACATTTGCATTTCCGTTTTGAAGGTTTAGTAAAAACGCTGCTAGTAACAGACATGATATGTGGATTGCTTCCGCATGCGTTTCAGAGAGCTCCTGCTCAATCAATTGCGACAACTTGCCTCGAAATAGATCCCTTCCAACAGCAGATGAGGATTCGACGAACCGTGCGAAAAATAATATCACAACATACTTGCTGGAATAGTACCGGAAATGGTGGCCTGTCTCTGGGCAATCCTTGCTGAACCCAGTATTCAAAACACGTTCCAGAAGATGTAATGTTGGCTGAAGTTCAGGTCTGGTCTCCATGTTAACGCTTGCTAACAGCCACATTAAATTACACAAGCTACCAATATCAGTCCGATACATTTTCCCAATCCTCTCGTAAATCGTTGCGTCAGTTGTAGGAAAAAATGTGTCCATGATTCCCTCCTCATTGTACACTTCACTTTCAATTATTTTCAGAGCAATATCCTGAGCCTGGCTGAAATTTATTTGATTGCTTTTAAGTAGGGCCATTGTGGCGAGACTGGTATCATCAATGTCGTCAGGGATGATATGGCCAGTGTATTGCTCAAGGAAAAAATTAAAAAACTTGGAACGCTTCTGGTTGGATTTCGTCAAACCGGTTATTATCTCTACGACGCTGTGATTCACGTGATTATCGTGAAGCAGAAAAGGTAGGACAAGAACATTCTCGTATAGCGTGGGAATGTTCTTGGCGACTATTTCTGTCATGTCGCGTGTGCTGCTCAACTCGGCGGGAAACCCAAAAACAACGCTACAGTTCATTTCCAGAAACCTGGAAGCCTTTTGACGTGAAACGCTGAAGACGCTGCTCTGGTCACATCTTGTCAGAAACTCGAGTGGGAAAAACTTGTTGAGCACTTCTTCATAGCCGTGCACGCCCATCGCAAATGGAACCTTGTGGCTAGTGGAGCAAAGAATGCGAATTGAAGATTTCGACTATTTTGACGATAGCAAGTAATGATCATCAGAGAAGCGGGACGGAGTATTTATACTTTAGAAATGTTTTGAAACTTTGAACTTCATAATTGGATTGAGGTGTCGTGTGGTCAACAAAGACTATACAAGAAGCGTGTTTGGCTTTATAATAAAACTTTGTTTTATGCAGCAGTTGGTTGTAATGCGGAAGAAAACAAGATTTTTTTTGCTCGTCTGTTCATAACGTATTGCAACGGTTCAACTTGAAGGCAATATATTTCAGCCGTAACCCGTTTTCCTTTAAGCCACATGAATTCGAATGTGGAGCATTTGTGCCTTTAAAGGATACGTAACGGTTATGCAATCAATTTTGGCCGCATGTGCAGCGAGATGAAGATGGTCATGGGAATCTACTAGGCCAAAGTATTCATAATGGCGCGGGATCGGTGCAGAAGTGCTTCATAGGGGATCATTGATGAATAATGTTGCGCTTTGGCAGCTCGAAGCTATGATATGAATACAATGCACACATTGACATCTAAAACAAGCACGAGAATTTGTCATCAACACCGAGCTATATTCGATTCATAATCCTCTTGTCTGTTTTTAAGTTTAGTTCGTAATTTAAACAAACTATTTATAATTATTTACGCAGCAGAAATACCACGAGTTCAATCTCTGTCGCTGCATTTCAACCAGCAGCCGTTGTACTCCAATTCCAGGAAATTGCAAAGGCCACTGTAGGTCATTCCCAGGTCATAGCCCATGACATTGATGTAATTAATATATTCATTTCGCATGACTCAGAAATGAGAGTTTATGAACCTGTCGTGCAAGCCGGAGCTGCCGTGCTATCAAAGGTCGAAAATAATAAACAATAATGTGTCTGATTATCACATAAACGTTGATCCAAGTTGTAGCTGCATTTTGGAGATAAGATTTATGACAAAATATCGTCAATGTTGTGAACAAGAGCCGCTTTGGAGTTTTAGTACTCTTCATTCTCAATTGCAGATGAATGGGTTAAATGAGATAAGTATATTATCAAAGATGACCTTTAGCCTATTTGACTACCAGCTGGCACAAGAACGATCCGTGTAAATAATGCAACAGTATGTTCATACAGATCAATTCTTTATAAAAGATACTCGCACGGGCTGTTAAGTGAATGTGTATTTCATTCTTTCATTTGTTTACTTTCCTGCTGATTCCATGAAATCATATTGTGCGCTATGTTGTAGCAAATAATTTGTGTTTGTTTTAAAAGAAGGAAAATGTAATGTGAGTTCTGCTGACATTCACGTCTTCGTAGTTTGCGGTGGAGATTGTGCGCTCGTATTTGTTGCGCCTAAATCAATATTTGTTGTACAAGCTGGTACAAGTCACCGTTGATGCTGGACCATTTCAGTGAGTTAATAAATAATACCTAGTGTTGCTGCAGAAGACTTGTAATGACTGAGCTTCTTTGTGTTAACCTGTTGCTGGTCAAAGTTGACGATTATCGCTTCTTGTTGCTGCACTTGATTTTGTCAGATCGGATTAGTGCTGAAATTAAAAACAACAAGTCACTACTGCTGCGCATGTAGATTCATGATGCAATCCAATTTTGAATCCATGCATGGTAATTACGTATTAAGCGCCTGTCATGAAGTTCCTACTCGATTTGGGATACACAACGAACAACATCAAGTGATTATTGGCGTCGTTCACACTGGACGACGTGCTGTATGGTGCTGAACATGGGCGCTGCGGAAATGTATGCGTTTTCGGAACGATTTCAACATACAATAATGTTAAAACGTTTTTGTCTTTCTCTTCTGCATTCGAAATTATTTACTCCAGGGTTTGCCATTTTAGGAATATCGTTATTTGAAAGGACAATAACTGAAAACTCTATTTGAAATCTTTTTTTCGCAATAATAACACATTACTGTTCAAAATAAATTTAGCTATGCGGTTGTTCGCTAGATATTCCACCACTAATTCCGTTTATACACTTACAAAGTGTTTCGCATGCATGTTAAAGGTGTGGAATAGTTTGCGCGAAATAATGTTTGGACTTGACACTTGCCGAGGTTTTATGCTATTTTGGCCTAAAAGGCTGCACCTTGTTGAGAGCCAACAAATTTTGCGCCATCTGCTTGTGTCCGCAATCTAACCGGTCACAATACATCTAGTACAATACATACATACAATACAATAAAAACTAGTAACGTGTAACCTTTAATGTATAACAACCGAAAGATTCATGAATTCCCTGCGAACAAATTTTTGTACGTACATATTTGATCATTATACTACGTCCAAGAAGTTCCAATTCAAGGTGACCGATTTCTGAAATAAAATGTTTGGGGAAGGTCCCCATGGGCCATGGGGTCTGTGTTCCAAACTAGAGCTAAATCGATTAACGTGGAGGGAAGTTAGAGTGGCCATGGACAAATGAACAGACAGACCAACACATCAATCGCTACAACTAGCTTTCAAGCTTTGAATGTTTCCGATCGTTAATAAAACAATTGTATGAGGACACTGAGAAATGTTCTGCACGTTAATATGCAAGGGCATTGCATAAATTTTAACTAGCCGATGTCAGTATACTGGTGTCATGTTTAATTAATCTTATGCGACATGCAGTCATGCTATAACTAACCTTGCAATGAAAATAGCCTTCCTCAGTTGATGTGTCTTGTTTGACGTGTGTACATGTCATTGCCAAGAGTAAAATACAAGGCTGTAAGTAATACACGTCCAAACCTATAACCCTGAGTATTCTGCGCAAAAATATGTCTTAAATTTCTAACACAGCTGCGGACCTTGTTTTCTCAAAGTCCGCCATCAATATATTATTTGATCAATGTACTCATTTCCGGGATAACGTAACAGCTCCAAACAGTTGCAGTTTATTTTGTGTCATTTGTATCTCGATTGTGTGCGCGACAGTGTCTCAAGTAACCATTTTGAAATGGACTTCTCAAAACTGATATCGCTTGTTGTAAAGTACGTGGACATTTACAAAGTGACCCCATTTCGTTGGGATGATCAGAACGGCTTTTTCAAGCTCCGTGACAGCAGATCTCTTCACAAAATTCAGCACACGTACCTCCGTTTCGCAGCCTTCATGGTGTCGGTGGCAGTACTCCAGCTGGTGTACAACTTTCGTGAGGTCTGGAATAACAACTTGATTTTGGTGTACGCCTTCATGTACACTGGTGGAATCATTTGGGCATTTCCCATGTATGTGTGCAGTGTGTTAAAGGCCAAGGATGTACAGATGCTCCTTAATTCCATGTTGCTGGCTGAGCGTCGATACGCAGTCGGGTTTGAAGAACATTTCAGCGATTTGAAGCGTACGATGGGATACAAACTTATCAATTTCATGTGCACGTGCATGGCGCTGGGAATATATATTTTACCACTGTTTTGTATCAACACGTTTATGAATCCCTGTATACCCATTTTCCCGGGTTTTTGGGTGTCGCCGCAGTGCCGAAGCGGACGTCTCGGACACCTAGATACCAACAATTGGACGGACGTGGAGGAAATCGGAGCACGGGTTCTGGTCACGTCCTGCCACTTCATAACGTGGATTTTCATCTCGTCCAACGCATTTCTCGGAACCTCGCTGCTAATCATAAAGGCTTACTCAGTGTGCGCTTTCGTTAGTCACTATGAGAGGTTTGCGAATATGAACCCATGATATGACATAAACTTTAAAACGTATTATTAAACTGTAAATATTGATTCATTTCATACATATCTTTTAATGTGCAGGCGCCTTCAAATGTATTCCAGTTCCGAGGGTTGCTCAAAGCTCTTAAAGGTGCAACTGATTTACCGCGAATTACAGATACTGCTCTCAGAATTCAGGGAAATCTACTCTCACTTAGTTCTCAGCTCAATGGCGGCCGGAGCGATAATCATCCAAGTTTGTGGACTCTGCATGGCCATCGGTGCAATGAAAGAGACTGGAGATTTAGAGCAGCCCGTGTTGTTTGTTGCTTGTCTCTGGGCAGCCGTTGATATGGGAATAATCGTGCTGTATGTCTACGGCGTTCTCGGTGACGTTTACAAGGTCTCAACGGATACCCTTTCAAACGTCAGCAGAATCGCCGGATATAGTAGAGTGCCGTGGTTTGGAAAATATTTGCAATCTTGTCCTGACTTGAAGATTTATTTCGGGGCTGGGAATTTTGTCGAATCAGAGACTCCGCTCAATATGGAGGCTTTCGTTATAGACCAAACGGTCAGCTTGCTGCTTATGTAAATGCCGGTAATAAAGTGCGATGGTGATTTTTCCTGGGATCCAGACATTACCGTCTGTTGGGATTTTTGTAAGAATATGATATACAATGACGTACGCAGTAAAATAATCATTGGAATGCCTGAATATCACCCACGTATTAGTTTAACCAACGTAAAAATTTTGCCAACATCACTAGTGCACTTATCATAGTCGCGAGCATGGTTTTACATCTCATTCTCCAAGAAATAATGTCATTTATTGATTACGGATGAAATGCTTTTACACCAACAAAACACGCGGATTTAAGGATGATGAATTATATGTGAATCACTGTAAACGCCGGAGTTCCCTGAAGCAAACCTGACGGAATTCACAATAAAATGTGATCACTAATTAGAAGGCACGATCAATGGTTTCGATTCACATCATTCATTTATGTGTTCCAGAGAAGCACATACACTTTTGGCATTAGCCAAGTCAAATAATGTTGAATCAAATTTGTTAATGGCAGAGAATGGAAACAATCCAATCAGTAATCACTGTGACCCCATGACAACCTGCGTAGTTTTATACACTTTGTCAAGTTAAATTTATTATGATTAATTACTGGCTGGATGTTGTGGAATTAAAATGTTTTAAAAGCATGGAATAAATTTCAACTGCAATTAATTATTTGTGAGCACAGCTCGAGTTGACTATGCTTTATTATAGTTCATTGTTTACTGTTGCAAATATACTAGTAATTTTCGGAAGATTTGAAACTTGATCCATTCCCATTATCACTAACTGAAATGCACTTCATCAAAGAGATGTTTCGTGTATTACCAGTTCGCTTTCAACTTCTATTCACTTTGTCGAGGATCTCGGTTTTTATGGGTGCCGTCCACCTGACGTATCAGTTCAAATGTGAATGCGTGACAAAAATAATTATACTGCGTTTTAAACAGCTGTTATGATCATATCATCAATAATTTACTGCTAGTGCAAGAAGTTATGAAAACAAAAGTATTGACGTATTCGCGCACGACCCCTTCCACCACCATATATTTCAGCTGGGAGGCATGCATGCCATCCTATTGAGTTATAAGGGGTCGTGCGCAAAAGACGTCATTGTTTTCTATTCTGTAATATCTTGCAAAAACAGTCAATTATTAATGCCACTGATCATAACAGCTGTCTAAAACGCAGTATAATTATTTTTGTTACGCATTCACATTTGAACTGATACGCCAGGTGGACGGCACCCATAAAAACCGAGATCCTCGACAAAGTGAATAGAAGTTGAAAGCGAACTGGTAATAACGAAAACATACAACGCAAACAGTAATTGATTGATAAAACAACTTTAAAAATCCGAATTTAGTTGATAGAAAATTGGAAAGACGCTGGCGACGCAGTTTTTTAGGATGAGCTTAACTGATGTGGAATACCGAGAAATGATGAACCACATTGAATCAACAAACAACATATCACTTCGGAACGCTTAGCAGCAATGAGAGTACTGACGAGTTTGTTGAAATCAGTCCGATGCTTTGTTTCGTAACATGTTTTGTGCTGAAGCAGTAGGACGCCATTGAGCCAAAGATTTTTTGAGATATAAATGGGGAAAGAATTTCAGATTGAAAGAAGTAAACCACACCAACAAAAATATCAGAACTCTCGGCTCAGCACAATGCTCCGAACTCTCGGCGTGGAATAATGAATCAAATTGAATCAACAAACAACAGATGTTTTTTCCGATTTCGGAATGCTCAGTAACAATTCGAATAGTGACGAGTTTGTTGAAATTAGTCTGCTGCTTTGTTTCGTGACAGCTTTGGTTCGGTGAACAATAATGAGCCACTTGTACGCCATCGAGCAAAATATTTTGGCATTTCAACGGGGCAAGATTTTCATATGCAAAAACAAATTCAAAACAACGAAAAATCTGACAACTCTCAGCTCCGTAGTGCTCTCCAGGAGAGCATATAATTGAAATTTTCCAAAATCTGACAGTGACATTTTGGACAAGTTAGTCACGGTTACAGAAAGGTAATTTCAAAGGTAGCCAATGCACTGACGTGCAAAGCTGAAAATGGTGAATCGACTGAACATTAAAATTAATCACTTGTAGTGAAGACTCGAGTTCGATGATGAGTTTCGAGATATGATGATGTAGGTGGAGGCAGTACATGTTAGAGATGCTATGTGGTATTTTGTAGGTATGTAGAAATGAATGTGACGAGGTGACAACTGCGTGTTTCTTATACAAAGTAAAGTTGGTTGAATTTATTTTGGGGCATACTGAGATTGAGTTTTATAGTCACAGTAATGTTTCTATAATGAAGTAAGAGGACAGAGTGGAGGCACGTAGTGCATAGTACATTTGCTTTTTATAGACACGTGAAATACAAATTACAATATAGAAGTAATAGACTCTTCCTTCATTGACGTAGATAGGTCATTGGAAATGACATTTCTTGACCGTTTCACGACTTGAGACTTAAAAGATTAAAATAATTTACTTATGGAGATTAGGCAAATTAGTAAAAATCATTCATCTTTTTAAGACAAATTATTTGAACATACAATATTCAAGGTAGGATTTTACCTATCGGGTTCAGGCCTTCTTAGGAGTCAACATTTCTGTTGACTCCTAAAAATCGTCTTAAGTGTTAACAGCCCTGTTGACTCCTAAGAGTTATGTGTTAACAGGCCTGTTGACTCGTAAGAGTTATGTGTTAACAGCCCTGTTGACTCGTAAGAGTTATGTGTTAACAGGCCTGTTGACTCGTAAGAGTTATGTGTTAACAGGCCTGTTGACTCGTAAGAGTTATGTGTTAACAGGCCTGTTGACTCGTAAGAGTTATGTGTTAACAGGCCTGTTGACTCGTAAGAGTTATGTGTTAACAGGCCTGTTGACACCTAAAATTGTGCTTACGTGTTAACAACACAGTTGACGCATAAGAATGGATTATGTGTTAACATTTTTTGAACGGCAGAAAATATCTTGTCATTTTTTTGAAATTTTGTAATGTCGTCCCACAAGAAATGTCAGTTACAGTGACATATTTGTTAACCCCTAAGAAGTTCTTAAGTGTTAACACCTTAGAATTCCTTAAGTGTTAACCCCTAAGAAGCCCTTAAGTGTTAACACCTTAGAAGCCCTTAAGTGTTAACACCTTAGAATTCCTTAAGTGTTAACCCCTAAGAAGCCCTTAAGTGTTAACCCCTTAGAAGCCCTTAAATGTTAACACCTTAGAATTCCTTAAGTGTTAACACCTTAGAATTCCTTAAGTGTTAACCCCTAAGAAGCTCTTAAGTGTTAACACCTTAGAAGCCCTTAAGTGTTAACCCCTAAGAAGCCCTTAAGTGTTAACTCCTAAGAAGCCCTTAAGTGTTAACACCTTAGAAGCCCTTAAATGTTAACCCCTAAGAAGCCCTTAAGTGTTAACCCCTTAGAAGCCCTTAAATGTTAACACCTTAGAATTCCTTAAGTGTTAACACCTTAGAATTCCTTAAGTGTTAACACCTTAGAATTGCTTAAGTGTTAACACCTTAGAAGCCCTTAAGTGTTAACCCCTAAGAAGCCCTTAAGTGTTAACTCCTAAGAAGCCCTTAAGTGTTAACACCTTAGAATTCCTTAAGTGTTAACTCCTAAGAAGCCCTTAAGTGTTAACACCTTAGAAGCCCTTAAGTGTTAACACCTTAGAAGCCCTTAAGTGTTAACACCTTAGAATTCCTTAAGTGTTAACACCTTAGAATTCCTTAAGTGTTAACACCTTAGAAGCCCTTAAGTGTTAACCCCTAAGAAGCCCTTAAGTGTTAACTCCTAAGAAGCCCTTAAGTGTTAACACCTTAGAAGCCCTTAAATGTTAACCCCTAAGAAGCCCTTAAATGTTAACCCCTAAGAAGCCCTTAAGTGTTAACACCTTAGAAGCTCTTAAGTGTTAACTCCTAAGAAGCCCTTAAATGTTAACCCCTAAGAAGCCCTTAAATGTTAACCCCTAAGAAGCCCTTAAGTGTTAACACCTTAGAAGCCCTTAAGTGTTAACTCCTAAGAAGCCCTTAAGTGTTAACACCTTAGAAGCCCTTAAGTGTTAACACCTTAGAAGCCCTTAAGTGTTAACACCTTAGAATTCCTTAAGTGTTAACCCCTAGGAAGCCCTTAAGTGTTAACCCCTTAGACGCCCTTAAATGTTAACACCTTAGAATTCCTTAAGTGTTAACACCTTAGAATTCCTTAAGTGTTAACACCTTAGAATTGCTTAAGTGTTAACCCCTAAGAAGCCCTTAAGTGTTAACCCCTTAGACGCCCTTAAATGTTAACACCTTAGAATTCCTTAAGTGTTAACACCTTAGAATTCCTTAAGTGTTAACCCCTAAGAAGCCCTTAAGTGTTAACACCTTAGAAGCCCTTAAGTGTTAACACCTTAGAAGCCCTTAAGTGTTAACACCTTAGAAGCCCTTAAGTGTTAACACCTTAGAAGCCCTTAAGTGTTAACACCTTAGAAGCCCTTAAATGTTAACACCTTAGAATTCCTTAAGTGTTAACCCTTAAGAAGCCCTTAAGTGTTAACCCCTAAGAAGCCCTTAAGTGTTAACACCTTAGAAGCCCTTTAGTTTTAACACCTTAGAAGCCCTTAAGTGTTAACACCTTAGAATTCCTTCTAAGGTGTTAACGCTTAAGTGCTTTATAGGGGTTAACACTTCATTAATTCTAAGGTGTTAACACTTAAGGACTTCTTAGGGGTTAACAAATATGTCACTGTAACTGACATTTTTTGTGGGACGACATTACAAAATTTCAAAAAAAATGACAAGGTATTTTCTGCCGTTCAAAAAATGTTAACACATAATCCATTCTTATGCGTCAACTTTGTTGTTAACACGTAAGCACAATTTTAGGTGTTAACAGGCCTGTTAACGCATAACTCTTAGGAGTCAACAGGCCTGTTAACACTTAAGACGATTTTTAGGAGTCAACAGAAATGTTGACTCCTAAGAAAGCTTGAACCCGATAGGTAAAATCCTACCATATTCAATTTGATTCATCACATTAAAACAGCTACTTTACATGTTTGACTGCGGAGCAAACATGTAGCTTTCTTTTAAAAAAGTTTAAAAAAGTGCACCACATCCAATGTATTTCGTTGTTTATTGTTCCATAAAAATAATTTGTAACGTCATTGTATACTAATTTATTGATTTTAAATGGTCTGATTCGCTGCAATAGCATATATGCTGGAAAATAAAGAAATGTTCTAAAAATTTAACACATTCAATGTCTTCCAATTTGCAATTACTTTTAACTTTCCCGTTACGTTCGTGAGCCATGCTCCAATATTCCGGCACCGTAATTCCTTCGCACCGATATTCTCAAAAGTTATCCACTGTGAGACAACAACAATATACATCTCTGTACCGTGGCGTGTATCTGAATCTGAATTCCATATGAGTTCCAATGCACTCAAGAATTCCCATGGCACAGCATGCCATGATGATGAAAACACAAGCACCTGCTACAGCCAACAGGACAATGGCCGACAACGGCAACCCTGAACAAAATTGTTATAGCAGTTTCGTTTCAATGAAATGCTGCTCAATTTTGTTTCAATCCATTTTACAGCCAAAAACTTCAATTTATGGAATACCTTCCTGATCATCGTAATCCTCGGAAATGACGGATGTATTTTGAAGTATGCAAATATTTTCTGTTGTTTGGCTGCAATTTGAACACTTTATGAAAACCATAAAGCATATTTCTGTAAACAACCACCAATGATATGAACCATTTACTGTCATTATTATTGCCAACGCAATCTCAACTCTTTGTGATGCTGAAAGAAAATTGGAAATTGTTTGGAGAGGACAGATCAGCCGGAGTGTTTAATAGAAAAAGCGTTTCAACCCACTCATATGTAAAAACAGAAAGAGTGTTCGGAAATTGTTCGGAAAGCTCGGCAACGGGATCATCCGACACATCACGATTCCTGTTCAGTGAAATAGTTCTATACATCTTTATGGAATTCGAATATGCGCCTGCTTTATGACCCACTAGTTTATTCATGCACAAAACGAATATTATGAGCATTTTTTGTTTGCTGTATTTATTACTATTCACTGTCCACAGTCATAAATATGTGGAATCATGTAATACTGATTCGACATTAATTATTAATTAGGTACAGATAGCGCATGTAGACCAAAATATTTCTCAAATACCACTGCTCCCATATCCGTTCTGTAAAAACCTTTCATATCATTTTCTCGTACAAACTTGTCTGAAGGTTGCAAACGGGCTCCGATCATCATGGAGGCGGTCAATCTGGAATGACCTATAGCTGACCTTTTGGAGGTAAGGGAGTAACCTCCACATGTTACTCTCATAGAGTCCCCCGTTGTTCTTGGAGTGAACGTAGCGGTGGATCTCCAACTCCTCCCTCCCATCCATCTCAGGGACATAGGCAATAATCGCAGGGGTATCATCCGGATCACTGTAGGCTTCAATGTAGAGCTGTTCCAGGTTCGGGAAGCACCTTAGAAAGCTGTAGTCTACATTCGGGGAGTACTCAATTTCAAGCACCTTAATGGTTGAAATCTGAACATTTAGAATGTCCTCCATGGTAACCTTCCTGATGCCATATTGCAGAATGGTATGTCCCATACTCTGCGTAAAAATTTGAAGGGTGGTGACATTTGGATATTTGGAAATTCTCCGGAGGAGACCTAAAATGTTGTAGTGGTTATCAGCAGCGCAAACATAAATCGTAACCTTTTCAAGATTTGAAGCCATGCCAAGTATGGAATTCAATGGGGTTTCCATGGAACAGTTGTTGGCGCCCCACACACAAAAATGCTTCAGATTCTTGGAGTCAAGTTCCACAGCTTCTGGAAGACTGCGGCATTCCAAGCGGCTCAATTGACCAATATATTTTGTCACGAGAATGCCACTCAAAGCTGCTGTGCACCGGAAAAGATTTACGCAGAGTGAGTCGAGTAGTGGGAGGGGTTGGAGGGGATATGTCGCAATTACCTCATCGTTTAACATTTTAGTGTTCCCAGTCCTTTGATAAGATAGAGGACCCTTCAAATGGAGATATTTCAGATTGCCCATTTCTCTGGTGATTGCGTGAAGCAGTAGGTAACCTCTGAGAGGAGACAGGTTGAGGTCCAATGTGAGAAAATGAACATGACTTCCGAACCTGCTCGAAAGAACGTGGACATTTGTCCAAAAGCGCTGTACCCCAAGGGGCTGGGGAAGCTGAGCATTCTCCCACTGATGCTCGCGACCCTTTGTAAGGGAAACGGCATTGCTTATGAATGGATTTGCATGATCCTGCAACAAGTGTCCTTGATTCTCGTTAAGAAAGTTTGAGTATCTCAGATCGGGGACAGGTGAAGTGGGCGCCAGTCAGGCATGGAGTCATCGGATATCCGGTGGAGGATATGCGTCGGGAATTTTCAGCTTTGATGAATATAACGACTGACTCGGCATAAAATGTACAGCCATAGCGTAGCATTAACAGCTCCTGTATTTTCAGCCACGGGTGAATATGCGGCAGAACCTGTAGACAAAATCCGTAATGAGCTATCTTATAAAGTTAAGTAAATATCTTATTATATTTACCTTATCCAACAGATAAGTGGTTCGAAATGGTCGCGCTGCCACTTCCAACTCTGGACACGCGTTTATGCAGTTTAGCAGATCAGTCCTCGGGTCAAGTTTCGCCAAAATAATCTCCCATAGCTTAATAGGAAATCCATCAAATAATACTGTTAATTATATTTCACCGCCAATTAAATTAAATACTGGTTAGGTGGAAATCTTGAGTTACCTCTGGATGCAGTATTTCATATAGGCTAGAAACTGCCTCTTCTGCGTTACCATCGCCACACTTATCCATGTTGTCATGTTCCCCTTTACAACTATTCATGTTTTGAACTTATCAACAAACTCGGTTAGAAAAAAAATATTAGAAGATTAACTTGATGTAATATTTTGCATTTCCATGACGAATACAATTTGGTATGTACTGTAGTGTGAGTAAGCGTACTCTGTCATCTGCACAAAAAACAAGCTGATACTGTTCGGAAGAAAGCTCGGAAGTAGGTGTGGGGTAGAGGGGACGTAGAATATGTAGGAGGCGAGCTGCTTACACTGACGTTTCTTGAGAACATTCCATTTGTCATCGTCGTCATCGTGCTTTATGTTGTGACGTTTCTTACATTGCAAGCACAAAGGATTTGACGAGATGCTGAAGAGAAATGTGTGCTGCTTGTGTGAAATGGCATGAAACGAGACGTAATGGGAGAGTCCAATTTCAGCATTGCATTGGTTTGACTTCGGGATGTTGGTTTTAATGGGTAGCGAGGATGTGATTTTGCTGATGCTGGCTGCCGTGTTGTGGGCAATACATATTTCCTTCACATCATTCAACGGATTGCATGGAAAAGCTTCTCCTCAGGAGAACGTATACTCATAAATTGTATGCATGATGTAACTGCTCCAGTAATTATGCTTGTTTCACCATACATTATTGATGTGTTTGGTTTGCTTGGATATCAAATATTAGGAAAATAGAGCTGATTACGTCAATACACTATGTATACCATCTGCTGCATGCATCTTGTTTTGTTTTTGTGGTGCTGATTACAAATGATTATGATCTTGAATGACTCTTCGATTCCAAAATTGCTGGCTGCGGTTTTAACATTTTTCTTGGTTCTAGTTTCGCGATTATTAATTCAATGTCTAGTATTCTAAAGAAAAATTTGAAGCGAGTTACTCTGATCGTATTATTTAAAATTTATTTTATATCATGTCTCTGTGTTTGCTGATATGACCTTCACATTGAACTTTTGTTTGTTGTAATCATAGCCAAATTATTGAACAGCAGCAATGTTATTTGGAGAATTATGTAAGCTATCCATTCTTTTTTGTTTGCTTCAGAGCCAGATTTTGGGCAGTCGACACGTCATTTGCCTACAGAACTGGTTGGTAGCAGTATTAAATTCTAACAGTTTCTTGTAGCATTTTTATTTTTTACAATTCCCATAACAATGGAGCTCCTTTTCTTATGGATACCGAACCTAAGAATTAAACTATCAACGGGAACAGAGTGGGAATTTATTCCCTCCGCTTATCATATGATCCTTTCACACGTTATCGGAATCCACGGACTATTCTACATACTCACGGGTCATATTACACTGTCACACGTTCTATTTCAACTTGGGTTGGCTTACGTAAGTGCCATTGGTGTCGCAGCCGGATCCCATCGTCTATGGTCGCACAGGTCATACAAGGCAAAATTACCACTTCGTATCACTCTAATGCTTATGCATACACTATCCGGTCAGAAACCTCTGCTAAATTGGGCCCGGGATCACCGCCTCCATCACAAATACTCGGAAACGGATGCAGATCCTTACAGTGTCAAACGTGGATTCTTCTTTTCTCACACCGGCTGGACCATGATCAAGGAGCATCTCATGGTCACTGAAAAGGAAAAGTCGATTGACCTTTCTGATTTGAAAAATGACCCGGTCGTTGCATTCCAGCACAAATACTTTCGTCTTTTCGACCTTGTTTTAAACCAACAGCTGCCAAGTTTGATTCCCTATTATTTCTGGACGCCGTCGTTGTACCTGTGTCTGTGTGTGAATTATCTCCGATTTATGTTATCGCATAATGTAGGCTCGATGGGAAATAGTGTTGCCCACATATGGACCAGGAAACCATATGAGAAGAGCATAGGACCCGCAGACGTCACTTGGCTATCCCTTATAATTGTTGGTGAGGGTTGGCACAATTTTCATCACGTATTTCCATGGGACTATCGCTCAACAGATGTGGGTCTCTACATCTCCAACCCAGCAACAGCGTTTATTGATTTGATGGCAAAGATTGGCTGGGCATACGATCTCAAAGCTGTGTCCGACAACATGATAAGGAAACGGGCTGCTAGAACTGGGGACGGGTCATATCCATTTGCACTTGACCCGAAGGAGGACGATCATCGAATTAGCAGAGATGAATTCGCGGATTATTCAAATGGAAATGGTGTCGTCGGCGACGGTTCATGGAAAAGATATAACCAAAATGACAGTGAAAATGAAAATGAAGCAAAAGCAGCTATTGACAAACTTGATGTGGGAGAAATAGAACCGGCCCCATGGGGTTGGGGTGACACTGATATTCCGCAGGAGGACATTTTGAGAACAACTGTTACCTAGCGAGGTCACAAAACTGCTAAATATCAGGATACAGATTTATTTTGGAGAAGGTGAAATTGTATTTTGATGCCTTCCTTCAACGACGGCACAGAAATATCGAAGATGAAATAAAGAATATTTAATTCAGTGCGAAATGTTAGAGGAAAATAATTTGGACTAGACACAGACCATTCGTGTATAATAATTCATAATTAAATTTAAACAATTTAATCTTCAAAGTTAATATTTGCCTAGATCTTTCCAGATAATAATTGTTTACAGCTTGTTTGGATTATACGATTTTATTACAATTATTTCAAATGATTACCGACTTACCGAGGTATATCGTTTCCAGCTTTGGAAGGATAATTTGCGCATCTACTTTTCCTCACTTGTCCGCATTTCTTCCTGGCGACGATTTCCCCTTACCTGTGGTCAGTTAAAAGTCAAATTTGTACAGGGCCATGTGATTGCGAGGAGGGCTGCCAGAACTGAAGACTGTTCACATCCAACTGCACCTTCCCTGAAAGAGGTGAGTCAAGTTTAGAACTGCCAGAAATGCTCAGGAAATTTAAATGAACCATGTTCAAGCAATCTGGCATTTGGGGAAATAGGATCGACCCCTTGTGGACCGGGATGCAGTGATATTCCACGGGAGACATTTCGGAGACAATTATTGCTAAGCGTTCTCACGCAAATGCTGCTTAAATGATTTGCATTAATTTGCCCATTGACGTTTAAATTGCCTTAAATCCCACCACAAAAATTCACGAACACTATGTTTACAGTGATTGTGGCAATTTAAGCGATTACTTTATTTAATACGTGTATACGTAAACCACATAGGTGTTCATGATTTAATGTATAATTTTAGATTTAAGTCAAAACGATAATTAATTCCGTCAAATGATTAACATATCGATCGCCACAATTCATCATCAACATTAATTTCTTCTCGACTGGAGTTTGTTAAATCAACCCCATCTGGTGTTTGGTTTAACGCATTTCGTTTAGCTTGTTCAATCACTCCATAAGTAAGTTAAAGATCTAGCGGAACGGAAAGGAGTTTCCTATTGATCAAAATGCAGCCATGTGAGCGCATTGACTTCATTCACGATAAAATTATGACGTGTGGAAATTGGCCGAGGGGACGGTAATGAAGATATGGGTATAGTGCCAATGTTATTTTATGCTATGGAACACGGGTATATGCGAGTAATTATCATAACTTGATATTCTTGAATGAAATAAGTGTCATTTCTGAAAATACTATTCCCAATTATTATTCTCTTTCAATTACAAATGGAATTCTCGTACATTCTCGTACACGCTCGTAGGTCATCTAGTAATGTATAATGAATATGTACAGATGACCAAAAAATTTAAACATTTTAAGTAGCCCAAAATTTTATAACCATTCTAATATGGCAAAGGGATATCAGTTATTCTACGGTATAATTTTCCCCACGTCCCAATTACGTTAGTAAAATTCTCTACAGTGGTATCGACACCCGTGGCTAATCGCTAACCGCTGTTAACATTCTCCCTACGTCATTAACAGCACTAGAATATAGCATATCCAGGTCGTCACTCAAAAGTTTAATGAGATCTTGGAAGTGGTCGCTGCTTTTGGTACCACTATCAAGTTCGTCTCCAGTTTTCTTGATGCCACTGGCAACTCCGTCACCGGCTTTTTTCACTGCACCAGCAAGTCGATCAATGACTGGGTTTTGGGCCCGTGCCGGAATCCATAGAAATGTAAGTTGTGAATTTACACAAAAACATAAACGGAGTTGTTATAAATATTCTGATTTAAAAATCTTACCTCGCCATAGCCGGTAACGAGGAGCATAACAGCAACCTGTATGAAAAGAACCAGTACAATTCTTGACATGATGGCGGGTGTATCCAACTATCACTCACTGTGCTATGTGCTGCTTTGGCCGAGTCGTTTATTTTGCATGTCCCAAATTCAACTTTTGAATGAATGAACAGGCATTTCAGTTTTTGACATGTTATTTTTTTATAACTTCAAGTTTGATGGCCTGTACACCAAATATCGCTGTTCTATGAGAATGAAAATTAGTATTCAAAAACTGTTACAATTTTCCATTGTTTTACTTTAGCAGGCGTAAATACTCGTGGATGTCATGTTTAAAGGTGCCTTTGGAGTTTGACTTTGCGAAGCATTGTTAACCAAGAAAAACTTTTTTTTTACCATAGAGATAATTTGATGTTGTAATTTCATGTAAGCTTAATACTTGTGGTGATTTAATACAACAATAAATATATTGATTGCGCGGACGAGACAATGAAATTCGAAAAACCATGTTTTGAAAATAATTGCAAATTCAGAATTACATTGCCATGCTTACCACTGTTTATGATTAGGACTACTTGAAAGTGATATATCTGTACATCAAAAACCGTCAGTCGAAAAACAGATCAATGATCTATCACTGAAGTGAGCGAAGTCATTGACTATGTAAGCCACGAGCACGTCAATTGAGATGAAACACTTTAAAAAATAATATTATTACAAGAAAGAGCTGGTGAATAATAGGTCTGGCTCCTGGTCTTGTGAGCTATAAAAATTAGTAATTAAATGCCAAGTCAGGAAAAGTACGATTTGGGAATTCTTGTTCACTTGTTACGTATTCAGAGTATTCCAGCATTATTAACTTGAGTTCAATGGCACCATTCAACAGTTGACACTTGATTTTCCATTCAAATTGTTTACGTCATGGCCGTAGTATGCCGTAAATATTTGATATGATTTAACCAGAGCAAACTGGCTACCTGGAATTTAGAATAAAAAAGTCATGGCTTTGCATATCATTTGGTTTGCATTGGCTCACCTATTTTCCTTTTCGTTTTGTTGAAGCCATCCAAGCTACATGTTGCAGAAACGGTCACGTATCATCCCCAAAAATTTTGGCCCAAAATACCGTTTGCAATGCATAGAAACTTTGGTTTTCATAAGATTCTTTTCGATTGCATTATTTAGTTTTCTATATTTGTTCCTTTCATGTACCGTATATGAATAAATTTTTTGAGATTTTTGTGTGTTGGTGAGGACCATAAAAAGGTTAGTTCCGGAAAGCCAATAATGTTGCCAAAACAGTGGAAATTGGTACGTGTTATGACGGTGAGCTAGTGTGTTAGAAGTTATTATGAATCGCAATGTGCTCAGCAGTTATCGTTGGGTATTTACCGGTGTTAATTAGTGGAGTTTATTCATGTCATTTAATAAAGGGATAAACAAGTTCATTTGTGGAAGAAGTATGGGAGAAGTAAAGTAATCGTTAATTAATCAGGAATGCTCCGCTTCTGATGTACCAATTAGTAGATTAAATGGTTTGTTGGCTGTACTTTGTTCATGGGTGGGATTAGGGCAGGTTAACTCGAACATTTTAAGCTTTTTGGGATTTATGTGGTTTTGCAAAACAAGCGTAAACTTTGATCATTGAAACACGGTGATGATGGATCACGACCAAACAACGGCATTATAAGCGTTTCCCTTATTACATAATGTCATGCAGGAACGGAGTTTGGCCGAGATCAAATGATTTGCGACAGGTAGGAATTAAGTAATAAATTTTTTGTCACTCATGTCGCGACAGAGCTTAAATGAATTAGTAATTTTGTTTTTACTAAATTAGCGCCAGTCTCAGGAAAATAAACCCGGTTCTATCACGAGCCTGTCTGAGCCATCATTTATATGTTAGATATATACGTGATTTTTAAGACGTGTAATTTTAATCATATTTGTGGTGACCACCCAACTGAAGACGGATGGGCGATGAATGATTTTATTTATGATGGTTAGTATTGCACAACAAACCCAGGTGTGCCACGTCAAAATCTTGACGCTAATCCCGCTTGACGAGTGACGACTTGATCAGCAAACTGGCCCACATTGCTGACGCCAGCTCCGTGCTTAATAATGTCAACAAATTTGCGACTTAAAGTGAACATGTACTAGTCTCTTCTACAACAACTACGGGATATATTGGTTGGCAAGCTGTACAAGCTTGTGATTATGCCTAAAATTATGATGACGTTTATACGCGCTGCCAAAGATGTGAACACGCCGAGGGAAACTGCGGTCACAATAGTAATCCTGGCGCTGACTGCACTAGTTCAAAATGCACGACGAATTGTCCCCAATAATGCCACAGAAAATTATGCAGAATGAAACCAAAAACAATGACACTATTTGCTCTCTGTAGAAATAAATAAATAAAAATAAATCAAGCCTATCATCTCCCGTGCATTTGCATTGCGGTGACAGAAAGCACCCGGGTCGCCATTAAGACCGCATCTTGTTACAGCGTATCCGTTATCTCGGCAACATTCATGAATGTCGCCACCTGGGCAAACACTGTCGCAAAGACGTGCTCGTTGCCAACGACGACCGCACCCCACCGTTGCTACATAACATGAACGATAAACTTTTCAGATAAAACAAATCTTGAAACCAATTATTTTAGTACAGCTATGTTTCTACTTACCAGAAAATATTAGGCAGAGTACAAAGAAACTCAAACGGAGGTTTGCCATTTTCAGAGAAATTTGCGAAATGTTTCCGTCAGATTGTTAATAAATCAGCGGGATTTTTAGTTGAGTGGTTGATGGTGAAACTTGGTATGTCCCAATCATCACAATTGTTTCGCTTTTATCCCAATTTGTTTCAGCACGGAAATATCGAATTGATTGCATTCGTTGCATGGAGAAACCAGAATAATGTCTACTAGTAATTATGCAACTTGAATGGCACAGTGAAAAGTACTGGGTAAAGGTTGTTGTTTTGGTGCCTGAAAATTAAAATTTATCGACAAATAGTAATCGGATGTAAATGAACAATTAGCTTTACTGGGTACCCATAAGGATGATTGAGAATCAAACCAGTTACGAACTAATACTCAGCATTGGAAAGCGACAGCCATTCTGCATTTCATTTAAATTTAGCATCATATTGCCCATTCGACTGTGAACATTCATTATTTTGTCATCCTCAAATATCTGCTCATTGTCTATCATGTGAATTATTTGCGGGCGGAATTCAATGGCATGTAATTTTTTGGTAGAGATTATTTTCTCAATTTAGTGATGTCATCCGGTCAATACTAGATTATATATATTCAATGTGAATGTCATGACAAAATGTTTATTATTTCCCATCTGAAGTCTGGATGATTTCTGTTATTTTTGTGTGGTCCTGAGTGAAAGGCAAGCTTTACGAGGAAATCGGAACAAATCCCACTGTAATAGCAACACTAGCTAGCATTTGAATGTAACTACTTGGTAGTTCATTCGTAACATATGCGTTCGTCAGTGCTGAGCTACAGTTCATTTGCTGTTGTCATTGTTGTCGTACAGCTGGTTACCAAGTCGAATAGAAATGGCAACTTCTCGACATTGACATTGGCACACAAGAACTGAAATGATGCTACTCGAATAAAAATCAATTCTAATAGATTTTGAAAATATAATACTAATGTAATTTGTTTGCGTCCCTGCAAATTATAATAAATACATTGTATTAGTGGATCAGGATTTTAGTTTGCAACACCCAAACAATATCTACTTTCCAACCAATCATAGTGCATATAAGGAATTAACTACAAAAAAAATGATATGCAATACCTTTTATGTTTGTAACCAAAATGCTAAGCAGGTTTTAATAGGTTATGAAAAAGGATTTTATGGTAATTTGGAGAAGAATCCTTCTAATAAAATTCTTACAGTATATTGACAAAAATGTTTTTGCATACGACGCAGAGTGAATTAAGTTATACATTATTTCATAATCAACTTCCATATACAAGCGTCAATTTAGCTTCGGGAAATCACAGTTTATTTATAATAATAACATGTGGCCAGTTATAAAATACAAGAGGATGGGTATGTCTTTCGTAAAGACAACCAAATTTACAAAAGCTCTGTTGTAACCATACCAAGTCGATTGTTGTAAAGCTTCCCATTGACATTTCTAGCCAGGTGAATATCGATTGCCGCAATGAATCAATTTTATGTGTGCTGTAAGCGTATTCCAATTTTAGAAATTATTACGGTACTTTCATCCGAATACATTGAGCTATACATCACGCTGACGATATTTGCTTGTTATCCTGGCATCATGCACTGATCACGCTACAAGACGAACGTACGATCATATGCCCATAATGTTGTACGTGCTAATACCAGCTGCTACATTCACGATTATTGTCATCAGTTTCTTAATGAATGCGATGGCTAGCGATTATCACAAACATTAAACGACGTTTCGAACATTTTGGAAACTGCAAGCTCCTCACAATGCCATGGCTAGAAGACTTCATCGAGCGGCTCCAGAAGTTTGTCGCGAAATAGAACCTTATGGCATAGCAAACATTACATTAGGCGTAACTATTTGGAACGATATTGTCAACAATACAGTTGATTTGCTGGTTATACAGTGAGTTGATACTATGCTGCAAATATTGCTTAGCAATCCCACTTTTTTCGCTTACCACGTACATGAAGTTCTATTTATAAATTCTTCCATTTTAAGAGTTCTTATCAATGAGCACAGAATATAATTAGAAACTGAATGAGCTCACTGATCTAATCCTGTCATTAGAAACAACGTTTGTATCAGCAGTGAAGAAAGGTATAAGGACCAGTACTGTATAAAACAGGCAAATAATATATATACCGTGTGGGACAAAGCGTAAGAATTTCTCTAATGTGTAAATAGCACAAGTAAATGTTGTACTGTTCACTTGCGTTTAGTTTTTCCTATAAAATATATCCCTTTGTTTTACACACGACTGGCCTCTGAATCATGTATAACGAAATGGACTTAAAGTACCTAACGAAACTGCGTTTTAAGCTTGCAAAGTTCCGTTTAGTGACTCCTGCCTATATCGCAGTCTATAAATAATACCGCAGCACCACACTAATTTTGGGACTGAGTCTCAGGGCTGCCATCCCTCTTCTCGTCCCTTTTTTCTCTTGTCTTCAACACAATCAGTTTGGCTTGTTGACGTTGCAGTCCACACTTTATACTCTCATCCAATATTATTCTGGTAAACATTTCGCTACTGGCTATTTGGCTCTTCACGCACACACCCAGAAATTTTTAACTGTGACTTAAAATAATGAGTGGACAAGAACGGCATGACGCCAGTGATTGCGTACGGGGTTACGGAGTCGCGCCGTTTTTGGTATTTTCGACAGAGGTAAGAAATCGATTTCCCCGAATAGCCTTCATATTCAGAATTTTGAGACAACTATAGCTTAAACATGGTTATGTGCATGTTAATTATAGTGATTGATTACAAATTTGTGGCAGGTATGGGAACTGATTTTAGAACAGTTGGACACCTGGGATGACCTGCGGAATTGCTTCATAGCATCACACGAGATGGTTATCGCTGCGAGACCATTGCGGAAAGTGTATCTGTTTGGTTATGTAAGAAAATTTACTCGTAAGCATTTAGATAATTTGACATTAGTGTAGAGAAAGTAACTAATTAGTTGATTGCGCTTCAGGTGCTTCATGTTATCGCCGATAGGATCCCGCTGCAATTAAACGACATGTTGCAGCTGCGTCTGGTGTGCAAGTTCTGGGCGGAAGCTGTTGGCTCCTTCCTTCAAGCACATAACTCACGTGCACTGTTTTCGTCCAGCCATATGATTTGTTCTACATTTCGCAACACTTTCCCAGAAGAGCTTGCTCGCTTTCTGGAAGCAGTGCGGGGCCATTGGCAGACGAACTCGAATCCGTTTGTGAGCAGGGCAGTAGAGTTGGTGCACCTTAGGCACACAGATGAAAATCCTCTACTGGAAGCTTCGGACCTCAACTTTTGGACAAATGCCCATTTCCTTTCGACCTGGTTCGGGAACCACATTCACTCGCTAACTCTGCACCTTAGACTCACCCCGCTGAGATTCTATCATGCCGTTCAACAGATCACTCGAAAGACGCCAATTCTGGGGATACTTCAGCTGATTGGGTGTGAACCTTCAGCGAATGGCGTCTCAGATGAAACGATTGATCAGCTAACTGAAGAGATGGTTGAGTTCCCATTGAGTACTCTGAATCACCTTCACGCACTGAATCTGTACTTCCTGAGCTACCCTGGATTTTCTCGGATACTCTCGTCACAAAATATTTTGGACAACTGGAAAATTTGGAATGAGGTCTTTTACCGTAATCAGTTATCTCGAGTGAGGACGACGCCGCAAATCTGAGGTGTTTCTCGTGGTGGGCTTCTAACGGGAATTCAATAGAACGCTTATATTCTGCACAACTGGGCTCAGCCACAAATCTTGGCGTAGTTGGAATTTTTCTGTGCAGTGATAATGGGCTAGCCGTTCCATTAGACATGCCGAAACTGCTCCAAGGTCTATCACGATATCCGAGACTAAACATGCTCGTGATTTCGGTGAAGGAAAATCTGGATTATGAAATTAAAGCAATGCTCAAGTTGGATATCGATAGAGTCCTGATGCCCAAAATCAATATTATAAAATTGGACCACCGCAAGCGCTTCGACTACTCATTTCTTTAGTGTTTTCCAAACCTAACGCAGCTCGAACTTGAGGGCCCAATCGAATGGAATGAGTATCCCGCAGTTCCCAATTATGTCGCTGGTGAAAGTGAAACGATGGAGATCCACAAGTACATGTATTCCGAGGAATGTGGAGGGCTGTACCAGAGTAACATTTGGAAACTATTTCCTGCCCTAAATCGTATCATTGTACGGCTTGAATTGATTCAAGTTGTCATCGATGAGGATGGTGATCCTGAAAACCGACCAACGGGTGTCGTTTTCAGACACATTTGTAGCAGAGGCGGACGCGAACAGTATCTTAAAAATTTAGCTGCTTCGGCGGAATAGAAATAAGTTTGGCCCAGTTCAACGATTTCCTTATCTATTAATCTATTTCAACTAACTTATGTATATAGTGCAAATAATTAGTAGAGCAAAGAAATTCAATAAATACCATTAAATTGTAATAAACTTTAGGCAACATTGTTATGCTTGATAATTTTACTGCTAAATTGAGTTAGTTTGTAAATTGTTTGTATAAAATGGTTTTGTTATTGTTTTGCGTTCGGCACACAACCATCATATTGTTTCAACTCCAAAATCCACTAAACTATTTATTGTTTCAAAATGATAACCAATTTATTAATAAAATATGTGTAATATAATCAATAAAAAGTGAGGACAGTTTGACCAATGAACGATAACATTGTCTCGGATGTCACTAATATACATCACGCAGTTCAACATAACCGCTAATTCAAGTTGAAACTTGAACAAAAAGGTGCACTTAAAATACCTGACAAAACTTGAAATCAAGCGTGGCTGGACCCGTGTAAGATTAATTCCATAACGCGTTTGATAGTCTTATGAAAGTACACAACCTTTTCTTGGACAAGGAGATTGGTTTTCATATGATATGCATTTCGTATTCACGTCCGTCATCCAGTTGGCAATGTTGTAGGATCTCCCAACTTGCAAGCAAAGTTTTTGCAACATCCCCCACGACATCATGAGCGCTCGAGGGTTTGGGACGCTCACGTGAAAGAGCTCTTCTCGTCCTCGTACCATTTCAAACGCAATCAACACAGCCGCAATAAGCTTGGCTTGTTTACACCACACTCCAGGCATTCTATCGGAGCACCCTTCTTTCTCATCGTCTTCCATAATAAAGCGCCGCTTCACATTTAATTATTCTGTCCATTCACATATATACATATAGAGTCTCCCCGTATTCAGTATTTGCGCCAGAGGTAAACAGCTACGTTTAAAAGATCATTAAATTTTGAGAGAAACTTAAACGTTGTGATAACTAAATGTTAATTGACCAAAAAATTATTAACAAACGTCACAGGTATGGGAACTGATTTTGAAAGTGTGAAGGAGAAAGTGAACAACTTGGAAGATTTGTGTAATTGCTTTGCAGCATGTCCAGAGCTGATAGTGGCTGCGAGACCTTTACGAAAACTGCATTTGTTTTGTATGGTAAGTAAACTCGCTCAGCTAACCAGTCATTAATTGTGTTGGAACTATAATTTAGCTTATTATCTGGCAGGTGCTCATTATTGTCGCCATAAGGATGAGACTGCCGCTGTCGGACTTGCTTCAGCTGCGTCTGGTCTGCAAATTATGGGCGGAATTTGTTGACGCTTTCCTCGAGGCAAAGAATGAGTTGGCAGGATCATCAACACACAAGCTATATCGTACCCACTTTGATGGAAGCCAGTCCGAGAGGCTTGACCGTTTTCTGGAGGACATGCGTGATATTCGGGAGTTAAAGGGAAACCCATTTCCGGGTCGGGCTATTTCACTTAAACACAGTGCCCCCATGCATGGCATCCGTTCGTCTTCCACGAACCGACAATTTTGGGCAAATGTCAATTCGCTCCCAAACTTGTTCGGGAATCACATCCAATCGCTGAGACTGGACCTCAACATGACTGCTCGAAAATACTACAAAATTCTTCAACAAATCACGCCACATATGCCTAATCTCAGGTGTTCGGACTAGACTTTTCTCGAGCATCAAAATAACTACTTCTCAGAAGATTCCACAAATAAAATGTTCGTAAACCAGGATATTAATGACAGTGACTTATGACAAACGACTAATGACAGGGCTACAGTTAATGTTTCCAATAATCGAGGAACGCACAAAAACTAGCCAAATAAAATGATCGTAGTTAACCACTATGATTATTAATGACAATTAATAATTTATTTAACCACTTTTCCAATAATAATTACGACAAAAATTAATCCGGAGTAAAATCCGTCAACAAGTACATAATATTTTTCTCTACAAATTTACGACAAGAGTGATGGTGGAAGAATAATGACGATGAGCAATGCAAAACTCGTCTCTAAAAAGAAAGAATGTTGGCCGTTGGCCTTTTTACACCGCCTCTGTGTCTTTCTGCTGCAAGCCAGACGGCCTGGTGCCAATTTAAAACTACACGGGACTTGGGGCATAAAAATGGGGCATAATGAAACAAACAAAGAACAAAGAAATATTCGCCTATTCCTGTCATTCTCCCACCATACTAATTTTAAATCATATTTTAAATTAGTATCTACTAACAAACAAAAAAAACCAATATAAATTTTAGCTAATTAAGTCCCAGGCGTGTCAGTTTCCTGACTCGCCTCCCAAATTTGGTAACGACAATTGGCTCCGGCTGGTCCTCCAACAGCTCCTCTGGAACCTCGACATCCTCCTCCAAAACTACTTCTTCACAGGTTTCCTTGGCAACTTCCCGCTCCAGCTTGTCGTGTGGAATCTCCTTCACCTCCAAGGGAAAAAAACGCTGGAAGGGACGCACGATTTCTCCATGAGTCGTACGGATTTTGGCAGTACGACTAGCTCCCAATCCAGGGTAAATCTCCACCACAACTCCCATTGGCCACTCTATTCGTTTCCGGTTGTCCACTTCGACCAAAACAACATCTCCAACGCTGAGGACATCCGATTTTCTCAGTTTGCCCCGGTGGACAAGCTCGCTCAGGTACTCCTTCCGGAATCGGGTTTGAAGCTGCTCTCTCAAGTTCCTCAGGTGCCTCCAACATCCTCTCAGTCGACCAGCTGTGACGTCGGTCTCGGGCAGCCAGTTAACGGACAGGTCCCTCAGAAATAGAGAAGGCGTCAGTGGTAGAAGGTCCGCAGGATCTTCAGAAATGTAGGTGAGGGGCCTCTCGTTCATCACCGCCTCCACCTCCAACACGAGCATTTCAAGCTGCCCGAACTCCACTGTGCGACGACCCAAAACCCGACGGAGTAATTGTTTCGTCAGTCCTATCAGCCGCTCCCACCAACCTCCCCACCATGCGGCGGTTGGGGGATTAAAAATCCACTCGATTTTTGAAACAGCAGCGTACTGTTCCACTTCCTTCCAGGCGATGCTGTTGAACAGGTTGGCTGTTCCCACAAAATTTGTACCGTTGTCCGAGTAAATGATACTCGGACGCCCACGACGAACGACGAATTTCCTCAGAGCCACTAAGAAAGCTTCAGTGGAAAGAGACGTGACGAGCTCCAAGTGTACCGCCCGGTACACCGCACAGGTGAAAAGCACGATCCACGCTTTTTGCCCATCTCTGAGGATAAGTGGGCCGGCCAAGTCCACTCCACACACAGCAAAACAACGGGTTGTCTTGATCCGGTTTAGGGGAAGAGGGGCTTCTGCGACTCGACATCTCTTCGCCACGTGAACACGACAAATGGCGCACTTGGAGATGACGGCCTTCACTGAACGGCGGCAGTTCACGATCCAGTACTTCTCCCTGATGATGGACATGAGGAACTGAACTCCACAATGTGACGCCAAACTGTGTTCCTTCATGATGAGAAGTCGTACAAGGTCGTGACTTCCGGGTAGCAAAATGGACTACTTGAAGTTGCTATCCCCTTCTCCTTGTACAATCCGTGTCACTACTCGCAGAACTCCTTTCTCATCCTTCTTTGGCTGCAGATTGTCTGGTGGCGACTGATTCGCAAATCCAACTCGCTGAAGGTGGCGGAAAAGAACAGCTTCAGCCTCTGCTACATCTTCTTGTAATGAGGGAAGTCGTTCCTTCATCTTCAAATTTTTGGTAAAACGAATGACATGGCCCAAAACGCGCAAAATCCTATGCCAATCACCCAGTCGAGACAGTCCATCCAAAAAATTGCGCTCTTCCACCTTGACCACTGCTGAGATGACCGTTTTCTTTCTCTCTTTTGCTACGGCTTCTTCGTCAGCTTCAGGGCTCGAATTGGGAAAATTGGATGGTGGTCCATACAGCCATTGCGGTCCCTCCCACCATCTTAACTTCACATATTTTTCCACTGTAGTTCCACGGGAGGGCAGGTCTGCTGGGTTCAGCTCACCGGGAACGTGTTTCCAGTCAGCGATATTAGTCAATCGCCGTATTTCCTCTACTCGTCGGTTGACGAAAACTCCCCACACTGCATCCGTCCTCTTGATCCACGTGAGTGCGGTGGTGGAGTCACTGTAGAATGTGACAGGGATGTGAACCAGTCCAATGTCCACTGCCACCTGCGTGTAAAGTCTTGCTGCGATGAGACACGCTAATACCTCTGCTCGGGGAATAGTGAGAATCTTCATAATTGGAGTCACTCTTGCTTTTGCCTGGACAAGCTGCACCTGAACTGGACTTCCATCAATCCTGAGGTAAATACAGCAAGCGTAAGATTCTTTACTGGCGTCTGCCATGACATGCAGACTCCATCCAGTTGAATCTTGTGACGATCCAATCCAGCGAGGGATTTCCAAACTTGTCAGCAACTCCAGCTGAGATCTCCAGTTGACGACGTCCTTTCTGTATTCCTCTGGAAGATCACCGTCCCATCCAAACTTTCTGTCGTCAGCACAAATCTTCTTGAAAATCTTGTCACTGCTGCATCCACACGCTTCAAAATCTTCTTCACGTCGTAAGAAAGCGTATCCCGACCTGTGTTCCACAGCATGCCAAGGACAGGGACTTCTTTTTCCGCTGAGCTCGGTCCGAGCTCCCACCCTCTGAGGTCCATTTGTGCAGATTGGAAAATCTGCTCCGCTTCTTTCCGGAACTTGACTGCTTTCCGCTGGTATCTTCTTTCCTCAAATGCCCTCCCACCATGGAAAATGAGGGACTTTGACCACTGATAGGTCCTCGAACTGCTTGCTGCCGCGATGGGGCTTACGCCGATTCCCGCCGAAGGGTTCCACAAACTTCTGCTTGCTGCCGCTGAGGGACTTACGCCTGTTGTTGCTGCCGCTGAGGGTCTTACGCCTGTTGTGGTGGGTTGATTCCACCTTCCACACGGCGGGCTTGCTTCCTCTCTCCGGCTGGCGGGAAATGTCCACTCTTCACTGGACGGGCTGCTGCTGCCTCTCTTCCAGGGACGGGACTGCTCCTCACTCCAGACGGCGGGCTTGCTTCCACTCTCCGAATGGCCACGATGTGATTCTTGTGATGATGGAGGTGATTGGAGGAGCTTTGACAATTTAGCGTATGTCAATATACGCTGCTTCCGAATTTTCTGTCGCTCCGCCTCTTCCGCTTTGTACTCCACATCCAAATCTTTTTCCAGAAGTAAGTCGATGTACTTACTCTGGACCACAAAAAAATTATCCACCTCCCCCTCCACTAATTGTTGTTGACCGGAAACGGCATCCTTGTCAATGGGGTCGGCGGCCAATAATTTTTCCAGTTCCTGGAACTCGTCCTTCACAAACCGCAGGGCTGTTGCGCTCTTCTTTCTTGCTGCTTCCATCTTGACTAACAGGTCCTTTTCTTGCTTTCTTGTCCTGATCATCCACTAAGAAGGAAGGGTAGAGCACACTTCGGTTTTTTAACTTTAAAAACACTGTTAATTAATTAAAATATCCTGGTAGCTGGTTCGCCAGATGTTCGGACTAGACTTTTCTCGAGCATCAAAATAACTACTTCTCAGAAGATTCCACAAATAAAATGTTCGTAAACCAGGATATTAATGACAGTGACTTATGACAAACGACTAATGACAGGGCTACAGTTAATGTTTCCGATAATCGAGGAACGCACAAAAACTAGCAAAATAAAATGATCGTAGTTAACCACTATGATTATTAATGACAATTAATAATTTATTTAACCACTTTTCCAATAATAATTACGACAAAAATTAATCCGGAGTAAAATCCGTCCACAAGTACATAATATTTTTCTCTACAAATTTACGACAAGAGTGATGGTGGAAGAATAATGACGATGAGCAATGCAAAACTCGTCTCTGAAAAGAAAGAATGTTGGCCGTTGGCCTTTTTACACCGCCTCTGTGTCTTTCTGCTGCAAGCCAGACGGCCTGGTGCCAATTTAAAACTACACGGGACTTGGGGCATAAAAATGGGGCATAATGAAACAAACAAAGAACAAAGAAATATTCGCCTATTCCTGTCATCAGGCGACTCCACTTGCTTGGCTTCCTACCAAAAGGGAGTAATGACGGGGATGAGCGAATCGGGCTGCTGAAACACGAGATTGCTGTGTCCCCACTTAAACAAATGTGTCATTTGCAAAGTCTGAATATATACCTTCCAGAGTATCCCGTCATTTTGGCCGGCACTCTGGTGACAAGTTATTTTGGACAACTGAGAAATCTGGAATGTCACAGTTTGGCTGAATCCGTAATCACTAGAGGAGGAGACGCCAGCAATCTCAATAGTTTTTGGCTTTGGGTTTCCCACGCCAATTCCATTGAAACTTTATATTCCTCTCATCTTGGATCAGCACCAAATTTGTGTGAAGTTGTCATTATGCTGGACGGAGGAGTTGGACTGCGGAAATCATTGGATATGGCGAAATTGCTTTAAGGTCTCTCCAGATATCCCAAACTAAATATGCTCAAGATTTCCATGAATGACGATATCTGTTATGGAATTGGAAGAATGTCCAACCGGGACGTCAAGAAAATCCAGCTGTCCAGCGTAAAGATTTTCCAATTGTACTACGGGATATATTTCAACTACTCCTTTCTCCAGTGTTTTACGAACCTGAAGCAGGTCGAACTTGAGAGCCCAATCGAGTTTAATGAGTGTCCAAGAGTTCCGTACTATGTCGCCAACAAAAGAGAAAGCGTGGAGATCCACAAGTACATATATTCCAACTAAAATTGGGGGGATGTATCAGAGTAACATCTGGGAACTGATTCCCTCCCTCAGTGAGCTCAGTGTCCAGCTCTATTTGGTAGAAGATGTAGACGACGTGGTAACGTTATTTACACATTGCATAAAGCATAAGATTCCATTTGCGAAGTAAAATTACAGACTTTCTGATATGGCTTCCTGAGCTAACGAATACTAGCTGGCGTAATCAACAATGTTACTCCTACTTCTTTCGTTCCTGACTTGAGGAATACACAAATTCAATATCCTTACTTACACAGCAGACTATCACAGCTTTTTGCATTACGAACGGTCAAATATTTACATGTATTTTTGTAGTTTAGCCTTCTGTGTATTCTTTAATTCCTTATTCTGTGGATGCCAATACATGTATCCCTGCCTTTATTAAAAGATGATAATTAGAACCAATACTATGTAAAATTTCAATCGATGATGATACCTACAATGCAAATATTTTAAGAGACAAATATATTTTGCAGACGCATTTGATATGCATTTACATAAACATAGATAGATTATACCACCTCAGAGATATAGTTTGCACCAATTGGATGGGAAACGAAAGCCATCCGCTTATGCAATTCAGTGAATAGGGTTATCTACTTTTTTATAGCTTATGTAATGCAAAAGGCCCATACCTTGTAAATGCTTTAGAAAAAAATTCTTCCAGGTTCCAAATCTACCGTTGCCTCTCACATGGATGGGGTTATGTGCTGCCAAACCACGCTCACTATCTGCTAGAAAACTAATTAAGGATGGATACAAAATTAATAAAAATTTATTCAGGGTATTAAAAGGGGAATAAGCTTTCAGTACTCTAATAAATTAATTTTCTGGACAAGAATATTGTTATACCCAGGAGTTCACGTGTGAAATGGTTACAGACTTTATAATTATCAGAAGTAATGTAAAGTGTGATTGCTCCTGCAATCATTCAAATTCTGCGCTAGTCACAGCTTACTTGTCGTTTTAATGTGACCGAATAAACGCTCCCAATTTCCGATCGGAACAATATTTGCGTTACGGTCAGCTACAAAACTAGTCCTTGTAATTATAAACAAATGCCTATTGTTGGGAAACGGTGAGCGAGGTCAGGTTAATGATGCGTTGGGGATGCCGTATGCCCCGGTGCTACCTAACTAACGCCCACTTCCACTACTAACTACATCTCAGATGAGGTTCGGATCACAGGACCAACGACAATGACATAAAAACAATGACCTGACACATGACACACAAGACAATTAACTGGACAATTTACAATCTTTATTACAGTTAAATACAAGGGCCTACGGCCCGGAAACAATTATACTTTTACTGCTACTGCTGCCGCAGCAGCGAGTAGCTTTTGCTTCTGCTCACGGCAAGACTTGGGAAGAGAGTGTATGGTTTTGGTGGTGGCGGAGCTCTAAACTACATGGAATTTGGTGTGCTGGACACGAGGTCCATCACACATTCACATGCTAAACAAATGCGTTCCGCATGGTGCGTCCATGCCGTGCCCAATTCCAGCGCCTGGCAATTGGGGGAACGTGAGACTCCCTTCACCCACCAAGACCGTTACATATTTTCGCGACATACCCCCACTTTCCAATCAGTACCCCTCGGGAACTGATTGGAAACCATTGAGCGAAATGGTAACGAGAAGTCTGGACGGTTCCAGGCTCCTCTGTGGGGAGTCTGCGAAAGAAACAGGTAAGACAACTTTTTTTCCTATTTTTTACAAAATAATTTTAATAATATTTTATTTATTATTTTGCAGGATCGGATCCTGGCTGCTCACAAAAGGACATCTTCCTCGGCACGCTCTCTGGACTCCGCATCCCTCAGCTTTTTGGTGGAGGACCGCATCCCGCGTTGGCTCGGATCCCTTGATGGGAGAGCATTTACTTGGTCACCCTGCTGGTGGGCTTCTTGGAGGCCTGCACCCCCGACTTGAGGACTTCTTCCCCGTTGGCTCGGATCCCGTTGATAGGGAGAGCATTGCTGTGCCACACTGTTTGTGGTCTTCATGGAGGCCTGTACCCCCGAGTCGTTCTTGAGGACTTCATCCCGTTGGCTCGGATCCCTCTGATAGGGAGAGCATTTGCTGTGCCACCCCGCAGGTGGTCTTTATGGAGGCCTGCACCCCCGCTGCTGTGAAGGACCGCATCCCCCACGTCTGGATTACGCTGCCCACTGGACCAGAACGCTGCTACACCTGGTGAAGGAGCCGCAACTTGAACTCCACACTCGCGTTGCTGTTTCCTCTGGACTACAGCTGCTTGGGCGAGGTGTGCGCGTTCATCCCTCCGGACAGGAACATGCTGTTGGTGGTGAAGCCTCTGCCTTCCCCACACTATTCTTTTTCGGCAGCTGACATGGTGACTGCTCACCCCGCTGCTACTGTTGTTGTTGGTGCCTCTGCTGGACACGGCGCTCCCACGGAGCTTTTCTTTCATGGAGGTCTACACCTCCGTCATCTTGGTTATGGAGGACCTCGTCCCCCTTTGGCTCCAATCCCCTGATGGGAGAGCATCTAGTGCCACCTTGTTGGTGGTTATCTTGGAGGCCTGCACCCCCTACTTGGACTTGAGGACTTCATCCCCGTTGGCTCGGATCCCTCTGATAGGGAGAGCATCTAGTGCCACCTTGTTGGTGGTTATCTTGGAGGCCTGCACCCCCTACTTGGACTTGAGGACTTCATCCCCGTTGGCTCGGATCCCTCTGATAGGGAGAGCATTTGCTGTGCCACCCCGCAGGTGGTCTTTATGGAGGCCTGCACCCCCGCTGCTGTGAAGGACCGCATCCCCCACATTACTCTTCTTTTTCGGCGGTTGTCTTGGTGGCGGAGACGCTCTCCTCACCCCGCTGCTTCTGTTGTTGTTGCCCCTGGTGGGCAAATACGAGCTCCTCTTTGGAGCAAGCTTATGGTGGTGCCTGTGCACCCGTGCACCTGGTGAAGGTGGCCGCGACCTGATCCTCCACTCACATCTCGGTCTGGTCATCTCCTTGTGGACGACACCATAGATGAGGTGCAGCCGTGTTTCGGCTGACATGGAAACCGTGCTCCCCTGGGAGCGGATATTGGGTGACCCTGCTGGTCACAAACAGGACGACTCCTCCTGGAGGTCGTTGTCTGTGGTGAGCCTGATGCCCACAAAACTGTGCTCCTCCGCGGAGCTGTTGATGATGCCTGCGCATCCGTGCACCTGATGGAGGTGGACGCGACCCTTTCCTCCACTCACATCTCGGTCTGGTCATCTGCTGTACGACCCCGTAGATGAGGTGCAGCCGTGTTTCGGCTGACACGGAAACCGTGCTCCTCCTGGAGCGTTATCGATGGTGCCCGGGATAGACACTCGTCGGTGAACTCGGTGAAGGACTCCTCCACAGCCGCCCACTTTTGTTGCTGCTACCACCACCGCTGACAGGAATTGGCAACCCCCCACTTGACCCTGATGACCGCATGGCTGGGCTCCTTCAGCTACTTGGGACGATGGCGCTGCTGTCCCCACCTCCTTGTTGCTACCACCACCGTTGAGAGGATTGCCCCCACCTTTATCGATTTTTGGTGGTGCTTCTCTGCTGCTGCTGTTGATGATGGCACTGATGAGGATGGTGCTGGGGTGTCTCTCTGGACACCAAAAACTGAACTCCCTGATGGAGTTGATGACGGTGAACACGATGTAGGACTGTCGTCCACAACCGCCTTCCTTTCTTCTTGATGTTGACCACCGCCGCTGACAGGAGTTGGCTACCCCCCACTTGATCCCCAATGACCGCATGGCTGGGCTCCTTCAGCTTTAGATGACGATGGCGCCTAATCCCCACCTCACTGCTTCCACCTCCACTGAGAAGAAGATGCCCCCACATTATCGATTTTTGTGGTGCTCCTCTTCTTTCTTGCTGTTGTGGTGGTAGTGTGGATGATGAGGAGACTCTCTCCGTGCCGTGGCTTTAACGCCCCCTCCAATCACACATGGAGGGGCGTTTTCACAAAAACACGAATGAAACTGGTGGACAGGTCAGAGGTCACGACGCTGATCCTGGCAGGTTCGCCATTAATGTTGGGAAACGGTGAGCGAGGTCAGGTTAATGATGCGTTGGGGATGCCGTATGCCCCGGTGCTACCTAACTAACGCCCACTTCCACTACTAACTACATCTCAGATGAGGTTCGGATCACAGGACCAACGACAATGACATAAAAACAATGACCTGACACATGACACACAAGACAATTAACTGGACAATTTACAATCTTTATTACAGTTAAATACAAGGGCCTACTGCCCGGAAACAATTATACTTTTACTGCTACTGCTGCCGCAGCAGCGAGTAGCTTTTGCTTCTGCTCACGGCAAGACTTGGGAAGAGAGTGTATGGTTTTGGTGGTGGCGGAGCTCTAAACTACATGGAATTTGGTGTGCTGGACACGAGGTCCATCACACATTCACATGCTAAACAAATGCGTTCCGCATGGTGCGTCCATGCCGTGCCCAATTCCAGCGCCTGGCAATTGGGGGAACGTGAGACTCCCTTCACCCACCAAGACCGTTACATATTTTCGCGACACCTATCATCCTTATCTTCCGAAGTGTGTGAGTATGATAGGCGTTGGGAAGCGTTGCTGTGGAATTGTTCCTAGTATTCTATTTATCCCATGACTATTCGCTTTAGACATACTTTATTTCAGCAATCGGAAACACACATTAGCCAAGTGATCTACACATCCATCGTCTATCATTATTTAGGGTAAGTTGAAAAATAAGTGCCACTTAATTAATCACAAGCAAACGTTTGGTCAGTAGAATACTTTACGGTTGGCTTTCTATCGAGTCGTTCTATACTGCGTAACTATTATATCTTTACCATCACAAATAATATACTTAGGACCACTTAATATAATTGCTCCATCCGCCAGTCCAAAATAGTGTTCACGCGCAGAAGGCGTGTCCAATAACTTGATATCCTATGAGTAATATAATATATACTCTTAAGCCATAACTTTCCAAAGAACTGAACAAATACGCAATAGATTCCATGGATTGGAAGCGAAATACACTAACCTTTTAACCTTTGGGTTAACCTATTATCAACGAGAAGGAATTTATAGTTCCGGATTCCATGATTATGAATACCAGAACGGCATCTCCTTGTATCTAAATTCATTCGCTGCCACCATCGGTATGACTTTTATCAAAATGCATACATTTAATGATAATAGTGTGGGTCTGATAAGTAGACTAAACAATCTGGCACTAATCTGGCTTGCATGCATTTGCCCAAACGCATTTTTTGCAATTTCGGAACACGTTCCGGACGTACCACGATTTAGGATTGTATCAATAAAGGACGCCGCACCGGATAACTTCTTCAATATACACGAAGGGAGGGACTTTGCAGAGTTCAAAGATCACTTCGTGCAATACAATGCCAAACTAAAAGGAATAGATCTTCCTATTACAAAGATATTAAAGTCATTTGAAAATACAAACTGCCTCGTAATTGTAGATAATTTTCACAGCGTCAACCTTGGTCCATCGCACGCCGGCATAGTTTTGCGATCACCGCTAATAGCAATATTTGACCGTCGTGGCTTTGTCCACCCTTATCGTACTTACTTTCCATTCTGGATTCCAGCTGGATATCCTGGAAACAACAGCAGCGTAATAGATGAAGAGAGTCAGATTGTCAACTGTGGATTATCAAAACATTTTTCAAGTTTCCCCAAATTGAACTTGTTGTATCAGGAAACGGATCTGTGTATTCGACTCAAGCTATTTCGTTACGCTCTGCACACCAGGCCGTGGACATGTGAGGTTCAAATTTCGATACAAACTCCCCTGCCCGCTATCTACAATAGAAGATACCCATCGGTCTTTCATGTCGAGGTGGATGCAGGTGTTAAAGAAATGGCCATTCTAGCGGAAGCCTCGAGCTCTAACAAACTGCAAATCTTTGTGAACCACATTGATTTCCAGCTCACAAACAAAAGCTTTGCTCGTTTAATGGATTTCTTTAAACCTCTGACGGCATCCCACATATATCCGCCTCGTCAGGTCGTCCCATCACAAACTGTGTCTATCGTGTTAGTTGAGCGAAATTTTCGGTGGATTTTCAATTCAAGCCGCATAGTGCTCAATCGGACTGACATTCGAAGCGCATCAATCATTTTTATACCATACCAGATGGCAAAGCTGTCCAACTTGCTTAGCATCCGTGCGGACGAAGAACAGGAATTGCGGTGGAACTTTGCGTGGATAGATTACAAGGGACACGCCCACAAGGCCGGAGACATGTTGTTTGCGATAAAGATGCAACAATGCAATGTTCCATTCCCCAAAGGATACAATGAAATATTCGGGTCGAAGAAGTGGGGCGTTGGCAGCATTAGAGAAAACTTCGCAACTGGCATTGCGTCGATGCTCTTTGATATTATCGGCAATGCGTCAGTAACATTTAGGAGGGTACATACAAGTTATTGCTCAAACAAGCGGAGACTAATCGTACATGAAACGTCTGACTTTGATGATCTCGCCATGAGGACAATTGCTGTACCAGCCAACCTTTCCCTCACTCTGCGTCTCTCATATGTAGTAAATCTAAATGCCCTCAGTTTCGTTGCTTGTAGCAGCGGTAGGGAAACGCAACCGTTTGGAGTAAAAGAGCTGGTTAAGGTTTACGACGAATATATTTGGGCCCTTCTTATCCTGATTTCAATAACGCTCTCAGAGATGCATCGACGAATTTCAAAATCATCCTATAGGTTAAATGGATTCATTGTCCACTTTACCCAGTTTATAAAGGTACTGTTGGAGCAAGGCGATCCACTTACCGTGTCATCGTGCCGAAATTTCCGTCTGCGTTTCACGATTGCAACCGTGCTGCTCATGGGAATTGTGCTTAGCAATGCGTTTAAAAACGATAATGTTTACAACGTGATATCAAGAAAGGTGCTGCTTCCGTATTCCCAGTTTGCAGAGCTAGTCGGAGAAAAGTTTACAGTTTACTCGAGACTAAAAATGTCAAACATTATGGACTGGAAATTCAATTCAAGCAAATCCTATAAATTGTGGGCCAGCAAGTTTTACATTCCTCCGTCCTCAAATCACAGTATGGATAATAGACATCCGTCTTTCGAGGCGTATTCTGAGATTCAACGATGGGAGGTAGTTATCGGCAAAATTGTGGGCGACGCAAATGTTTTGAGCGATTTAAAAACACATTCATCCCCTCATCCAAATTCGCCAAACGTTTTTGCTCAGGCATTCATAAACCGGACCGAGGAACTGTTCAACATGAGCTCAGTTGCATTTCGCCAACAGGAGGAAGAGCTTGGCGAATATCTGCTTGAATGCCAACGAAGCGTTATGTTCGACCATCTGCGTTCATGCAATAAGTCGGCAGTTATTGTGCCAAGATACGAAGCAAGCAAGTTTGCAGTGAAGCTGTTCCAAGAAAAACAGCATGGCCTTGTGAGTCTGGGTGATGAGGCATATATTAACATCTCAATCGGATTTCAACTCTCGGGCATACTTCATCCCATTGTAATCCGAAGGATCCAAGGATTTTCCTTTTCTGGAATCTGGGACTGGTGGTCAAGGTATGTTAAAGATAGGACTAGTTTCAAACCGGTTGTCAGAGACACAACCTTGAAACCGCCGGACATGCACGGAAATGTGTCAACTATATTTCTTGTTCTGGCTTACGGAATCCTACTGGGACTTGTTGTATTTCTGGTTGAGTGCAGATGGATGATTTATTCCGCCACACTGGCCATACTTTTACTATGTAAAATGGTTTTACATTGGCTATACTATAATATACGCCAATGTAGGAAGCATCGATTGCCGATATTGCAGTGCTGTTTAGATCCAGTTGTAGAATACCATTGTCATGGAAATATTGAATGATGAGCGTTACTCTTAGTTAATGACTAGCAGCGTAATAAGTGTATGTAGTTTAAGCCACACATAATAGATAAGTTAGTTTGGTACTAGAATAGGTCAGCAATTAATTACTTAACAGATATTTATTTATTTATTTATTTATTTGGCAACCCAAAGCTCTTTTGAGGCCATATGACCCATAGAGCACCTTTTCACAGACACATTTTACAATATTCTTAATCATGACTTAATACATAATTGAATTCACTTAACAACGATAGTACAGAAACAATTTGAATAATACAATTTTATCTATATTAGTTTAATTTTTAAAAAAGTTATGTATTACAAGTGTTTGGTTTACTCAAATGAGTCGAGTATAAATTTCCGTAATCTTAAACTTGTAGATGCTAGCAATACAAAGGTTTTTATCTTATTAACATCATCCGACTTTAAATAGTCCAACCACGACGAATTATGATCGCATTTATTATATCTGATCGCATCAAATGTCCTGATTGGGATACATTCCATCACAAAGTGATTTAGGCTGGTCATTTTATTGCAGATTTGACACAGCTCAGATTCATTAAAACTATGTGTATATTTATCATAATAAACTACATCTGCATTTAAACGGAATTGGGCAACTAGAGATACATGTTTATATGGTAGTCTCATCTGTAGATATCTCGCTGGCATTAAGCTTTCATTAAAGATAGTGGCATATTTTATGTATCGATTTGACTCGGTAATTTTCCTTGTATCTTGTTGTCTAGTGTTATCAATTATTGCAGTCAATAGAGCTCCAGTGTTTGATATAAATTCCTCATGATCATTTTCATAGATTAGGAAAGAAAACCCGTAGGTATCAAAAATATGTTTCATTTGTAAGACCCAGTTATACTTCAGAGTACATGTTGTATCAGACAAATTTTTCAAAGAGGTGATGCATTTTTTAGCGTACCTATCATCGTCCATACTTAAAATTTTTGACCAATAGTACATTACTTTTTTTATTACTGCAATTTTTAGGTGCATTCTACCTGCCTCAATACGACATACTAGGTTTGACGTGAACTTTGATATACCTAGTAATCTCTTTAAAAACTGAACTTTTTCAATTCTTTCCAGTTGCTGCAAGCCCCAGATATGACTGCTATAAAGCATTGTGGCTGACGCAATTGAATCGAATAACTTCATTTTACCGGACCAACTATTCATTTTGCCCCCATATATTATTTTATTTAAGACGGACACAGCTGCTAGCCCTTTTGAACAAAAATATTTGGCTGTGTTAGAAAAGGTGCCCGATGCATAAAATGCACCCCCAAATATGTATACGTCGTGACTACCTCGATCTCATTTCCATTACACAAAAACTTGGGGATTCTTCCTATTTGTCCGCCCTTTCTAAATACCATAATTTTTGTTTTATCAACATTTACTTTTAAGTCAAGTTGATTAAAATACACATATAGGGAGTCAATTTTTCTTTGCATTTCACCAGGTGTTGAAGCCAACACTGCCATGTCATCAGCAAAGCTTAACAGTTGTAATTGGAAGTCATAGGACATTTTAACGCCAAATATCCCAGTACTATTTAAGACAGCCTCAATATCGCAAATATAAAGGTTAAATAAGAGAGGCGACAAAATTTCACCTTGCCCCAAACCTTCCGTTATCTGTGAATTTCTTGTGAATAGCCGTGTTCAGTCTTTATTACTGTACAAAGGTTGTCATACAAATGTTTTAATATCCTAATGATTTTTCCGGAAACTCATAGCCAAAGCAGCTTGTCCCATAGTTTTTGGTGAGGTATAGATGAAAACACACGAGCGAAATTGATAAATAAAGCGTACAATTTACCTTTGCTTCGACTAATGTTTATCTGTATCGCCGTATTTAAACAAAAAATTTGTTCTTCGCAGCCTCTTCCTTTTCTAAAACCTGCTTGAGATTCCGGTATTAAACCGTTTTCATCAGCCCAAACCTGTAGTCTGTTTTGAATAATTTGTGTAAATGTTTTAAGCATGTGGCTAAGTAAAGAAATTGGACGGTAATTTCCTGGATTTGTTGGATCTCCTTTTTTATAGAGCATAGCTGTAACTGATTTAGCCCAAGACTTTGGTGATTTTTCTGTTACCAATATATAATTGAAGAGCTCAACCAACCAATCTAATCCAATTTCTGGTAGGTTTTTAATGAATTCGTTGGAAATTAAATCAGGTCCTACGGCTTTACCCAAAGGTGTTTTTTGAAAGCTTTTATAATTTCTTCTTTAGTTATTTCCTTATCAAGTTCCAGACACTCGTTTCCTTCATATTTACAATAATCTTGCATACGTTCAGGCATAATTTTTTCATGATACTCAATCCACGCCTTTTCAGATACTTGGTTGGGAAAATAACATTTGCCTTTGGACTTACGTACAGCTTTCCAAAATCTTGAGCCGTTCCTGCACTTGCCTAAATCCTCACGAATACCATTTATATATGTAAGCTTTTTTATTTTAATTGCTCTCAAATAGTCGCGTTTAGAGTCATTATAGAGTTTCCAATAATTTCCGCCCATCAGATTGGCATTTCTAAGTGTGATTTTAACCATTTCCTTCTTCTCAATACATTCAATGTCATACCAGGCTTTATTAGGCGTATTTTCAAACTTGTATTCTTTTAGCATGCCGCATAAACCTGCTGCTTTATAAATTATTTGAATAAAATCATCATACGATCTAATCGCTCTCTCACACAAAAGGTTATTTATATTCTCCTGATAGCTATTTAATTTCTGGGAATCCCAGACTAATCTCTTGCAAGGCTGTGGGTTTTGGTGCATTGTCAATGTTAAAGTTAATTGTACTGGAAGATGGCTAGAGTAATGTAGGTTTAATGTGGAAAGACTATAGCATTTTTCGATTTGTGTGTCTAAGGAAAATCAAATCTATAACGCTTTGACCTTGGGAACTAGAAAATGTGAAATTTGCTGGCTTATCATTTTTCGCTCTACCATTCATGAGTACCACTCCATGTTCATTCATCATATCCATAAGGGCATTACCCCTGGAGTTTGTCACAGCATCCTGAGATTTCCTACAGCTATCAGTAACTCCCCAATTTGTAACAAATGTAGTTATTGCTTGATCTAATTCTCCAACTCTGCCATTAAAATCACCGCCCACTATTAATAAATCTTTCTCATAAGCTTCTTCGATGCTAATCATGACTTGAAATAACTCTTCGAAAGCTATATCACAATCTAGTCTAGCTGGGATGTAAATTGAGACAACAATTATATTTGTATTTTTATAACCAAATCTAGCAGCAACAAAAAAACATGTACTTTAAGAGTTTCTTTCAATTCTAATATATCATTTCTATAATATAATTGTATACCACCACTGCTTCTGCCGATATTAAAGCGCCGTCGCGCTTTGCTTTCTATTTTGCTAAATCTACTAAAACATTGTAAATGACTATCTTTTTCTTGCCAAGTTTCGTAGAGACTAATAATGTGATTTTCGCATATTAATGAGATATCTTGAGACTCCATTTCATGCATTCTATGAATACCTTCTATATTATAAAATACTACACTTAATTTTACATTCGTATTTAAATTACGAAACCCCGAATCCGGTTTCTGGCGCTCCATGGGTCCTACTTTTCATTCGTCCATTAACGAGTTGACATTTTGCACAGATCCATTAATGACTTGATATCGCTCGATTATGGCATTATCTTTCCAAACCATCATAACTGAATTTCGCATGGAGTAGTTGATGTCTTTATGTGTGGTCTTCATTGATTTGAAATAGTCTCTTAGGATTTTTTCCTTCTTTCGGTCTTCTACTGGTAGATCATCGTTCAGGTAGATTTTCTGGCGCCGTAGATTTTTCGCGCGCATCATAATGTTTTCTATTGATATGACAAGTTTCAGCATTAGTCGTCTCGGTTGATCCCCCATATGCTTTCCCATCCAAAATACATCATTAATTATTGGATAGGAGACACCAATTTTGTCACAAAGGCCGTGTACAGTTTTTATGCACCCGGCCGTATCATCGGTCCCGACGGGTAAGCTAGATATTAATATATTGTTGGCTTTTTCTGAAAGCTCGATTCGCGAGAGTTTTTTCTGTATCTCATTTTGGCAATTAATAACCGCAGTAAGTTTTGAGTCTAAAGCTTTGTCCAGTAGCTTGCTTATATTAGCAAGGTCTTCCTCTGTTAGCAAGATTTCGTTCACTTTAGCTTCAAAAATAATATCACTTTAGAGCACTTTTGCCGGTTTAGGTATAATTTTATCTTTGTTATGCGGTGAATCCGAAGATGATGAAGAACTGGTACTTATACGAGATCTTTTTTTGGTGATCTATTCACTTGATGATGGGAACATGGATATTTCGAGACATACAAATATGTTAGGTTGGATTTGTCTCAGGTGTATTTTATACGACTACTCTACACTACACAAGAGCGAACAACTTTTGATGCTTCTCCGCCGGCCGTCAGACCAAGAATCTACTTAACAGATATAAAAAGTTAGGTGATTTTTGTGCCATACAAAATCGTCAATCAGGTAATTTAGTTTGAGCAAGTAAATTTGAGTAAATAATTGCATGGTAAAATGAAATAATAAAAGAATTCGAATTTGCACCCACAAAAGGATTTGCTAATATCAAATATTGTTGCGATGTATTTGAAATTTCATTTGTACGCAGACAAATACGAAATGCATATTTAAAAATGTCAGCATTTCGTGTGATCAAAAATATTGTATGTAAATATTTTATGAAATAATCCTCATCGTGATTATGAAATGGATGTGGTAATACAGAGGTACATATGCATACATTATGTTTACTATGCTCCATTAACACCAACCAACAAATGTTCATCCGGTCGAAATATATAATGCATGGAATTACGAAGACGAGCTGCCATTTTAATTATTTGAACATAAATTGATAAAACAAATTTTAAAGAGCGTAAATTTTTTAGCCAGGCTCCCAATCCTTTTGGACAATATTTGTATATTCCATGAAACAGCGTTACTTCTTATCTTTTCTGCCCTAACCTCATTAAGTTGACGAATGTGGAAAAGGGGTCAAGGATAAATTGGCAAATATGGCAACCGCAAATACCGCAATGCATTTATTGTTGCTGGTGTGCGTTGTATATACATACATGTGCAAACAATAATAATTCGAATTGGTTTAGAACATACAATACTTATTCAATTTTCTTTGACATGAATTTGTATTACATAACATAACATTATATAATATTAATACCTAGGTTGATGAACCCACCACATGAAACTAATATTACTCCTGCCGCTATGCGGTACGTTTCCAAATTTTGATGGCCTGATTAGTGGGACGCACTTTGCAGACCTCGGAGAATAAACCGAATGTCTCGTAATAGCTTGTCCCTTCCCCGGCGTGTTATACGCACCAACCATAACATAGTCTGACTTGCCGACAAAGGTAATGTTCACAACTCTGCCGTACGTATCCACGGCGCTGTCCGTATAGCTCATGCTGGTAATTCTTGGAGAACATCCGGTTTGCACTTGTCCCCAACTGCCGGCAGCACCTCCACTTACGCGGAAGAATTGGCCGGCGTATGTGGAGCTAATGTCCTCCCACGACAAATCAGGCCACAGGGAGGAAGGACTCCGCTGACCGTTATACTCAATTTATATGAAGCCGATGGGAATATTTATTTTGGTGACGGTTCCCAGTTGTCTCCGTAATTCATCTCGCTCGCCAGTTGCAATTGCTAGATCCTTTCGCATTTTTCTTATTTCTGTAACGGCATCATTGATTGTCCAATCCAGCTGCCGTTGACACATGACAAGATTTCTTTTCTTGCATTTTAAATACGCCCATTGACTTGATGTGGCATTTGAAGAAATGCCATGTTCAGGTTTCAGCTCGACACAGATTCCGATCCGACTCAAGTTTCCTGAATAGTCATTGTGCCAGTTTCCCGTCGTCCCATTTGAACTCGCCCACTTGGTTATCAAATTTAGCCCCGAGCCACAAGTTGTAATAAATTTCTTGCGTAAAATTCACCGAAAATTGTTGCTTATCTACGTCCTTGATCATCACAAGTTGGGAATTTTGTTGACTGGCACAGTAGTCCTTGGCATCGTCATAGTTAAGCCGCTTGTTGAACGATTCAATACATAGCTCGTCTTTGTAAACTGTCCATCCATTTCCGCATTCCGCGGATTCTAAACCAAAGGCACGAAATTGCTGTTTACATTAGTGCTTCTAGCAGTATTTACGGTTGAGTTAATATTAATTTGATATTTTGGATTTACCTGTTGCGGATGCGAAGAAACACACGCAGAAAAGGAGACTGTAAATGCGCTCCATTTTAAACAGAAACTCTCCAAGATCTCTTCAAGTTGGACATGAAAATACAAACTGCGAGTAAATCAAGTTGAGCCACGGCATTTATATCATTTCATACCTGACTTGTACAAAATGAGTTACAATATGGTGATGCCTATAATAATCTTTTAGTGATACCAGTTAATTTCAAAACTGAAATTATTAAACCAGTCGTCAAGTGATCATGTACCACTCATAGGTCGCATCTTGAAACAATTACGGCTCTCAATTTAGTGACGTTTTTACTCTTGTGTCAGTGGTTATCACATTGTCAATGATTAGCGGAGTTTATTCATTTGACATCAAATTTATTTTTATCGAGTGATGCATGCTGATATTTCTCAGTAACCGTAACCTTGCACTACGCAATGGTGCAATGACTATGAAAATAAGTGAAGTGATGTTTGAGATTAATTGAACTGGCCCGAGTTTCTGGGAAATAAACAATTATAAAACAAAAGTTCACGTTGATTGACCTCTGTATATAGATAAATATGCGGTGAAGTAGATAATATAGCTTGTTTTTCTGGACTGGATATACAGTCGAGCTGATATTCCAGCAAGGCAGCTTGAATGCCAATAATCGTGTTCAACTCTGGTCAGTGCTCGCACATTTGCAAGATTATCTTAAAAAGTAACAGAGTTCATTTTGAGCGAATTGGAGAGCCGAACTAATGGACATGTTTTAGCTATAGCAGTACTCTTCTTGTTATTTATGGGCAAGTAGCAGAATACGTTGTTGTTTTCCTGAGTTACGAGTTTTTAGATTAGCTTAAAATTGGCCCAGTCTCTTCTATAGCAACAACGCGGTGTATTGGCTGACAAACTGTATCACACATTTTAATATCTGTAGGATGAACGAGCCAACTGTTACACCAATCCAACGTCAAATTTCACACAAGCAAAATAAGTCAAAAGGTCAATCAATAATTACTACTTTGTAACTGCGAATATTGCAATACATTATTCATCAATAAATTGTATTTTATTTTACTCCAAATGGAACCGGATAACATGACAAAAATACATCTTGGTTCACGAATTCACTTTCGTTGCATGGTTTACTCCGTTCTAAATTTTACTTTGACTCTGTGGTCTCCTCCGTTGTTGTGTAGACGGACAGCCTATAAGAAAGATATAATTCATATACCATAGACCATGCTATAAAATGGGCGTTACGTATTTGTGTATATGTTTGTAATTAAATAAATATTCTGTAAAGTGTGTTTGCGCTTACTCTTCTTCCAGACTTTCATCCGTTATGTTATGGGGACCCACCACCTCGCGCGCATTTGCATTACGGTGACAGAAAGCACCAGGATCTCCATTAAGACCGCATCTTCCTACCGCGTATCCGTTATCTCGGCAGCATTCATGAATGTCGCCACCTGGGCAAACACTGTCGCAAAGACGTGCGCGTTGCCAACGACGACCGCACCCCATCGTTGCTAGATAACATGAACGATGTACTTTTCAGTTAAAACATAAACCAGAAATCAATTAGTTCAATACAGTGATTTTTCTACTTACCAGAAAATATTAAACAGAGTACCAAAAAACTCAAACGGAGGTTTGCCATTTTCGGAGATATATTGGAATTGTTACGTTTTTCGGTGTGTTGCTGAAAAATAACTGGGTGTAGTAGAGTGTCTGATGATGTAACTTGGTATGTTCCAATCATCGCAATTTGTGCTGCTTTTATCCCAAATTTTTCGGCAGTGTGAAAAGTACTCGGTAAAATGTGTTGTTTTGGTGCCTGACAACAAGACACGACCACGACTCTAGGCAGACAAGACCAGAATGAGTGTGCTGCTGTTCACAGACTGCCAGGCAGACACACGCACAATACATAATACACGGCAATGCAACAAGAACATTCTCGATGTTGCATTGCATGCCAAATACAACTTAAACAAACCCGCCACACATAACTTAACTAAAAGATGCGTCTTAAATCATTAAAATTAATCCGTCGCATAGGCATAAGTAGCAAAGTTTATGGTGTTCCCTGAAAATTGAAGGCAGAGATGAATTGTATGAAAATCTGTTCTGGGAATTGTGGGAGCATACCGCAAATTTATATTTAATCTAGACTGTCAAGATCAAGAAATTTGAAAAAAATTGACATCCCAAGCAACAATAAAGCTTTGACAAGGTAAAGTATTTTGTTTTTCCCAATTCCATATAATTACGACGTTTCATTAAAAAGCGTCAACACTTCAAACTGAATATGAGTAACGTAATATTTTTTAATGTATCGTGTGGAAAAGAAGCTCTTACATTCCGCTAATGAATATGAATACGTGTAAATTTGGTATCTCTCACGTGTTGTATCTTTCTGCACAAGAGTATATCTCACAATTTTGCGTGCCACTTATTTATCCAAACGGACAGTTTTGAACACAATGCGGCATTGTGTGGACGTTTACAAAGCACAAAAGTACCTGACGAAACTGCACTTTAAGCTCGTAAGGGTCTATGGATCAGATTCCTGTCTATATCGCATTCTAAAAATAATTCACTCAAATGAGCTGGTTATAAACAATGTAAACATTTCCAAACACACTGGTGTAAGGTAGTTTTGGATCCATCCTAATAATGTTTAAGGAAAGCAGTTTGCAGTTTCTGGTTTCAAGGTTTGCTCATTCGACTTATATCGCTTCCCATGAAAACACAAACTGCCTAAGCCCCAGTCAGGTTCTTGGCTCTGCTCAAAGTTTTATCAAGGCTTAAAATCAAAACATATTCCAGTGGAACATTTTCTCCACCGTCTCATCTATAGTTTTTCTTATCGTTATTAAAACATTGAAAGCATTCCCGATTATGAAACTGTTCACGTTTCTATTATTTTCCTTTGGTCTATGGATGGGATTAGAGGTAACTTTTATTTTACTTCTCATTATACCAATTAAATTATTAATAACATTAAAATTCCCGACAAAACCAAACATCAAGTGTATAAATCAAACATGTGCTTGCGCTGTTTAGGGCCAACCCCAGGCATCAACTTGCAATGACCCTTATGGTTGTGCGCTGCCAAGTTGTAACGCTGACAGATGCTGTCACGACCTGATTTACAAAGCCTCCGCCCCTCAACTGAACCAACAATTAGGCGAAACGGTGAGATCCGGAAATTGCCGTTGTTGCGGTGAATGTACTGCGACTACCGTTGCGACAGAAGAACTCGAAGGAGTTCAACTTTCAACAACATATCAATATACTTGCGTTAATCAATCCCGCCGAAATTCCATCTCAACCGTTTTGGCAACTAGGCTTGACCGATTTTGAAAGAGTATAAAAATAAAAAACATGATTATTTTGGTTGATAATTATGATTAGGTAGATTAAATATTATTGTATAACCAAGTTTGATAGTCCATAAAAGTGACCATGGTGTAAATAAATCAAGAAGTAATTAATATTTTACTTTGATCAAAGAATTGTTTAAAACGTCATGAAGGCGGATGGTATTTAAGATCATAGACAGTACCAACCAATTGTATTGAATGACGGAAATTAACACCACTTCAGTATGGCTTGACGGAGATAATGTGTGGGAATAAATATTTGACTTAAGCATTGTTCAAAATTAAAATGTGTTGAAAATTTATTACTAATATTGTCAAGACAATTAAAACATTCAATTCTCAAAAATTAACATGAGCAGCAATTTGAATTCGCTGCAAATGGTGGTTGCATTTCAATTATGTAGCGTAACGGTTTGTCCCACTTACATAAAAGACCAATTTCAGTAAACCTCGGATACTGCCCGATCCAACCACATACTCAAACCCGGCCGCGTTACAACCTCCCTCAACATATCCAATGTATGCTCCTACAAAGCCAATAAACTAAGCTGCAACACCAGTTGCCACCCAATCTCTCAAGGCAGTAACAGCCTAGCATTGAATTATAATCGTGCGCACATGCAATAATTATTTTCAAATCCAACCAGCAACAAATACATATTCTGAATATCATTTATATTTTAGCCTACATACCTGCTCACTGAAGCCGTCCCCATACATCCACTTTGTACAATAGTGTTCACAGTTTGGGCCGACGAGGTTATATGGAAGTATTTTATTTTAGTCAAATCTGGCCGCGGTTACCGCTTCTGCAGCAGATCGTCTCGTTCTACCCATTTTAGCCGCTACTCTCTCTTGATTATTTATTCGTACCGTGGACTTCCCGGCAACATTAAGGAAGCTCGCCAACGTAATCTCCACTTCCGTATTATGCTTACTCTCGGCCGGTATATTCATCACGTAACCGGTATTAAGGAATCCGCAGTTTTTCCCAGTGTACATTGCCCAGTGCCTATAGTCTCTTCGGTGAAATTCAATCAAATCCCTCAGGACGTACCGTTTTTAGTAATTAGATCGGAGAAATAAAGGGGTCATCCGTCGCTGAAATATGCTGCACGAAAAAGGAAAATTCAGTAAATAAATCAAATGGCAGCTGAGAGTATCTTCTAGCAACGGAGTTTACCCCAGTTAACAGCCAACGCGATTCCACTCACTGCAGCACCAGCCGGACCGGCAATTAATAGCCCTTTAGCGACCTATAATAAACAGGGCAAGGGATGCATCAACACGTACAATCCAGTCACGACGCCATAATTAAAATTCAAAATACCTCAGTAATGAACTCCATAATAAATATCCCACTTGACTTCTCTCAACCTACTTGAGAAGACTGAATTTTTGACTGGCCAATCTTTCAATACAGTCCCATATTATGACCAAGTTTGGGTTCATGTTCATATCTCGGATGTTAGATAATAATTTGATATCTTAGGATACTTTTATGTATTTTGTAACACCATATAATGTAGCGATATTAATAAATTTTAACAAATAAAAGTGGTATCGGGTCTGTATAAAGTTGTCCGTTATCAGTTATATTCCTTTCATAATGGCACACGTTCTTGTTCCAGCAAATTACAAAACTCTTTCAGTATTTTATGTTTTCTAGAAAATTTCAAAATAAGATAATCACATACTGTTGTAGTTTTATGCTATAGTCGCAAAACGGTACTCAGCTGGTTCCTGTTTGCTCATGCGCTGGATTTGGCTAGAAGCAGTCGCGACGCCAAACTTCGCCTATGACTATAGCATATGCATTCAACAATACATATGGTAATTATCGTACATTGGTTTGGTAAGAGGTATAGAGGTAAGAAATTACGTTTCAGAGACCTTTCCATTTTGAGAGAAACCGAAACTTTGCCAATGTTAATATTGCAACTAAATCTTAATTGAGCGGATAATTATTTCCAAATGTCACAGGTATGGGAACAGATTTTGGAGAAAGTGAATAACGTGGAAGATTTGAGTAGTTGCTTTGAAGCATGTCCCGAGCTGATAGTGGCTGCGAGACCTTTACGGAAACTGCATTTGTTTGATATGGTAAGTAAATTTGCTCAGCTAGCCAGTCATTAATTGTGTTGGAACCCTAATATAGCTAATTATCTTGCAGGTGATCATTAATGTCGCCATAAGGATGAGACTGCCGCTGTCGGACTTGCTTCAGCTGCGTCTGGTCTGCAAAATATGGGCGGAATTTGTTGACGCTTTCCTCGAGGCAAAGAATGAGTTGGCATGCTCATCAACACACAAGCTGTATAGTACCCACTTTGATAACCACCAGCCCGAGGGTATTGCACGTTTTCTGGAAGAAATGCGTAATATTCGGGAGTTTAAAGGAAATCCATTTCCGGGCGCTTTCACTGAAGCACAATGTCCCCACACATGGCTACCGTTCGTCTCAAACAGACCGACAATTTTGGATCGGTTGGATTTTGGATTGGATCGGATCTCAAACTTGTTCGGGAATGATATTCAATCGCTGCGACTGGATCTCAACATGACCGCTCGGAAGTACTACCAAGTGCTTCAACAAATTACGCGACATATGCCGAATCTCAGGAGACTCCACTTGCTTGGCTTCCTACCTAAAGGGAGTAATATGGGGGATGAGCGAATCGAACTGCTGAAACACGAGATTGCCGCGTCGCCACTGACACAAATGTGTAATTTACAGTCTTAATATATACCTTCCAGATCATCCCGTCATTTTGACAGACAATCTGGTGACAAGCTATTTTGGACAGCTGAGAAATCTGGAATGTCACAGTTTGTCTGAAGCCGTAATCACTCGAGAAGGAGACGCCAGCAATCTCAATAGTTTTTGGCTTTGGGTTTCCCACGCCAATTCCATCGAAACTTTATATTCCTTCCATCTTGGATCAGCACCAAATTTGTGTGAAGTTGTCATAATGCTGGACGGAGGAGTTGGACTGCGGAAATCATTGGATATGGCGAAATTGCTTCAAGGTCTCTCCAGATATCCCAAACTAAACTAGTAAGGTGTAACCTTTAATACATAACTACCGGAAGAGTGGTGAATGCAAAAATAGCAAATGTGTATACAGATTTCACCATTACACAACGTTTTTGGGGCTCAAATTGATCTTCCCCATCGATTTATGGCTTAAAAATTTTTGAGGACTGGGGACCCCCAACTTCGACGGCCCACCCTACCGCCAGGTGACCGATTTGACCCATGCTGCCTTGACGAAATATGATCGTCTTGAACTCCTCTATCGATTCATACAATAAAATTTTTTGACGACTTGGTCACCCCCACCATCTCAAAGACGTCAACCCCCGTACTTCCGGTCAATGATGAGGTACCTGGCTGAAAATCAATAGGGAACGTCCCTTTGGGTCAAGGTTCCTCTGTGCCAAATTTGGGCCGAATCGGTCAACGTGGATGGAAGTTAGAGTGTTTACAGACAGACAGACAGACAAATCAATCGCTATAACTACCTTTCAAGCATTTCATGCTTCCGGTAGTTAATAAGCTCAAGATTTCCATGAATTACGATCTCTGTTATGGAATTGGGAGAATGTCCAAACGGCGCGTCAAGAGAATCCAGCTGCCCAGCGTAAAAGTTTTGACACTGGACAATGGGAAATATTTCAACTACTCCTTTCTCCAGTGTTTCCCGAGCCTGACGAATGTCTACTTTGAGGGCATTGTCCTGTGGACTGAATATCCAAGAGTTCCGGACTATGTCGCCGACCACAGACAAAGAGTGAAGATCCACATGTACATATATTCCAAGGAAAATGGGGGGCTGTATCAGAGTAACATTTGGGGGCTGATTCCCTCCCTCAGTTGGCTCAGTGTTCAGCTCGAGTTGGTTCAGGTTGGCAACGACGAGGATGGCGTACCCGAATTCCGGCCAACAAGAGTTGTTTTCGAACAATGTTGCAGCAAGAACGGCTTCGAAAAGTTCTTAAAAAGCAGAGCTACCCCGGCAGTCTAGAAATATTTTATCACTCCATTTAAATCAGTATGGCCTAAAAGATTTTCGGGCTGAATATTATTGAATAACTAAACAAATTCAACTTCGGTATATTATCTTCATTATTGATACGCTTAAATTTGCTCTTATAAATCAGAGAAGTTTATGGAGTATTTACATATATATATTATTGTATAGCATTTTATTCATCAATAAATCGCATTTTATAATACTTTTAATAGAACAGAATTGCGTCAAAAAATAAATTTAGGTTCACGCATTTTTATATTTTGCGCATGGTTTACTCCGTTCAAAATTTTATTTTGACTCTGTAGTCTCCTCCGTTGTTGCACAAACAGACAGCCTACAAGAAAGATGTTATTCATATATTATGGGGCATGCTATTAAAACGGATGCTGCGTATATCGGTAATTAAATAAACAATAAATATTGTACAAAGTGTGTTTGCGCTTACTCTTCCTCTATACTCTCATCCGTTATGTTATGGGGACCCACCAGCCCGCGTGCATTTGCATTACGGTGACAGAAAGCACCGGGGTCACCATTGCGGCCGCATCGTCCCACCGCGTATCCGTGATCTCGGCAACATTCATTAATATCGCCACCTGGGCAAACACTGTCGCAAAGTCGGGCGCGTTGCCACCGACGACCGCATCCCGTCGTTGCTACATAACATGAGGAATGAACTTTTCAGATAAAACATAAACCTTTACTCAGGTAGTTCAACACTGTTATTTTTCTACTTACCAGAAAATATTAGACAGAGTAGAAAAATGCTCAAGCGGACGTTTGCCATTTTCCGGGAAATATGGAAATTGCAAAGTTTTCGGGTTTGTTGCTGAGAAATCACTGGGATTTGTAGTTGAGTGTTTGATGGTGTAACTTGGTATGACCGTATTATCGCAATTTGTTTTGCTTTTATGTAAAACGTTTCAGCACGCAAATGTCTAGATGACTGTTTTCGTTTCGTGGCGTAACCAAAATAATGCCTACTTATAATTATACAACTTGAATGATGGTAGAGTAAAAATTACTCATTAATTAGATTGCTGTTTTGGTGCATGAAAAAATTAAGATTGATCCGAAAATAGTAAGCGGATGAAAATGAACAATGAGCTTTTCTGGGTAGCCATAAGAATGATCTAGAATCAGACATGTTTAGTATCAATGAATAACGTTGTGTCATCGGGTCAAAACTAGATTATATTTATTATTCAATGTGACTGTCAAGACAAAATGTTTGTTATTTTCCATCTGAAATCAGGATCATGTCGGATATTCGTTTGTGCTCCAGAGCGAAAGGCATGCTTTACGAGGAAACCGGAACAAATCCTAATGTAAATGTAACACCAATTAACATTTGAATGTAACTACTTGGTATTTTATTTCTAAAATATGCATTCGTCAGGTCTGAGCTGCAGTCTAGTAGTTATAGCCTTTGTTATCGTACAGCTGGTTACCAAATCGATTATTGACATTGACCTTCAGCCATAAATGCGCGCACCACGAAATGAAATGATGATGTTATTTACTTGAGAAATAACCTTTATTTTTTTCCGTATGCATTATCTATCTTGGTGATTAAATGGATATCCTAATACATAGCCATGCATGCAGTATGTTTATTGTGCTGCATTGACGTCAGCCGCCATATGTTTATCCGGTCGAAATAGGTAATGGACGGGAGTACTAAGACGAGCAAGCATTTTCATTATTTGTGCATAAGTCGATGAAAAACATTTTAAGTAGCCCAAAAGTCAAATAATTTAGGGTCCAACACCGTTGAATTCATTCGCGGGCGGCAAGTGGCAATAGCTTCCATTCTCTGAGGTTACCATGTTGACACAAAACGGTTATTTGTGACTTCTGGGAACTTGTCTTTCTAATTTACATTTCAGATGCCTTTCTCAGTAGGATTTACTTATGGCAATAGTAGTAGTGCTGCCGCTGTCTTACTTCAAGTCTACGATACCAGCTTGGAGTGCTGACGTGATGGATGTTTGGAATATCTAGATTTTATTATATTGTAAACGATGCAAAGCAGATTGACATCTGAAAGGTTTATATGAATCCTCAATCTAAATTGCAATGACATGATATATATATACATTTTTTTAAAAAATTTTCGCTGCCGGCATATATTAGGGAATCCAGGGTGCACATTTCTATATTTGATTAATGACATGTCGAATCAATTACATGTATGCATTTTTCATAGATTTCATGAAATCCCAGATACACTTGAATAGCGAATATTGCAAAGGAATAAATCGAAGAGAAACCAAATTACATGGAGATGTAATTTCAGTTAATTCGTGACGGAAGTTGTGGAAACGTGGATCGTTTTTCTGTTAGTTTATCCTTTCCAGATGGCGATCTATTAATTTAATCTAAAGGAAGAAGGTAAAACGTATTTTTAGCTGGTCATTGGCTCATGGTGCCCTACAGACCAGCCTTTTTAATTTTAAAACCAATTTACGTATATCCAACTTTATATTAATGCACTGAAATGGATATGAATAATGTCTTATCTTTAATAAAACTTAATTTTGGGAATCCCATTCAGACCCCATTTATTAAAGATGATCGGATAAGAAAGTCATTTAAGAATTTCATTAATTGATTAAGATTTCAGTTTTTGATGCGGAAGTATTCTCCGTATTAGCATAATAACAAGGGAACGAACAAAAATATGTAACGGGTGCAGAACAAACTTTCAGATTCCCCTAATGGATATTAGTACGGATAAATTTGGTACCTCTCACATGTTGGTTCCTGCTGTCAAATAATATATCTCACCATTTCACATGCTACTATTCTCTCCAAACGGACAGTTTTGAATTCAATACAGCATTGTCTCGAAGTTTACGAAAATACATCATAGTTCAAAATACTTGGTAATTCGGACTGAAGCATGTATAAACACATGCAATAGTGCTACCTGAAGAAACCACACTAAGGGTCTGTTGTGTGGATTCGTGCCCATACCGCATCCTAAAAATAATGCACTCAAATAAGCTGGTTATAAGAATTATACTCTAAGCCTTTTCACACGAGCTGGTATAAACTAGTTTTGGATGCATCCGTACAATATTAGGGAAAACAGGAGACCGTCTCTGAAAATTCACTTTTGCTTGTATTCATTCAACTTGTATCACTATCCCTGAGAACACAAACTGTGTTCATTCTCAACTTAAACATCTTCAAGGTTCTTGGCTCTGCTCGCCTGCTCAAAGTATTATCAAGGCTTAATACCGAAAATTATTCCTTCGAATCATCGTTTCCATCATCTTGGCTATAGTACATTGTCGTTATTAAAAAGCAAGGCTTTGGCCAACATGAAACTTTTCATTTTCCTATTATTCCTTTTTGGTTTGCTGATGGAAGGACTGGTAAGTGTTATACAATTTGTCGGTATACAATTTAAAACTTGAATGACCATTTAAAATTACCGATAATATCAAATATCAAAAATAAACATCAAACACATTTTTTGCGCACTTTAGAACCCACTCCCCACTGCGACCTGCTCTGCCCCTTATCCTTATGGTTGCACAATTTCTAGCTGTCCGGCTTATTCTGAAAAATGCTGTGATAAGCTGATTTACACAACCTACATACCTGACCTTGGCTTACCAGGCGTGCCCGAGAGATCCGGAAATTGTCAATGTTGTAGCAACTGTGAGGAAAAGATTGTTGGAACAGAAGAAGATGAAGGAGTTACCATTTCCACAACAACTGAATACACTTGCAAAATACAATACGGATGAAATTACAACACAACACTTGTGGCTACTAGCTAAGATTTATTTTCAAGGTGAACAGAACGTACATTCTAATCTTGATTGATAACTATGAATACATTAATTATTTCTTATTTATGACAAACTTTGACAATCCCACAAGGAGACAATGGCAAAATGCATAAAAAATAATTAGTATTGTACTCTGATTTTGTAATTAGTTAAGAAACAGAGCGTAACATTGTATTACAGAGTACGGGTGACAACTTGAACTTGTAACTAAAATCGCTGCAGAAATATCCCAAATGTTGTAATAACCAGATTAGTTTAAGTAACGTTTTGTATTTCCTTTCGATCTTAGTGCCAAAGTTGCGATAAGTTCTAACAAATAAGTTTACAATGTAGTTATCAAAATATCTTATAATCCCTACGCCGAAAAGTCACACGGTAGAATTTCACCAAAATTTGTGTACAGGGGTAACTTCATGCGTAGATCACGAATCTCTAATAAAAAGTGCGATATTCCCCACAAGGGACGGAGCTACGGGCCAAAAACCGGTGCACCGCCCCAAAAAAATTATTGCGGATTCGGATAGAGAATTAAAAGCTGATCAAATTTTGTAAAATATCCATAGGCCAAAAATGTTCTCCTTTGCCGCTACGGCGGATCAAAGATAACAGCAGGTGGACCTAACCTAACCGTAATAAATCTGATATGGTCAAACCTCACATCACCTAGCCTAACTCGTCTGCGTAGGGGTTACTTCGTGTATATATACGGTATCTGTTACATGTGCATTTAACTTGAGGAAGTTTGGGCGCAAAAGTGATGGGGAGTCGCCCAGTCGTCTAGTCATTGTTGCGGATTTGCAATTAAATCACGAACAAATTTTGTATCTACGTGACAAATTCACTATCCTTGGCCCGTACGGCGGCTTGACGATTAAGTCAGCCTTACTATCAACAAAATAGTGACACTCATCACGACCACTTTGGTCCTGGCTAATTTGGCTTATGTAGAAATATAGAAAGTGTACAGGGTTAATGTACTGTATCTTCGTCCCCACCCGTGTAACGGGTGATAGGGCCCGGCTCCGCCGGGTACTCGTTGTGTTTATTACAATGTTGTTCATTCCACGATTACATTTTGTTATTCTCCTACAAATTACTTAACAGTGACAACGAGCACTGCAAGTTGCAACAGAACGAATCATTCGTACAATATTTGTACACCTGCGCCTGCATAGTCTGCAATAAATTGAAATTTCTGAAATGAGCGTTTCCATAGATTTTTATTCCTAAAATTGTTCAAGTGGCGAGAATATTTGTACATTCTAGAATATATTTAAATGCAGTTTAGATGCTGATTATTACTTATCTGCATAATTTCATATGGCTTTAAGAGTCAGCCATATTGCTTGTTAAAGTTCAGTAGGCATATTCGATACATTTTGGGAATACCTTTCCTCACAAAATGATTCCACAGAGTCAAAGCAGTGACAGGATAATATAAAAACATTGCTGTCTTAGTGAGCAATTTCACATATTCGAAGCCATATTTGTTTGTGAAATTGAGAAGTCAGAAGATTGAATGACTGGATGTTTGCTTAATGTTGAGTAGGTAGCGCCGTTCACATTTGGCATGATCTCTGTGACTCTGTATACATGGGTGCATTGTCTGTCCGACAAAATTGTTCTACTCACATCTACTTGAGTTGTGACCGAGTACATATTGGACCGTCAGGAATAAAGGAGTTTATCATTTTTTATTTTTGATGATGTAACTTGAGCAAAGTTTATGAACGTGTTTCACTATTTGACTGAAAGTTTGCATCTAAACTACAAACATAACTCACAGCATGATATTCTTGAAATCTTATCAGTCACTGATAAGCTGTTGACATTCATATACGGACGCTATTTTTGAGAACCGAATGTTAGTCAAAAATCTTTGTAATTAGTGTAGAATTATCACAGTAATAGGATACTCAATACACAAAACGTAACTTGAGAATGAAGCTCGGTTTTAATTTATTTCAATTGAACCTGGTCTCACATTTATATTTGATACAAATGATTTGAGCATCATTTTCACATTATGGAGTGTAATGGTTCGCTTCCTGAATGTGAAACAATAAGGCCGTGTAACCTCCCATCGCACCGGATCCAACCACGTATCCAATGCCGGTCCTACATACCCTCCCTTAGCACAGCCTATGGATGCTCCAACAAGGCCCATGGAGTGATATGAAGTACCAGTTACCACCAAATCGCGCAAGGCAGTAATAGCCTGTCATTGAATTAAAATCCCCAACGCATGTAATAACTATATCCCTACCATACCAACCCATTTTTTATCTAATTCAGATCTGAATTCTATCCTACGTACTTGCTCACTGACTCCGTCCCCATATAACTTTAGTGCAGTAGTATGCCCAGTTTTAAACCACAACGTTGTATTTGAGTGTTTTTCCTTCGTCCGCCCTGGCCGCGGCTACTGTCTCTGCAGAACATCGCCTCGTTCTGCGCACTTTGCCCGCTACTCTCTCTTGATTATTTATTTTTAACATAAATAAAAAGAAGCTCTCCGACGTAATCTTATCTTGTGTGTCATGCACACTCTCGGCCAATATATTCATCATTTTGGATATTAGCACGTGTAAATTTGGTACCTATTATATATTAGTTGTTGACCCCGAACATATCCTGTCCTGCTATATGCTCCTTTTTCTCAAAACAGACAGTTTTGAATACAATGCAACATTGTCTCGAAGTTTACTCACATGCATCTTTCAGTTCAACATGCTCTATAATTCACACTGAAACATGTATAAACACATGCACTAAAGATACCTAAAGAAACCACACTTTAAGCTGGTAAGGGTATATTGAGCGGATTCGTGTCCACATCACATTCTAAAAATAATGCCGTCAATAAGTTGGTTATATGTAGTGCATTATAGGCCTATTCACATGCACAGTTGTAATCTAGTTTTTGGGCTCATTTTTACGATATTTATTGATAACAGTGCATCGTTTTAACTGCGCATTTTGCTCATTCAATTTGTATCGCTTCCATTGAAACCACACACTGCGTTCCTTCTCCTGTCAAGCTCCTTCCAGGTTCTTAAAAGTTTTTATTAAAAAATATTCATTCGATTACATTTTATCCATCATCTTCGCTATAATTTCTTCTGACTAGCAAAAAATTTGTAGGTATTGGCGAAAATGAAGCGGCTCAAGTTTCTATTATTTTTCTTAGGCCTGCTGATGGGAGTGGTGGTAAGCTTTAAGCTGATTGCGCAATAATTTATTTTTATTGAAATCTCTAAAAAAATTATTATACCACTTATAATTATGGGGACGTATTTGAAAGTATCCGACTGTGTCCAAACATCAGGCACTCATAAAATATATTTCTGTGTTGTTTAGGAATTACTCTCCACTTCAACCTGCCAATTCCCTGGAGGTTGTGCACTGTTAAGTTGTGGACCTTTAGGACCGAATTGCTGCGATGGACTTAAGTACAAATTAAAACACAATTCGCTCGGCACCGACATCGCCGAGACGATGGTACCAGGAAATTGTCAATGTTGTTCCTGTGATGTTACTTCTGAGACAAAATATAATGAATTTGGGTCACCCGAGTCAACTACATATAAATACTCCTGTCAAGTATCCAATAACAACAGAAAGTCCAATTCTATCACTGGAACCGCTGGCGTCCACCAATTTTGAATCTGCACGGAACAAGCGTTATAATTTTGATTGATAGTTACATTTACATTGAATATTTATGTATGTCCAAGTTTGCCGATTGGTCAAAATGAGAATCATGCCGTCTGTAATTAATGTTTCACTTTGATTATCGTAAGCAATTTCTAATTAGTTAAAAATCCCAACGTAAGCTACAAATGGCAATTACAATGTTTCCGGAAATACATCGGATGTTATAATAATTAGATATTTTGGAATAATATTGTTGTATTTCATTTCATAATATAGCGTAGCGAGTTACTTAAATTGAAACAAATAAAAGTGGTGCCGCATCTGCGTAATATGTAATTTGAGTCAAATTGGAATAAACATGAATTTATTCTTGTGCTAATGCGCTCAGCAGGAAGTATGGCATACTATTGAACGGGAAAATATGGGTTCTTTATTAGGTAGGCATGGGCTTCATAATACGTAGGGTTTCGCAGAAGTACCCGATCACTTTTGTGATGGCCATATTTCCTCGGAATGTAGTTTTGTGAAAATGAAGTGAATATCCTTGGATAGCCCTGTCTTTATTCTATAACTGCACAAAATTCCATGTGACTGGCTGCATGGGTAACGTCACAGTGAAAGTTCATACGATAAGTTTGTCGCGTCCACAGTAATAAGTTTATAAGACACCTTGTTTGAAAATGTGGAGCGAACAATATATTATTGGTCAAAATGGCTTTACCTAATCACCATTTCCAAGATCATATGTCCCAAGCAAACAAAATCCTGCACCTAAAGGATATCCGGATATATATATATATATATATATATTTTAGCACTCCAATGCTTTGATAATCAGTTGTTTTTTAGCCATTTGTTTTCATGACAGCGCACTTTGGTATCAGCGTACAGGCCTCATTGGGATAAAACTCGGATGAATTTTGTATGTCGTTTCCTTCGTCTTGGTGACCGCGTAGTTTCCGCGTCTTGGCGACACATTGAATACCATTTCTGAATTGTCGAATCCAGTACTACATTATAACTGAACGTAAATTATGATACAGGTTGATTGTTTTCCAGCGAAATGAATAATATAAAAAGATGGTACAAAAAATGATAATTTGCAGCGTGTCCAAAACGCAAACTAAAATCTTATCCCCCGTTACATCGTATGTTAACATTGAGAAGTAATGCAAATTTTCGGCAAGGTAAAGCAAAGTTCCAGGCTTTCAAACTTTGCCTACAATTGTCTTAGCATCAACGTCCGGAAGAAATATGTTGTTGCAAAAATGATCAGTTTCTTCTGGGAAACTCTACGTAGTAAATAAAGTTGCCCTGACTAGGGAACTATTTCAGGTGAAGTCTGCGTATTACAGAGTGAGATATGTGTTTATGTCAAATACGAATTCGTGACTAAATTTTTGTTAAACTTACAAGGGAGCGTTTCATGGTGTGTTTTGTCATTTCTTATTTCTCTTAACATGGGCCAAACTGTATGTGTTTATACTAAATTGAACACGTAAGTTTTGAATCTGCCGTTCATTTTTGTATGCGACCAATTTGTCGCTGAATATCCACGTCTAGCGGCAAAAATAATAAAGATGGCTCAAATTTGAACTCAAATTCGAATTCTACATCCCCAATTAGGTACCAGTCATTGCAATACGACAGGCAATTACTAAGTTTTGAAAACACGTATATTTAAATGGCCAAAATTAAAATTTGATTTTTACAAAAAACGAACATCAGAATCGTGATCAGGGCACTAGATTTAGTATACAAACAAGTTTTTTATTTGAATTTGCGAACTTCAACTCACCTAGTGAGACTGAAAGTGCATTTTAATTTATTAATTACTTTCATTTCTACCTGGTTTCACATTTACTTTTAATTCCAATGACTTCAGGATCATGTTGACATTATGGAGTGTAATGGTTTGCTCAACTTATGTAAAGGACCAATTTCGTGAAACCTTCTATCGTCCCGGATCAAGCCACGTATCTAATGCCGATGCTCACATATCTTCCCTCAAAATAGCCTCTGAATGTTCCAACAACGTAAATGAACTCAGTTTGCAAACCCAGTTGCCACCAAATATCTCAAGGCTGTAATAGCCTGTCACTGAATTAGTATCCCCAGCGCATGTAATGACTATATCCTTACCATACCGATCAACAATACTTATCTGTTTCGTCTCATTCATATTTGATTGAAATCATTGAATTAGACCTGATTGAATTTCATCTCGTTAAAATTCAATTAGATCCCCTGGGCGTACCGTTTTAAGTAATTCTGTTGGAGAGCATCAAAAAGACAAAATGAGATGCATAAAATTGCACCATGAGATAATCTTTAGGAAACAAAACTTACCCCAATTATATGCAGCAGCAATTCCACCTACTAGAGCGCTACCCGGACCGACGATTAAAAGCCCTCTGGCGACCTAGAATAAACAAGTTCGGTTCAATTTGCTGCACAAAATGCTTAAGAGACCACAGCCTGATTTCCATGTGATGATGATGATGATGAAGGGGGTTCTGTGGGAGGAAGCATACAGAAAGGATGGTATGCATTCCATTGGTGATTGTGGGTAAAGCTAGTTTGGGTATGGATTTAGAGTTTGAGAGGTGCTCTATAGGATGCAAATACAGTCACCCACTCTGAAGTATTACGAAGTATTATGAGAAGGTCCTCAAGAGGGAGCAAGAGGTGTTGATGGTGCTCCGGAAGTACAGCAAAGAACGAGAGTAGTCGCCAATAGCACCAATGCGGCAGTAAAACTAAGCAAATCGAAATTCTCATCCGTCTTGAGATTCCAACAGGAGTCGGGAAGAAAGCGATAAGTGTAATGTTAACACGTCAGTCATGACGACTACTTTTCTGCTTTCAATGACCTTATCAGTTAATTAAGTTAGCGGTCAAAATCTGCACGCGCTCATAACATCGTTATTAAGTTATTGATAATCCGATAAAATAAGCACTTTCATGATAACGAATAATGATTCTGATTGCACAAATTGCTTGCTCCCCATAAGTATCCCACTTTAAAATGTATTGAAAAAATGTTTACAAGATTAATATGTTTACATATATGTTTATTGCCGGATATGAGGACAAGCTGAAAACATGCTTTGTAAATAATCAACAGAGATAAAAAATAACCGCAAGTTGGTGAACTAAAATTTATCCAAACGTTTAATATTTTCGACAAGTTAAAACAATCAGTTTTTACATGCATATTTTTAAAGAATGAAATACTCAAGTGGCGGCAGGAAGCATTGGCTCAGCAAACTAATGGGTAATATCATGAAAGCCATAAACCATATACTAAATGTCTACACAAAGCTACAACAACATTAAAAATATCGTGTAATATACGACATTTTTATTTAATTTTTGATATATATCATTTTCTGATTACCCAAGTGGTACTATCGAGTATAGTGAGTGCCGCCTTGATTCTCCAAGAACCCTATGAAAAAAGCTGCCGTACCTCCAGTAGCAATCGTGTATCCAATTAGGGCGCCCACCGGTCCGCCAAGAACCGCGCCCGAAGCTATTCCAAGATAACCATTGATATGAGATGTGCCACCAGTAGCCAATAATCCAAATCGTGCATTTTTAACCTACCATTACGTTAACTAAACATATTGTAGATCACGTCTTTATGCAAATTATTTTTTCATGTAATATTTTTGTCCTACATACCTGCGCACTGAACCCGTCATTATACAGCCATCCAGTACTGTAGAATTCACAGTTTTTACCAATGAAGTTGTACTCAAATGTTTTCCCTTCGTCAGCTTTTGCGGCGGCTACCGCCTCTTCTGCAGTTCGTCTTGTTCTGCCAATCTTTGAAGCAACTTTCTCCTGATTGTTTACTCGTACCTTACTCTCTCCGGCAACGTCCAGAAGGCTATCCTTTGTAATCCTTACTTCCTTGTCATTCTTGCTCTCAGCCGGAATGTTCATTATGTCGCCGTCGCCTACGTACATTGCCCAGTGCTTATACGCCCCTCGGTCAAACTCAATCAGGTCCCCGGGCTTTGCCTTTTTCAGGAGTTCAGTCGCAGACACGAACCCACTCGTCGCTGTGCATTGCAAGAAAAAATAATGGATGGGAGCAAAACGGCAAGCAAAGGGTTAGTTTCTGTATCATAGTAACTTACCCCAATTGACCACAGCAGCAGTAGCACCCACAACGGCACCGACCGGACCGCCTATTATAGCACCTTTCACGATCTAGGACAAAACGAAGGAAGATATATTAAACGTACTGTGACGTACTTAAGGCTACTTTAAAAATTTAATTTACCTCCATAATATACTGATATTCACGTTTTGGTTGTTTGAAAGAAAACAAGAGTTGGTTTGTGACGAAGAGATTGTATTTCGTAGTCAGCTAACACTAAAATTTGGACTGCCACGAACAGCCTTTATATACCAGCAAGTACTCTGATTCCTTTTCCGTATCATGTAATCCAGAATGCCTTGATTTAATATGTGTCCTCATGTGGATAAATGATGATAAGCATTACTGGGGCATACACTTCCAGTGGTCCAGAGTCTATATTTGGCAGCCACGTGCATCACGCCAAATTATTGTGGCAAGGAAAACATATAATAGATTTTGAATATTGAGAGGAATACACTATTTTGTCTTTGTCAACGACCAACATATTGGAAATGTGATATTTCCGGCATTGGACCAGTACTCAATAAATCAACACCAACAGGAATAGACGGAACATCATTAGAGTAAAGTGCATTGATCCTAACGGATATTGAGCGCTCCCAAAATGTAACATTGCCTATGATGATTCGCTTGAGAAATGGATAGAGATGTAAACTTCCTGTTATTTGTTCAGCAAGCAGGAACACACACACGGTACTCACAATGTTGTTGCGTTGTCTTCATTTGTATCGGTCGTGTGGAGTGTTATGTATACTTCGGCTTTATCACAAGCATAAATAAATAGTTGGTTTATATCAGTTCAAACCAATTTTTTGTCATTAGTATTTGAGTGGCTACAAAATGTTCAGCTTGCATTGCTTGCAAAAAATGCTTTCGTTTTTATTACATGGTAGAGGACATTACATCAAAGATGATTATGATTATTGATGGACAATATAAAACATAATGTACCATTTATGCCATATGCAGCTTTAAATGATAAAATCTGGCTCTGAAAATGCAGGTTTATTTCTCGCATTCATCATGAGTTCCATATGTAAGTTTCAAAATCAGTTGCTTTGTCGTGTGTAAGAAGTTGTCCCTGATGCGTCAAATATTAATGACATGAAACCACCGACGACGCCGGAACCGATTGTGTATCCAACCGGGATCCCCAGCGGTCCTAAAACAACACCACCTACCCAAGAACCAAGCACACCATTGGATATAGACGCAGCCCCGGTTCCAATCAAACCTGTGGTACCAGTTCTTGCCTGCCATTTATTTAAGCAACTAATCGTAAACATTTCCATATGCATACCTAAATAAAAAATATTTTTCATTTCATATATTCATGGAGTACCTGTGCACTGAACCCATTTCCATACAGCCATCCAGTACTGTAGTACTCACAGTTTGTGCCCACGAAATCATACGGAAGTGTTTTCCCTTCGTCCGCCTTTGCCGCGGCTATCGCATCTGCTGCAGTCCTCCTCTTGTAACCCAGCTTGGCAGCCACTCCCTCTTGATTATTGACCCTGACCTTGCTGTCGCCAGCAACCTTCAAGAAGCTTTCCATCATTATCGTCACTTCCCTGTCCCACTTACTCTCGGCAGGTACGTTCATGACGTATTCGTCACTCCACCAACGTTTTCCCAGAAACATTACCCAATGCATGTACGCCCCACGGTTAAATTCGATAAGGTCTCCAGGACGTGCAGTTTTAAGTAACTCTTCCGGTGACACAAATGGAACATTTTATTTTCTCACTGTTTAAATCAGTAGATAATGAAAAATGTGTACGAGCTGGCTGAAGGGCAAAACAATTTACAGTCTATCTGATTGTCAAACGAAATGTCAGATAGGTATATTATTTTAGGTGGTATAGTTAGTTACGCTTGTGGGTTGTCGTTTTACAAGGATAAATACCTTGATTTTAAATTGGTGTGTTTCTAAGCGTACTGGATGGGTAACATTGTCAGAAAAACATTGTCTCCGAACAAACATACCGAGTTCGGCTCTGGTTTTTTGTGACAAGCTTATCTTGTCAAGTATGTTAGAGATTATAAATTCCCTACTATTGTTATATTGTGATTGACATAGTTGGATTGTTTCTCATTACCTTGGTCCTGAATCTATACGTATTTATGTTGAAGACGATTACATAATATCACACATTAACCCAAAATCCCATATTCACATTGCCTTGTATTAAAAACATGTTCTTTATTGCGTAGAGACAACGACTGAAACCAGAGAAAAGTAGGTTCATTGGTATGACCGATTATTTATCGTGATTAATGAGCTGATCATGGCTATAACAATAGTTGAGTCTGCATACAGAAAAACATGTTCACCATACCTATCCCAGTGCAAGAGTTTGTGGTGGTGTGTATTTAATGCCATCATGTCCACAGCACATTTAATCCTTCCATCCATTGTTATTTACTGTTCCTTGCATTTCTTATTGAGATTTCGTACTGCGCACATCCGTGACCTTGCACTTCAATTCCGTCAAGTTAAGACCTGTCAATGTTGATTTTCTTCGGCCGGGTGCTGTGCAATGATTCAATAATATGCAAGTCAGTTGGGAGCAACACTCGTCCGGACAATTATCAGCAAATCCATGGAACCGAGTAACAAACTACTATTCACAATTGCAAGTTTCCTTATCGCTGGTTCTGCAGGATGGTACAGAATATTACGACTGAATTCTCCAATATCCGTTCGTATTTTACATATTTTACGTATTTAAAATAATTTTCGCAACAAATCTAACACATTGGTGCTACTGACAATGAGTGTGGAAATTGTTGTGAGGACACGGCAAGGTGTAATTAGCGAAATAACCAAGATGCGAAAATAACTCAAGGACATAGAACATAATCTTGAGGTAACGCATTATAGCCAGTGTGGCACCTGTTGGATCCACCTACATGAAATATTACGCCCAACCCAGTCCGGATTCCCTCTGGCCTTACTAAACATAGCGCGTAGAAATTCCAATTTTTATATCAATTCTATTTCTTTGACATTTGTAGGTTTTATTAACTGACTTTTATCATCCTTCTTCACTTGGAAGCTTGTGCAAAAAATATGCTAAAGCAAAAATATGGGAAATAAAATTAGAAAGTTAAAGTTCAACATGTATAAAAACACCGTTCTGAGACAAATAAAAATTGTTATTAGTGTTACACTGCAACACATTAGTACGTTATTTTGTACGCCACGTGCGCGAGTACGCCAGTGACATCCGCCAGAATTTCTATACTGTTTGACGCATTTGCGCAACTGTTGCTGTCACAATATCTAGTTAAGCACTCACAATAGCACTTATATTGTTCACCGTCTCGTATCTACCGGTGTTCTCTTGGCGTCCTGCACTACATACGCCACCCTCAAAATGTACAATCAAATCCCACTCGTTCATTTACTAGTGCCACTTACCACAGTAACGATTGCGGTAATAATTGTGGGAATGATTGAGATGGGGAGTAAAATGTACAAGAGTGGACTGATGTTTAGGCCATTTTGGCGGAAGCATTTTGGTGGCTATGCTAGAGCGAGGAGAGTTCAAAAAAAGCGTCAACTCCGTTTGGATTTGAAGTGGGACAATATGGTTTGGTGACCAGTGTTCTTGGATTTCCTTTTTGTGACGACATTGTACACAAGACAGTGACTTTATTTATGCTGACGCAAATTGATATATTTGATACATTGCAATTTGAGTCAAGTTGGAGTAAACATGAATAATAACAATCATAATAGTAGATAAAGTTTTCCTGATACTGAATCTTGCTTTAAATTAATATCATTTCTACGTGGTTTTACATTTACATGTACATTATATATTAGTTTTTGAACCCAAACATATCTTGCTATTCTACCGGTTTCTCTGAACAAACAGTTTTGTATACAATGCAACATGGTGTCGAAGTTTGCTCACGTACATCATACAGTTTAACATACTCAATAATTCACATTGAAACATGTATAAACAAATGCATAAAAGGTACTTAAAGAAACGGCACTTTAAGTTTGTAAGGGTATATTCAGTGGATTCGGGTCTATTTCAAATTCTAAAAATAATGCATTCAATAAGTTGGTTACAGGCAGTGCATGCTAAACCTATTCACATACATATTATCTAGCTTTTGGACTCATTCCTGGGGATATTTAGGGATACCAGTACACCGTTTTTGGCTGCACATTTTCCTCATTCAAGTTGTATCTCTTCCTATGAAAACACACCCTGAGTTCTTTCTCCTTTTACGCTCCTACCAGGTTCTTGATTATTCTTTCGTTTACATTTTATCGATCACATCTGCTAGCTTCTTCTGACTAGTAAAAAAACTGAAGACATTGGCGAAAATGAAACTGCTCACGTTTCAATTATTTTTCTTGCTGATGGGTGTGGTGGTAAGTTTTAGGTTGATTCCGCAATAATTTATAGAGTGAAAACTGTAAAGTCATTATACCATTTATAATTGTGGTGACATGTTTGAAAGTATTCGACCGTGTGAAAACATGAGGAATGCATAAAATATATTTCTGTGTTGTATAGGAGTTACTCGCCACTTCAACCTGCGATACCCCTGGAGGATGTGCATTGTTAAGTTGTGGATTTTTTGTTCAGCAGTGCTGTGATGGACTTAAGTACAAGGTACACCATGGAGTGTTAGGCATAGGCATCGGCGAGACGATTGCACCAGGGAATTGTCAATGTTGTTCCTGTGATAAAATATCTGAGACAAAATATGATGAATTCGGGAGACCCGAAACAACTACAAGTAAATACTCTTGTAATGTATCCAATAACAACAGAAATTCCAACTCCACCACTGGAGACGCTGGCTTCCAACAATTGTGAGTCTACAAGGAACAAGCGCTATAATGTTGATTGATAATTGTGTTTAGATATTTGTGCATGCCCAAATTTAACGATTCGTCAGATTGAGAATCAAGAAATATTATATTAATATTTTACTCTTATGGTCAAAACGAAATGTCTAATTAGTTGAAAATTTCACGGTTGAATTATTATTTCGGGGAACAGAAGGCAACGTTAACCAGAAATTGAAATTGCAATGTTTCTGGAAACATCTCGGATGTTATAATTATTCGATATCTTAAAATATATTTTTTTCTATTTCGTTACACTATATAATTCAGCTGTATAAATAAATTGTAGCAAATAAGAGTGCTACCGCATCTGCACAAAAGTAATTCGTTATCAGTTATATTCAATTCATACTTGTAATCATTCTTGTTGCAGCAAATTACACAACTTTTACATTGCTTTATGTTTTCTAGGACAATCACAAAATAAGATCTAACCATGCATTAGTGATTATCTTACTTTTGCTTTTCCTTACCATCTTTTCCTTACTTTTGCTTACTTTTGCTTACCACCTTTTCGTTAACGTTAGTTAATGCTTTGATTCCATAACGATAAGTTAGTACGACTAGATTTTGAAGTAAACCGAACTCATTCAAATTGATGTCCGATTAAATTTTCAATAAGGACGACTGCGGAAGTTTGCTACATCAGAGAGGATTACACGTGATTTGGAAATGATGCCAGGTGGTAGCTCGTTCCGAGGCAGAACAGTTTAATTCTCCTATTTCCCACTGGTTTACTCATGTTTCTATTAACAAATATTCGTTTTTTATTTAAGGTTAATACACATTAAAGATTTGAAGTAATTTCCCTGCAACATGCCAGTCATTCGGAAAATAAAACAGTAAATCCTTGAATTTGTAACAGCTGACTTCCTACTTGCGTCATCGATGATGTGAACAAAATAATGTAAAAATGGTCAGCGTTTCAACGTCTGAATACAATATTCGTTTAAATGGCTCACCGTGTTTTTCATATCTATGCATGATCACATTTCCTGTAGTCGTTCAAGACGACAATAAGGCCAGGGACAGTACATGGTTCGATTTCTATCACATATTTATACTTATTGCGGTCCCAGTGGAATTCCCCGATATTTCCCACACTTCCTGGTATCGTCTGACTGCCGTAGAACATTGTACAGAATTTTGTTTTGACAAAGAGCGGGCTTGAAAATGTCAATCCTTCTCAGTTTTAAAAAATCAGACATAAATGGGCTGCAAAAGTAAACCTGATAAAGCTGGAAAAATTGGACACTTCCATCGGCAACCACGCTTTGACAAAGCTATGCAGGTATTTTGGTTTTCCCATTCCATTTCATTTCGACTTGTCCCTGAAATCGTCAGAAACTAAAACTGAATAACAGTAACGAAATTAATGCATTATAGTAGAAACAAAATACTGAGAACAACTTAATTATAATTTATTTGGGTAGGTGATCATTATATATATATTTTACATCTCATTCATTCACGTTGCATTGCAAACCAATGAATTATATTGCAATTTCCCGTAAATTAAGCACTAGGTAGGTCCATGAATACTGTTCATCATGTTAGTATTTTCCATCGCTATTATCATCATCATTTTACCTGAATTATGGAATGTGTAGAAAACCTATCCGGATCAGCAATGGATATTACCAACAAAGACATACGTAACGTATGGAGAACAAGCTTTCATATTCCCGGAATGAATATTAGTACGTGTAAATTTCGTACCTCTGGCATGTTGGTTACTGCTGCCCAAGAATATATCTCACCACTTTGCATACTACTAGTTTCTTCAAACGGACAGCTTTGAATTCAATACAGCATTGTCTCGAAGTTTACGAAAATACATCGTATGTTTAACATAATCGGTAATTCAGACTGAAACATGTATAATAACATGTACTAAAGCTACCTAAAGAAACTGCCCTTTAAGCTTAAGTGTCGACTGAGCGGATTCATGTCGTTAGCGACTTCTTAAAATAACGTACTCTAATAAGCTGCTTTTAAGCTTTATAAACCTTTCAACACGCACTGGTGTTAGATAGTACCGGACCCTTGCGTATGATATTTGGGGGAAAATGGTTACTGTTCCTGGCCTCTCATTTTCCTCATTCAATTTGAACCGTTTCTCATGAGAACACAAATGGCATTCTTTCCCCACTTAAGCGCGTGTCAGGTCTTTTTCCGAAAGGTATTCTTCTATCGGAGACATTTGTCTCAATCATCTTGATAGTTTCTTCTCGCTTGTAAAAAACTGAAGGCATTGGCCAACATGAAGCTGCTCGCGTTTCAATTATTTTCCTTTGGTCTGCTGATGGGAGTAGTGGTAAGTTTTACGTTAATCGTTACAATATCTGTTGACATTTTAAAGGCATATTTTAAATTTTCGGATTATTCCAAATATCACAAGTGCAAATCAAATATGTATTTGTGCTGTTTAGGGACAATACACCACTTCAACTTGCACTGACCCTTATGGTTGTGCCCTGCCAAGCTGTAACGCTGACAAATGCTGTCATAAGCTTATCTACAGGGCCTACGCCCCTGCACTTAACGCACAATTAGGCGATACAGTGAGGTCCGGAAACTGTTATTGTTGCGCTGACTGTACTGCGACGACTGTTGAGACAGTAGAAGTTGCAGGACTTCCATTTTCAACAACATATGAATACACTTGCGTTAATCAACAAAGCTGAAATTCCAACTCAACCGTAGTGGCCACTAGCTATGACTAATTTTGTAGCAGCAAAAAAAAAAACAAAAAAAAACATTATAATTTTAATTGATCATTATGATTAGATGTACGAATAAATATCTCCAATATGGTCACCATTACTACATTTAGTTTAAGCACGCTATTATGTTATGTTAAACTCCAAATGTCACAATTACGATGAATTACAATAAATAAATTAGTACTGAGTTTGTAATAATTACTACAATCAGTCAAAAGAGTGTCTGCTTGGTGGTATGCGCAGGAACAATCTACGTCTCATCAGCAGCAGGTTATCATGTCTGCATCTATCTGTCACAAACTACATTCCGAACAAACTAAAGTATTTGAACATTGTTATGGCATCATAGTGTTCAATAACTAATTTGTGTGTGTGCTCATCTATAAGGGAAAACTAACTATACATCCGAATTGTATTATAAATACACCTGCACTTGCAGAAGAGTTTGAGGAACGAAAGATGTAGTTAATAGCTGTTCCGTTCCAGGATCAAATATCTACTACCATTGGTTAAATTTCATTCTCAAATTATATTTGAACAGAAGTGATGCAAAAATGGTAGCTGAAGTGTTCGAAGATACATACGTACGTGATGTCACAATTTGGCAAATGCTAATGAAAATTTCTACAATTAATGTACTCACTGATGAAGTTTTCAATGTGTATTTAGTGTTTATCAATTATGTTTTTGACAAACGTTAAGATGAATTACTCGGTGTGTGGACGTATTTGCTGATCCAGAACCTTGACATACGTCGTTTAAAAACATAACGATGTATCATTTTGGCGATCAACAACAGAATGGAAAATCCTTGCGGTGAGAGGCCGTTTGTCAAAAGCAGCCGCTTGATCAGAATACAATAAAATGTATAACCGTTTAAACCCGCCGTTACGATGACGTTTAGCCACAGAGTTAACTAAAATCTATGTGATTAAGTTTACTGATGCGTCTACTGATATACTACTTGCCATGTGTTGGCATTTACAAACAATACCTTGCAATTGTATATTTCCGTTCTCATAGAATGGTAACCAATGGAGCCCCTCCGAATATGCTGTGGAAACCTAAACTATCTTATTGATAGACGGACGGATACAAAAAGAGATACCAAAAGCCTAAGTAAACCACGTCCGTGTCCATGGTCTATAAAGTATGCCGATATTTACATAATGCAATGCATGAGTTTAGAGAAACAGCAGGTTCACAATATGACCAAAGCAGAATTCGAGAATGACGAATGGTGTCTGTCGGTCAACGTAATTTACGCTTCCCAACTAAATTCCGATAGGATGAAGCGCCGCAACATCTCGAACAAAAAACGTCTCTCATTTGGAGGAACCAGCGACATTATGTTTGACTTTAGATGTTGTAATAGACCAAACGCGCTGACATAAACATATCCAAACATTCCAAAACAGTCCAGTTATCTGGGCCAATATGAGAATACTCAAGGTGGTCAGTATAAGTTTATACTGTTGAATCAAGTTGTTGTATCGACACAATAGCGGATTTCATTTTAAATACAATCGGAATTCATGAGGCGGGGCCCCGCATTCTGCTCAGGATGCTTGTTGACGTAGCATAAGCAACATGCTTGCAAGAGGGTCATATCAAGGCATCAAAATGGAACAGCGAAATAATATCAAGAAACTGATTTCGGATTAGAAGTAATTTTACTGTAACTTGTGCAATTCTCCGATATTTCCATCACATCCTGTTGTGTACGGATTATTGCTTTCGAAATGATTTCATATGAAATATCTTGAAATTGTATAGCAGAAGTCGAGTGTAATACACACATACACTATATTTAAACGACATACCTCATTCATTTGTATTATTTGTATTTTGTATTACTAACTATTTAATTAGGTTACAATTTCCCATTAATTAAGTACTAGGTTGGTAGGTACATGTTTAATGTTCATCTAGAGGTATATACTATCATTACAGGTGTATTTATCTGAAGCTAGGAATATGTGAACAATCTGTCCGGATCAATAATGGATATTACTTGTGAAAAAACATGTAACGTGTGGAAAACAAACCATTATTACATTCCCCAAATGGATACTAATACGTGTAAATTTGGCACCTTCCTCATGTTAGTTCTTGTCGCCCAACAATATGCCTCACAATTTTACATACTACATTCTCCAAACAGACAGCTTTCTATTCAATGGAGCATTTTTTCAAAGTTTACGAAAACACATCAGAGTTCAACATACTCGATAATTCGGACTGAAACATGTATAAACACATGCACTAGTGTAGTGGTGGTACATTAAGCAAATAAAATTTAAGCTTGCAAGGATCTGTTGCATGGATTCGTGCCCATACCGCATCCTAAAAATAGTGGATTCAAATAAGCTGATTATAAGCATTACATTCCAAGCCTTTTCACACGAACTGGTGGAAACTAGTTTTGGACTCATCCGTACAATATTTAAGGAAAACAGTACCGATGCGATTGTTCTGCACTTTTTGCTCATTCAGGTTGTATAGCTATGCATGAAAGCACGTACTACGTTCATTCTCAACTTAAGCACCTGCCAGGTGCTTGGCTCTGCTCGCCTGCTCAAAGTATTATCAAGGCTTAATACCGGAAATTATTCCTTCGAATCATCGTTTCCATCATCTTGGCTATAGTACATTGTCGTTATTATAAAGCAAGGCTTTGGCCAACATGAAACTTTTCATTTTCCTATTATTCCTTTTTGGTTTGCTGATGGAAGGACTGGTAAGTGTTATACAATTTGTCGTTATACAATTTAAAACTTGAATGACAATTTAAAATTACCGATAATATCAAATATCAAAAATAAACATCAAACATATTTTTTGCGCACTTTAGAACCCACTCCCCACTGCGACCTGCTCTGCCCCTTATCCTTATGGTTGCACAATTTCTAGCTGTCCGGCTTATTCTGAAAAATGCTGTGATAAGCTGATTTACACAACCTACATCCCTGACCTTGGCTTACCAGGCGTGCCCGAGAGATCCGGAAATTGTCAATGTTGTAGCAACTGTGAGGAAAAGATTGTTGGAACAGAAGAAGTTGAAGGAGTTACCATTTCCACAACAACTGAATACACTTGCAAAATACAATACGGATGAAATTACAACACAACACTAGTGGCTACTAGCTACGACTTATTTTTAAGGTCAACAGAACGTGCATTGTAATTTTGATTGGTAATTATGAATACATTAATTATTTATTATTCATGTCCTACTTTGACAATATCAAAACGAGCGAAATTATTTCTCGTTTCCAAAAAGTTTTTTTTTACATTTAAATTCCTGTTTCTTCATGCAATTCTTTTTGCATCTGTTAAATGACTGAAGTAGTGGCTCCATATTCTATAATAAAATGAAGTTTCAGAAATATGCGTTTCGATAGTTGTTCATTCTTAATTATTTTTCTCCATTTGTTCAATTAAGAATGTATTGAAATGCAGATTGGATGCGGACTATTTAGTTTAAAAGTTAACATTGATCGCTGTGGTGTGAATCGTAATGTACTTCCATTTATAAATTATTTGAGTGCTGTTTTTGAAGATAGGATATCATTTTAATACTGTTTGTGTCAACTTTTTGCGATAGGTTTACTGCTCGTCAGTGTATACAAGTTTAAATTGTGCAGAGACAAATACAATCATTAAGGTTTACACAGGTTAACAGCGTTGCTTAAACTAAGGTTGAAGTCAAGGTGGAGAAAGACTGAATGAAGAAGTAACCTTAACCAGGAAATATAAACACGCCGCTTACTAACTTACACTATGTATGGAAACCCGAGAGTAGTCTGATGGGGAAAGTGAAATAACACATATGATTTAATGACCACGTCAGTAGACCGGACAATTATTTGAGATAAAAAAATATATTGTCAAAGGTATTTCAACTTACGGATGTTAATCGGAATAAATTAAAGTATGCCGAAACTGGATACAAACATGCTATCCCAACCTAAAAATGCGTTACCCGCAAAATCTTATCAACGTACTTTGCAAGAAAATAAATATATATTCTTTCATCTCGTTTTATAGCACTTACCTGTGTACTGAAACCGCTGCCATACAACCAGTGAGTACTAATGAATTCACAGTTTATGATCTTAAAGTTGTACATAACTGTTTTCCCTTCGCTGGCCTCTGCGGCGGCAACAGCTTCTTTTGCAGATCGCTTCTTTAAACCAAGAACGAAAGCGATTACCGTATGATTATTTACCCTTACTTTGCTATCCGCCGCAACTTTAAGCAAGCTGTCCTTCCTAATCGTCACCCACGTGTCGTCTTTGCTGTCAGCAGGCACGTTCATAATCTCTCCATCATTCCCATTTCTCCGCAAGTACATGGCCCAATGACAATACAATCCTCGGTTGAATTCAATAAGATCCCCTGGTTGGGCATGTACGAGCAACTGAGACGCAGGCCGAAATGGATTTCTTTCTTCTGAAGGTTGTATAAAAAACAAATAATGCACAAAATAGAATCACGCGAATAGTTTGTGTTGATATAAGAATTTTACCAGAGAATCTGCTACCAGCACAGCCACCAGCCGGCCCGGCTATAATTAAACCTAGTGCTGTCTGGAATAAACATTTAACAGTATAATAATTGTGCGTAATATATTTAAAAAGAATAACAACTCCATCGTACCCACATTGTGCCACAAATATGAATGAATTTATGTTTCTGGAGGAACGAAAATTGTTCAGCGTTGATGACAAGGTCGCTTTGCCAGCAATGCTGTACGGTTAGCGTAGAACTGAATGAATAATTCTTAAATACTTGCTAAGTGTTCAATCTGTGTGCTATTGTTACAAATGTATTGTGCTCATATGTTTAATGTCTACTTGCTTAATACGCAGATATTGTGGTGCAGCTTGAACAAAAGAATGGATTGTTATGATAATAAAACATTTCATTTGAATGACGTTAAAGGTTAGGCAGAAGTGTTGTCCATGGCGTACTTGAAATATCTACGTGTTCATTCACAAAAACATTGGCCGCATTGTCCGATAAAAGTTATCTGCTAAAAAACATTGGGAGCCAGGCGGGTTTATTGGTCGTCACTTGGCTGTTGAAAGCGAAATAAATATTCACTTGAACATCATGAGGGCATTCCACTAACCCTCCACACAAAGGAATTGGACTATTTTGTTTGGATCAGACATAGTCAACTCAAATGAAAATGCGCAAATTAAAGCTTGAAAAGTTTGACGTGTTTATCCAAGCAGATATTGCACAAATTAAAATGTAATAAGATCACTTGACTTTTATATGCGCGTGACGGCAAATGAAATTACAATGAAATATTACACCATCACTGGTGCATTGAACTTGCAAAATGATTGGGTGCACAAGCAAAATAGCGAGATAAAATTGTCATTGAGGTTACGAGCGGTCACTTGGTATGCACACATGAGCCGTCAAGTCTCATGATATATACATTTCATTCGAAGTATTTGTATTATCAATAGAGAGAACATTTGGCTCATGTGGCTATCCAGGCAATATGCATGTAATTTGTTTAAAGTTTGAAATGTGCACAAACAAGGATTTTATTACATCTCCATGATCACGTTTTCCCCAAATTTCTCACTCCCATTCCATTCATGTTCTTATACTCACTCACACAAGTGATATAATGTATTGCGTGGAGATTTGAGCCTTATGAGACGTGCAGAAGCAACACAAACGAACAAAGTGTTATGTAATATACTGATGTCAGGCACGGATGTGTTTGAAAAACCGGGCAGCTTCACAAACTCAATACCAAATTGAAACACAATTAGCACTGTAATCGGATAGCAACATCGCAATATATTGAGAATGAAATTGTATTCTAATTTATTTCATTTGTACCTAGTTTCACATTTACGTTTGATGTAAATGACTTGAGGATCATTCACATTATGTAGCGTAATGGTTTGTTCCACATACATAAAAGATCAACATTACATTAAACATCCAAAACTGCCCGATCCAACCATGTACCCAATGCTCCAACAAAGCCAATGATCTGAGCTCCAAAACCGGTACCCACCCAATCTCTCAAGCCAATAACAGCCTGTCATTGAATTAGAATCGTAGGTGCATGCAATAACCATACTCAAACCCAATCAACAATAAATGCAATTTCCATTTCACTTTCATTAATATTTTATCCTACATACTTGCTCACTGAACCCGTTCCAAGACAACCATTTTGTACAGTAATATTCACAGTTTGAGCTGACGAGTTTATAAGGAATTATTTTTTTGTTTTGGTCAGCCCTGGCCGCGGCTACTACCTCTGAGGCCCTCCTCCTCTTACGACCCAGCCTGGCAGCTACTCTCTCTTGTTTAAAGACTGTTGCCATCGATTTCCCGGCAACATTAAGGAAGCTCTCCAACGTAATCTCCACTTGCGTGTCATTCTTGGTCTCGGCCGGTATTTTCATCACGTAACCGGTATCCAAATATCCACAGTTTTTCCCAACGTACAATGCCCAGTGCTTATAGCTCCCTTGGTGAAATTCAATCAGATTTCCTGGACATACCGTTTTAAGTAATTCGGTCGGAGGAATAATCGGGTCATCCGTCGCTATAATATGTTGCATGTAAAGAAAAATAAGGTACATAAAGCATCAGTATGAGTCAATCTTCTAGAATCGGAGCTTACATCAGTTAACAGCAAAAGCGATTCCACTCACTACGGCACCAGCTGGACCGGCTATTAAAAGCCCTGTAGCGACCTAGAATAAACAGAGCGTCAATAAGTACAATGCAGTCATGACACCATAATTAAAATTAAACATACCTCCGTAATGAACTCCATAATAAATATACTATTGGTATTTTCGCAACCCACTTTGGAAGATTGAATTTTTGACTGGCTAATTATTAAATACAGACGCGAATAATGAACGCTTTCGGGTTCAATTTTCTGCACAAAATGGTTAATATTATTTTCGAGGTCACCCAAATATCTGTGGATAATGACATGATCGAGCCGGCGATGAGTGATAAGTGATATAGTTAGTTAAGCTTTTGCATCATTTTTACAAGCTAAAACGTTTTTACATATTTGCGAACACTTATTTGACTGAATAGTGTATCATTAAGAAAGTAGGACAACTGCACTCCAACCCTTTATAATAATGAATAAATTTTTTGTATTATCTGGTCATGCCACTTACTTGTTGCTTATCAGCAGATAATGAAATATGTGAGCAGTCTGAAGAGCAACACAATTTGCTCATGACATCCAATGTAGTTCACAAGAAATGGACAATATTCAAAGCAGTATTCTGCGTTGCCACATAAAATATTTACACCGATTAATTACAGCTCCGTTAATTACAACGGTAGATTGTTTTGTCACGATCAACAAGTTTACCTTGACACAAACTACATTTGACTCAGCGTTCATCTTGTATGTACTTTTCAATGTTCTTTTCTGCTTACTGCATTTCCTTCGTTTGTAATCGCGCTATGCAGATCAATCATTGGTGATCAAAGAGTGACCGTGAATTTAAATTAGTACATCTTGCCATTAAATGACTGTACATGTTCATTTTTGCGGGTCGGCAGCTGGTCAGTGAAGTAATTATGCTCGGCCATCCAGTGATTTTGCACCAGGATCGGTAGGTACATATTTCGGCTCGTTACTCCTTAGCTTAGGAGCCAGTGTAACTAATAAATGTAAACAAAGTCATATGATTCCCTATTCCAATGTTATTGGATTTTTTACATGTTTAATATTTTTTCCATGTAGTTTTTAAATTTTTCCATGTCATAATAGAGAGAATCATTTTATACATGCTAAAACATGTTTCCCTGAAAAAAAACAGACAACGAGAATTTGGAAGCGCACTTCATTTAAAAAAAATAAAGGTACAAGTAATCAATTACGCTGCCAACATATACATGTAATCTTATTCATATTGTATGTGTCTGATTATAATTGTTAGATTTCATTAATTTATTTTTGTCATCTTTCTTTCTTCCATAATAAAACACAATAAGCAACGAAATTTGGAAGCGAAAAATAGGACAAGAATTAACTTTGTGTTAAGACTGAAAATGTTTATTTCAATTTTGTTGGTGGAACAATTGCAAAATATGATTTTTACAAGGTCAAGTTATCCAACATAAAATGTCATTCTACAAGTCACGAAAACAGAAAAAATCTTCCGTCAGCTTTACAAAAAGAAGGGTCCTGGGCGTCCACCATCAAGTACACCCCCTAAACTAGTCTATTAATTCAGTGCCATTTCTCACAGCTTGCTCATGTAATCCCACAACATAAAGATGTAGGATAAGAAGTTCCAAAAGACGTTTCACTCAACACTGGCTCTGCAATCACTTAAAAGTGTCTGTGGGTCAACGATGATTCAATTGGTGTGGGACACCCTTTGTAGTATGGACTTTTGCTCTTCGTTCGAGTTGGTTGCTCTTCATATGCCACTATGGTATATTGGGTATAGGTATCTTTCAAAAGCCGTCAAATGCAGAATCAATGAACACATATAACCATATTCCTGGTATTTTAAATTAATTCTTTATTGGTAAATCAACAAAATAATGGAAATTGTATGAGCTATACTCCACGAAAGAAACGGTAATATACGTCAGCATAATATGTAAATGTATACAGATACGTTTCCTTTCACTGAATGCTCAAAGTGCAATCTATTACAGACGGCACATGCAGAACTGTTGAGAAACTGAAAATAGTTAAAGTCGGACAATCAATTTTTGACGGTCTACTGAAATCTCAAAGGTGACTTAAGTTGTATTACAATAATAATTACCGTAAATAGAAGATTATCGACGCTTCCGTCTTACTTCACGCCGTCGTGGTGCCACTGAGCCCAATCCCAATTGAATTGTTGACCTAGGTGGTGCATCCTGCACTGGTGGTACATTTGCCGATCCCTCGGGCTCCTCTGCCAAGCGTACGGTTTCTTGAAAATCAAGCTCAAGTTGTATACACGCTTCAGGAACCAGCACATCATGTATGATGGATGAGGAAACAGAACGACAGTGTTGTCGGTACTCTAACTGGAGCTCCTCGAAGGACTTGTCACAATACTCAGGCATTTCGGTCACGCACTGATGCAGTGTATTTATCTGTGTGTCAACGGCATTTTGCTCCATTGTGTCGGTGCCAGGAACGGGCTTAAATGAAACGTATTCATATTTCCGAGAAAATTCATCTAAGAAATATGCATATTTGTCATTTGCTCGGGAAGCCAGCATATTAGCAAACCGTTGCAGGCCTTCATGGAATGCAGGCTCAAGACGACCATAAAGGGATCGTTTACAGTCCCATCGTATGATCACGGAAACTTTATTTTCTGCATCTGAATGGCACTTACCCAATGTGCGTGACATTAATAACCAACTTTTTACGTCCGGTTCTGACAAATATTTTAGGCTCGAGGACATACTGGAATATGTTGACTGGAAACAGTGCACGACCCTTTCCATATATGCTTCTTTATACTTTTGCATCATTTGTAGTTCATCCATGTTACTGGGTTTGTGCGCTTCCATCAGAGCGGTACTGCTACCTTTATTGGCTTCTGCAATTAAAATATAAAAATTATGATTTTGCGTAACAGACAAAATGTATACTGTATGTGGGTTGAAGTACATACCATCCAGGTGTGAAAGCATGGCCCCTAAACCAGAATCCAGCACATGTGACTCAAATCTGCTTGCAAAAGAATCCAATCCAAAAGTAATCCATATTTCGGTCATCCTCTTCAAGTAGTCCATTGTCTCGTCTCTGCTTTTCTTTTCAAACGCTTCCAGCTGACGTTTTGCGTTCTCGATAGCGTCCTTGGAAAGTATGAAGAAAGCCTCTTGCGTCTTTGAACTGTAGTTTTCCCATAGCGCTTCTAGAAGTCGTAATTTGCCGTACCGGCAGCGTATCCGGTATTCCTTAAGATGAATCTCAAGTTGCGTTCCTTCTTGGCTAATTGAGTACTTGGGTTTGCATTCATCTACTTGTTTTTGATGCTCTTTATAAATTTTTTCTACATCCAACCGTGCGTGCGGCTTATTCTTGCACAAGGGCGTCATCGCTTCGCTGTACATTTCAACGCAGGTTTCGACCAGGCCTCCCATGCACCGCTGAACTTTTTTCTGTAAAGCAGAGTTTCGAGTTTTCAGGTCGTTAATTACACGGTTATAGAGATCAGCTCTGAACTCCGAGCAAAGTTCTGTTTTGACACTAAATTCCTCTTGATCAAGAAATGGGATTTGCTCACGAAAGTCATATATAATCACATTCACCGGTCCCTCTATTTCATGTTCTAGCTGGATCTCATCACAGTACGTCATATACCAGTCACAATTTGGCCGAATTTCTGGGTAAAGATATGGAAACATTTTCAGAACTTTGGATTTTAATTTCTCCACTGCTTCTGCTTTGATTACTCTTATGTCTTCATTTCTCCTTTCTCCGTTAATATTGTGGATCCACTCCTGCTCTGTAGTCAATATTTGTTTTAAGTTTTCCTCCTCCTTTGATTGCTCTCCCAACTCCGGTCTTAACCGACGAAAGATTTTTAAAGTGTCATCCTCAGCACTACCCGAAATGTCCTTCAGCTTGGTTAGAGACAAGTAATTAACGCCTCGAAAGTTGCGGCGGAAAATGTTCCGGTACTTGGCCATGCACTCTCGAATGGATGGGGTTTCGACCTTGAGAACCACGGCATTGTTGATACGGCGACGCGTGGTAGGAGATGCTAGTTGTTTGGCAGAATGGTTGAAAATCTCAACGAACATGTCGACAAAATGAATAATATTTTGGGATCGTTCTGAATCCGTGTAAGGAGTTACATCCAATTTGAAGAAAAGCCGTTCCAACAGATTTGAGTTTTCGGCGAGTGCTTTTTGATATGCTGGCGGCAGGTCCTCCGGAAGTTTAATTTGGTTCGGGGTAGCCATGCTGTTGATAACTGTTACTAAAATATACACTGAAAAATAAACTAATGAAATGTTAAAATTTCAATTTCTAAAATTATGGCTTCTCAAACAAGTTGAATGTACAGAATGAAGTAAAATGTTTGCCACGTCAGCTGCAAGCAAGCAAACTGTGTACGGCAGCAGATTAACCAAGCAAAGCGCAATGCATTTTACACAAACAAATGGGTGGAGTAATTTACACAAGCTTATCTATCCCGTTGATAATAATATACATATCTACTTATATTACTCAGCAAATAATACGCTGCAATATTGAGCATAACATAACTTATAAGTAGACTAAAACTTTGCTGTAATATCTCTATAATTATAAGGTACACATATAAAATATAGATTAGTGACGACAATAACAAACAAGACTGCTTAAATGTGACTGCCAAGCGTAATGCATGCGTCATCATCCTAATTGATCATGGAGAATTTCGACGTACAACATTCCAGATAAGGAACTATACTGACTTTTTTATTTATTTTATTATCGCTGCCACTATTTTGACACGTAATTTTTACTTACTTATTCCATTGCCGTGTTTGTGTTGAACCAAACACATTGGCACATTCTAAATGCATTTTGGGCAAGTCGCTAGGATATTTTAAAAATATGTTTATCTCCAAAGAACGATATATGGTCGCTTGATATGATCCATTTAATTTGTACACCCACTCACCGAACCGTATGGGATGAGTGTGCCGAGCAATTGCTTAAATACTGAAAACAATAGTCAAAGCTAACCAGTCATATTTGTAAAAGCTAGCTACTTGCAGTCGGGGAACAATAAGAGAGGTATTTTACCAGCATCTCTAATAATCGCTCCAGACCCATATATGATGGTATATGATTTTATGGTTCGATTCACATATGGTGGGGCATCTCTTATTCTATTATTCAGTCAAACATGATGTAATTTGCCTAGATTCTTCAACTGGCCACAAATTTATCATTACACCACTACGCCAATTTGTTATAAGCGCCTTCAAATTTGGACAATTTTTTTGGTATTTGCGTCGCAATATGACGTTCTGTTGTTTACCGTCTCGGTATTTACCAGTATTCTTCAAGTATCTTGCACGGCATACACCACGCTCAAAATGCATAATCAAATACCATTCCTGTATCTGTTAATGCCGGTTACCACGGTAATGAATGCTGTGATTATTCTGAGAATGATTGAGATGGGGAGCAGGATGTACAAGAATGGAATGATGTTTAGGATCTTTTGGAGGAAGCATGATGGAGGCAATGCTATTGCCAGGAGAGTTCCTAGGGCATCGCCACTAATTGGATTTGAATTGGGAGCGTAGGGCTTCGTGACAAGTACACTTGGATTTCACGATTGTGATGGCATTGTGCACAATCAATAGTAAATGAAGTTGTCATGAGACTGAAAGTGCGTTCTAATTTATTACGTTTCTACCTGGTTTCCCATTTACACTTGATTCAAATGATTTAAGGATCATTCTTACTTTATGTAGCGTAATGGTTTGTTCCACATACATAAAAAAACCAATTTCATTAAAGCTCCCATTCCGCCCGATCCAACCACATACCCAATGCCGGCGCCCACGTATCCTCCCTCAGCATAACCTATGTATGCTCCAACACCGCCAACTAATTGAGCTCCAAAACCAGTAGCCACCAAATCCCTCAAGCCAATAACAGCATGTCATAGAATAAGAATCGTATGATCATGCAGTAACCATATCCAAACGCAATCAACAATAAATGTAATTCCCATTTCACTTCCATTAATATTTTATCCTACATACTTGCTCACTGAACCCGTCCCCAACAACCACTTTGTACAGTAGTATTCACAGTTTGGACCGACGAGGTTATATGCAAGTGTTTTATTTTGGTCAGCCATGGCAGCGGCCAACGCCTCAGCTGCCGTCCTCCTCGTTCGACGCAGCCTGGAACTACTAACACAGCACAGCTGAGAGCTAACGTGTTTTTAACAAGCTCTAAAGTAAAATTAAATTTTTTTAGCTATTTGTGTAACTATAAAAATTACAAACACATAAACTATATATATTTAAAGTGTTTGCAATCACACTAGCTAGTCTATTTACTGTTAAATTAAGTTTTTATAGCTATATTTTTAACAATAATTTTGTGCTATCAAACTTGAGCCAAACATGCATGCTGGAAGCCACAATAATCAGTAGCCCCGCTAGATGGCCGAATAAATATCCTGAGATTATTGTCACTTTTTGAATGTTCAACTGAGCTGTTTTTAATTGGGTAGTTAGTTGTCAGTTGTTTTTTGCCATGAAACACTTGGTTATGGAACGAAAAACCTTGAGGAACAACGTCACCGGTTCCAGCCTGTATCGTTATTGCTTTGATACTTGGCTGGACACAGTCAAGGGTAAATAATTATCTTATTATACCTTGTTCAAATTAAAACCTTCAATTCGAACTGGTGACTGCTTGTGTGCTGTGTATTGTTACAGTACATAACTGCACAATGGGTTCAACAGAACAATCAACTTGCTGTATATGCGGAGAACTCCTTAACGACCAAAGGATGAAATTGAATTGTACATCATGTGGACTAATGGCTCATCGAACTTGTCTACCGAAAGTTTCAAATACAAGTTACGCAACCTTCAAATTGACATGGAGATGTGTTAGCTGTAGAACATCGGATGTTGAACCAGATTTTCCATCTCCGTCAACGGATGAAGGTCAAGTTCCCGAACACAACTTCAATTTTATCGACAGTGACTTCTTCCATGAAGGTACCAACACAAAACCTGGAATCTACAAATGTAGTTGAGTATATATCAAGATTACCTAAAGGGTTAAAAATTGCACATGTTAACATCAACGGTATAAAAAGTAAATTCCATGAGCTAAGTGAATTCTTGAGTTACGAAAATAATTTAATTTGTTTGGGTGTTACAGAGAGCAAATTAAATTCAACTCAAGATAAAACAAAGGAATTTGAAATTCCGAATTATAATCTTCTCAGATATGATCGTGTAGGTAAGGAAGGTGGAGGAACGTTAATGTTTGTACATTGCTCGTGCGAGTTTGTTGAAATAGAACTTCCTTTTCTAGCACCTGATCTGGTAGAATGTAACGCAATTTGTGTTACCAAAATTGGGTTTAGTTCAGTTGTAATATGTACAGTTTACTTACCTCCATACAAAGTGAATGATTCGTTCTTCGAATATTTTTGAAGAACATGTGATTTTTTAAATAAGATGAATAAGCAATTAGTCATTATGGGAGATTTTAATATTAATCTCTTCCAATCCAGTGTAAATACAAGTAGTCTGTATAATATAAGCAAAGAATTTAATTTTTGCCAAATGATAGCGTGTGCCACACGTGTGGCAAGTGTTAAAGTAGGAAATATAGTAAATACAACGGCTACATTGCTGGACCATATGTACGTAAATAGTACTAAAAACGTTACCAGTGGAATTTTAGAATTTTGTGGCTCTGATCATTTCCTTACATTTTTAGTGTACAAAAAAGTAAAAGTAGCATGTAAACGACAAGTATTTAGTTGTAGAAATTACAAGAGTATCAAACCAGAGAATTTTAAAAACAGTTTAGGTAAGGTCGTTTGGTCGTTTTTACAGAATGAAAATATTCATGAGCAGAAAGTTTTGTTTTTTAAGAAGCAGGTAATATCAGTAATAGATTCACATGCTCCATTAAAAGGGAAATTAGTGAGTGGTAAAAGACCAGAATGGATGTCAAGTGGTTTATTGTTTACCGGCCCGGTCCCCGCGGATCCATTTCCCCGCCAGGGTAAAACTCCCCCACAGAATCACAGAAAGAATCACATGTGGAATAGCCCTAGCGGGGAAAATGTGTAGCGGGGAAATGGACCTGCGGGGAGTAGGATCCTCGGGGAGTTGGGCCTGTGGAGAGTTGGGTCCGTGGGGAGTTTTACCCTGGCGGGGAGATGGATCCGCGGTGACCGGGCCGGTTACCAGAATTCGCAGTTGGTGCCTACGAAATTATAAGGTAATGTTAGCCCTTCGTCAGCCATTGCTGCGGCAACGGCACTTGATGGAGTCCGCTTCTGATAATCAAGCCTGGCAGCCTTCCTCTGTTGATTATTTATCCTCACTTTGCTCTCTCCGGCAACTGCAATCAGGCTGTCCCTCTTAATCGTCACCTGCGTTTCTTGCTTGCTCTCAGCAGGTATATTCATTATGTACCCGTCAGCCCCACTTCTCTCCAAGAACATTGCCCAATGCCTGTACAGTCCACGGTCGAACTCGATCAGGTCCCCTGGCTGTGCCCTTGTTAGTATCTCGGTCGCAGCAACAAACGGGTCAGCACATGCTTCTGGTTTTGACAGATAGAAAGGAGAATAGAAAGAAGATGTAGCGCACTTTAACCGTTTCACTCACAGTTAGAGCATAAACTTACCTGCAACAGTTTCCGCCAGTGCCGGTAGGAAGTTGAGTGCAAACTATGATATACATAGGAAAGTGTAGAAAAGTTATATGGATTTATACTTCGCGCTTATATGCGTATACGTACTGAGTTGTATCGTATTACCATAATGTGCAGATATCACCGAATTTATCCTTCTGGTGAAACGGAATTGAAACTAATCAGTCTCGTCACAACACTTATTCAAAATGGAACCAGAATCAATCAAGATGGATTAGCAAAAATGAAAGGTGTGAAGAGGGATGAAAAGGAGTTGATGCTTCTTGCTGGTCAGCTGCTACCAAACTAAAAAATGATTTATTATACCATGCATGGCATTGTCAGACTGAAGTAGTGCTGAAATCATATGATGCTTAAGACGGTCATCTGTTTCTACGCAATTTTGCGCTTCGCTGTTCCAAGCTTGCTTGGTTTCCCTTCAGTCGCTTTCTCGATAACGTTTTTATTTAGGTATCGTGCGACGAAAAACGAAAAGAAGCTTCTAGTGGGGCGTGCGTGTGCACACAGAATGCTTGTTTGCTCATTCAAGCTGAATATGTACTTGTGTACTTCCTTGGCTTGGAACCTGGCCAAAGCATACAATTTATTTTTTATTAAAACATAATTGGCAAGTGAAAACCGAATATACTGAATGCAATCATGGTTATAAAATTGTGCGTTTGGTTTCTGATATTTGTTTCCGCTTGCGATGCGCTTCCACCATATCACCTTCACCATACCAGATCATAATTATCGGATGAAATGAGTGGTTCCAGTAGCATCAAAGATTCCCCCCATCAAACCTCCCACAGCTCCCGCCGCAATCGCGTACCCAATCCCGGCTCCCACCGGTCCCCCAACGGCAAAGCCCATCAGCGCTCCAAGGCCGCCATTCATTTGTGCGGCTGCTCCAGATGCCAGTCGTTGCATTTATAGCCTGCAATTGTTACAGTACAAAATTTGAAATTGTAACTTCAAAGCTTGTAATTTCAATGCATCCTTTTAACACCGGAAATTATAATTATTATCTTTATATCTAATGCATTACATATATCCCGCATACCTGTGTACTAAACCCGTTCCCATACAGCCATTTGGTACTGCATGGTCTAAATTTGTGGTCAGGAAATCATACGCAAGTGTTTCGTCCTCCATTGTTGGAAGCAAGAGCGTCTTTAACTGATCGCCTCTTATAGCCAAGTGTGGCAGCAATTTTCGCTTGATTGTTTACCCGGACCTTGCTTTCCCGCAACTTCCCCCGCACCCGCCACCACTCGGTCCTATGGCCCATAAACCCTTAAAAAACCTAAAATATACAAAGGATGGCTGAATAAAACTTGGCAACCAGGCCACGTGAATTTGGTGGCGTACAGCCTAATTATATTTTAAATATTGGACAAGTCATTAATTAAGTTGCCAACTTAATCACGTTATCCTATTAGTATTGTTTGTGTCCGATAATAAGTGATAGCTTTTATTAATTGATTTTCTCATCTTTCTTATTGCATCAACATAAAAACATGTTAAAATAAAACACAATAATCAATGTAATTGAGATGCGAGAAATAAGACAATTAATTTGGACTGAGAGACTGAAAATGTTTATTTCAAGTTTTGCTGGCAGTACAATCTCAACATTTTTTTACGGTGCACAAGGTAATGTTACCCAACAAAAAAGCTCATACTACAGATCACGGAAACTGAAAAAAATCTTCCGGAAGCTTTATTAAAAGATGGGTCGTGGGTGTCCACCACCGAGAGCACCGCCGCCCAATCCTGTCACTGCATCGTCAACCTGTCATCAACGAGACACAAGTTTTTATACATTTTTATGTACCAAAAAACCGAGAACAAAATTGCTGTCACTCCATTAAAAAAAACTTTACCGAGCGTACCTGTGAACTGAACCCGTGTTTGTAAAGCCATTGGGTACTATAATATTCGCAGTTTTTGCCCAAAAAATTATACGGCAATGTTCTCCCTTCGTCAGCCTTTGCAGCGGCTACCGCATTTATCGGAGTCCGCTTCACGTGACCCCGTTTGGCAGCTTCTTTCTCTTGATTATTCACTCTTACTCTGCTATTCCCTGCAACTGAAAGCAAGCTGTCCCTCTTGATCGTCACCTGCTTTTCTTCCTTGCTCTCGGCAGGTATATTCATTATGTAGCCGTCCGCCCCGTTTCTCCCCAAGTACATTGCCCAATGCTTGTACAGTCCTCGGTCAAACTCAATCAGGTCCCCTGGACATGCCAGTTTTAGCACCTCGGTCGCAGGCAGAAATGGGTTACTATACCCTGTCGGTTGTAAGAAAAGAAATGATCCGAAGGAGAATACATAGCGCGCTTTTGTAATTGAAGAGAAATGGTATTTCCTTACGGTCAATTATTGCTTCAGCCGCTGCCACAATTGGTGTCGGTTGTCCTAGTAACACGCGTAGTGCCTATAAGTTGCAGACGAAAGCATATAATAGCCAAATATGGCGAATACTTAAAATTGAATAAAAAGTATTCCGTCATACGTCCATCATGTGCAGATATAGCCGAGTTGACCGTGACTTTCTCCGTAAGAATGCACGTAAGGATTCCTAATGCGTCCACCAAACTGGAAGGATACAAAACATAAAAGAAGGGTATAACATTTCCAGAGCACTGATGTAAGAGACACAACAATTCCCGTAATGAATTGGGATATTTCAGCGAAAAATTTCATACAAGATATCATGAGCTCATGTTGAGGAAAAAAATCCAATAAAATTGGAAAAATAGTCACTTAACGGCAACAGACTCGTCAAAACTGTCAATTTTTAATTTTAAAAAAATGTTGTAGCTGCAAACGATGTACCATTAAAACTATTGTCTCGTCTCAAACAACAAGAATCAATCCAATTTAATTCACGATAATTACGTGTTGATTATGGGGTTCATGCTTCAGGCTGGTTTGCTGATATTGCACTAAAACCGTATAATTCACATTGCATTATCTTAGTGATGTGGCGAGAGGATGATCACATCATATGGGAATTAATCCATTCACATCTTTCTACACAACTTTGCTCCTTGCATGTTTGCTCTGCACTCGCTCAGAAATACGTTTTTATATAGGTATACTGGAATGCAAAACGAAACCCAAAATTCTAGTGGGGTCGTACAAGCAGAATGTTTATGCGTGCATTCAATCTGAATATATATACTTGTGCTGCCAGCCAGTCATGCACAAGAAAAAAACATGCATGTGTCATCATAGTTGTTCTTCTTTATCTGCTGAGATGTCCCATGATTGGGTTTTGCGTGGATGATGACTTGAATACAGCATCCTTAACTTGTTTTTGGTCCGGAGCAAAACAGACGTCTTATTCATTACCAGTTACCACTGCACTGCTGCTTTGGAATTTCAGACTATTTCAGACTCCAGCAAGCAACACCATCAGACTTTCTGGTCAACATTCCTGTTCTTTCCATACTCCACTGGATTGATGATGAATAGCATCTATGTAACTATAATATGGTTCTTCTGTACGTATTATAAAGTTTTGGTCTATCGTCGCTTACGAGCGACCTTATATTGATCACCACAAAAAATGATACTAATTGCACATAGTGCCAAAAATGCAATCAATAATTTCCATTCAATAACCAATATGAATTTAGTCAGTATGTGAGTGCCATTGTCATTACGTCAGTTATTATTTGATTTTTTAAACTCTTAGTCTCTTCTTACACATTTCTATCCGCCATTCATTCCTAACATCGTGTTCGTTGAAGGATGAGCGAAAAAGCATTATTATGCGTACAATTTACTCATCAACTCGCAGCAGATTAGATAACGACTCAACACACATTTACTAGGTAGACCGGTTTCATGACCATTACACTCACTTTAGCAACATCATAAAAATTCTGCTAACTGCACAACAATTTGACAAGCCTAAACAGTCAATTGCTTAATGTGTTTGACTGGTTATGTTTATCTCTATTACAATTTTGAGAAAAAAATGCTGCTGCTGATTTATGTTTTCATTATGAATCTACGACCATGTTTTCATTATCTTCATTCAGTCAATACAAATTCGAGAAATTCTCTGGTCATATGTAAATTTCTTTCCTTTCCAAATTAACTATCAAATTATCACCGAGCAATTTTCGTAGACATTTCCGTATATTTGAAATGGATATTTGTCGTCTTTTTTTCTTCCGTCAACATAAAAAATATGTTGAAACAAAACACAATAAGAAATGTTATTAGTAAGTGATAAATATGGCAATAAATAACGTTGCGCTGGGACTGAAAATGTTTCAATTTCAATTTTGTTGGCAATCCAATTGCAAATTCTTTTTACGGAGGACAAGGTCGTGTTGTCCAGCAAAAAAAGGTCATTCGTCATTCTACACGTATTGAAACCTAAGAACATCTGCCATTTGACGGAAAAGGCAGACGGAGCCCGCATATACTATACTATCACAAAAAAAACCCGGATGGGATTTTCATTTGTGTGCTATAGAATGCAATGTCATTTATTACCGCCCGACGTTGTCTCCGTTTGGGATTTTCCATTTGGGATTTGGGAATTCTAGATATTTTACCGGATATGGTGGTTAATAATACATGTCTCCTGCTAACGGACCTGGCAGCGTAGTTGGTAATTGTACAACTGGCTTAGTATATTTATGTAAGCTGAACTTTGCCAAATCTGTAACTGTACTGCCTCATGGTAATTATTCACATAAAGAGCATTATGGATCACATAAGGAGCAATGAGAATTATTCTCAACTTCAAAAGCAAAATCGTGGAATAAAAATTGGAAATTAAAACCTAAAAATTAAATCTATTCAATTCGACAAAGTGGCCTGTTAAAAATTATCTGACTTTATCATTATGAGAAGAATTTTAATGTAGCTAAAGGAAATTTTATAATAATATTTTTCACTAATTAAAAAATGGAATTTTTAGTAGAAAAGTATTTTTAAGCTAGCCCGTGGCTGAGTAGGTATGCTAATGATATTTTATGGAGCCAGCTCAAAATCTTAGTTGTAGCGTAAATATACCAGAGAAACATTCGCGCTTTCTGTCAAAATGAGTTGTGTAAACAAATGCATTTTCTACGGCTGACCAACAATTTTTATATATTTGTGGTAATGTACGCAAAAATGTACACTATCTTTTTTTGTCGGTTACAAAGTTGAATGTTGTTTGGCTGACTCATACTTAAATCCTTTTTGTATGTTCACTAGAAAATCTCGTACTGCCAATAAGCACATATCATGTTCCGGGAATATGTATTGTTGTTATTTCTGTTTCTTTATTTACCATGTACATTGAATTCTACATCTCACTTAGATGACTTCGTATTCGGAATAACATGCGGACTAGTTGTGACGAAATTGAAAGAGGCAAACAAATATGTTCATTACTCGGTGAAGTTTGTTGTAAATAACAACAAGTCGACCTTGACAAAAACTGCATTTTGGACTGCATACAACACATGTTCCAACGTACTTTTCCGGCTGTGTATCGCTTATTATGTACACTATACGTATCTCGTTTTTCCTTTCAGTATTCCGCTTCCTTGCATTTCCTCTTATCGCGAGATATCTTACTGCACACATGAGTAACCTTGAATTTCAACTTCTTCACGTTGTGACAGAGTGACTGCCCATCGCATAAGGAGCTGTTGATTGTGAATATGTTTGTGAATCATGGACGCTGCAAGAGGCAATTAGCGAAATAACTACGATACGAAATCAACTTGAGGACATACAACATAATCTTGGGGTGGCGCAACGAAACCTTCAAACAGTTTCGGCCAGAGTGATCCTTGTTGGATCCATCAACGTGGAATATTACAACCAACCCAGTCGTGCTTCAATTTGGCCAGACTTGACATGGGACGATATTAGAACCATATGCGCGGGTCTTTTCGAATTTCGGATAGCGAATCTGAAGAATGGGATTCAAACTGAAAGAACTGAAGAAAGAAATTGAAGTGACCTGCTCTCTTAAATAAATTCATCTGATGTTGTTGTTATTATTATTAGTAGTAGTAGAAACATCAATTTATGGATACTAACATCAAAGATACACAAAATAGTATGTGAAACGGATGCAAAACCGATCCAAATGAGTGTAGGCAAAATAATACGGAGGATGTGAAATGAATCCAGAATAGCTCTTGGTGTGCATTTTACAGGAATTACATATCATGCTTAATTTATTTGCAACAGTAATAACATATTATATCAAACTTTTAGCAATATAGTGTGGTCGGAGGAAAACTTATTAGCTTAAGCGGTTCGTTTCCACATCCTTATCGCCTGATTTCTTGGACGCACCTCACAAGTCTGGGAGTGAAATCGTAATGATTCGTATGTGATGGGAATACCGCCGGATTGGATCCACTGATGCTCGCCAATATGACCATAATCTGACCACCCCGCTGTGGGAATAGATTGTTCATACGGCTTTTTGCTAGTGCCACCCTCCAAAAGAGAAAAAGCGGATATACGTGGCGCACACGCTGCCTGAATGGATCCCCAGCTGGACGAGTCACCGCCATTTACACGGAAGAAGAGCCCGACATAGGAACTGCTAACATCCTGCCATGTCATCGTTGGCCAGAGTGTCCGTGGAGTGGGTTGGTTGTAATATTCAACGTAGATGGAACCAATGGGAACAACCCTTGATGCTACGCTCTGTAGGTCTTGCTGCGTTTGGTCAAGTTGGTCCTGTAGTTGTTTGGTTTCTGCTTCAAGCTTACTGTTAACAAGCTCCAGATCATCCTGATGCTGCTTCCGGATTCGCATGAGTTCATTGATCGCATCCTGTAAGGACCAAGTTGGAGGTTTCTGACACATCACCATATTTCGTTTTTGGCAATTGACGTCAGCCCATTTGCCCTCAGCATTTGTAGCCAGCCTAGCGTTCACAGGTCTCAATTCAATGCATGCCTCGAAATCAGGACTAATGCGGGGATACCCATCTTGCCAGTTTGTGTATGATATCGGCTCTCCATCTTCCCACTTAAACTGAGCAGACTCTTCATCATACTTGCTTCCAAGCCAGAGGTAGTCATATGTGTCATGGGTGTACTCTGCCAAAAGCTCCTGCATTTCCGAGTCCTTGACCATAACCAGGGTTGACTTTGACATGTCATCGCCTTGAGCTGAACAAATATCTCTGGCTTCATGGTAGCTGACAAAACTGTTGAAGGTTTTGATGCATAATTCGTCCTTGTACGGTATCCAACCTTGTTCACACTCTGCCGCATCTGCAATTGAGAACGATATTGTGCATGAAATAACAATAAGATATGCTTCATATACCGTTGGATGTGTATATGTGTTTTTACCTGTAGCGGAAAAGAGTGCCAGGAGTACAAATGCGAGGAAACAGTTTGACTTCATCATTGTTGGTGTGCTCGTTATTCGACTGTTAAAAGCCTACTTACACAAATTTATTTCGTGCGAATATTTATACTCAGCGTCTAGTGGATCACTAATCCGTTGTCCACCTTCATGAGAAATACTTATTACAATAATCACATCTTAATCCGTCATTTAATCCCGGATTTTAATCAATCAAAAAACTGTTTGATTAATTGGTCCTCTGACAAACAACTAAGGCATTTTTATTTCACTGATATTATTCTGAGTGACGCATGTATGAAAAGAATGTAAGCAGTAGCACATCAGGCGCTAAGCCAGGAGAGGGCAGCGTAGTACATCGAATGCATAATGTTTCCCCAACCCTCCTATCTACGTAATGTTACGCTCCAACTCCAGGAGAGGGCAATTGCCCCCTCTGCCCACCACCCTGGCTGCGCCACTGCAGCCTACTTGTTTTCATTTTCTCATGTTATGGTGTCACACATCGAATGTTGGACAGTTTATAGGGTCGCATTACAGTGATTTTGATATGTGACATTATGGTATTACGTTCTTAATCCTCCTACCAAAGAGTTATGGATGGATACGAGTAGCGAATATCTCTTTACAAGTGTTCTTTATTCCTGTTATATATTACGGAAAAACTTATTTATTTTTCAATTATCGCATATGATCAATGCGTTAAAAATAACTACATGATTCCCGGAGTGCGAATAAACTGGATAATTTAACGAGTAACAACATAGACTAGAGCATTTAGCATATCGCTCCAAATACACATTGACGTAAATCGTTGACGGGAGTTTCTGAAAGTCGAAAAAAATTCAAGCTAATCTCATTTGGACAATTTAATGACTGATACCAGAAATATTTACACTTCATCAGTTGATTATTTGGTAATCAATTCATTACTTGGTAAAATTGTATTTTCTTTGTACCATTTTTGACTATACGAGATAGGTTGAATATCAACTAGGATAAAGTATGTCACTATTGTAAATCTTTTCCTAAGCCCCACTGAACGTCAGCACAAATTCCATGCGTATTTTTCACATAAGCCCGTAATACATTTTTCGTAATACCTTTGAAAGCAATTTGATAACAGACATGTGCAAGATAACAGATAATAAAGTTCACCAATACCAACAACACTAATGGATTTATCATGTACATTTCGACGAAAATATTTTGCAAGTATTACACTGCATTCTACAGACTTTATAATTGTAATCCGACGAGACATGTGAATTTCAAGCAGACAGGATTCAGTCTCACATGGCGTAAGAGGTAGATGACGGAGATAATGCACCGGATCATTCATTGGGTCAGCGAGAAAATCATTGGCAGGTAATAAATAAATTGAATGGGCTTTTTGCAGCTTCTCTTGTAGCTTCGGTGAATGGTGATATATGGCGCTGATACAAACACTTATTGCGGGACCGGTATGGGACGTCGTCACACAGTTTGTACGGCTGCTTCTGGAGGATGTTATAAAGTACCCTAGAAGAACGCACAACACCAATTGATTTCACTTGATAATTTCCACTGGTAACGTGAACTAGATTTTCAGCCTTATGCTAAACATTTTATTATGCATAATTCAACTTTCACTTGTCATTTGAATGGCCAATTATGCTTGAAGAATTAAATAATTGCGTCATGTAATCATGTTCACTCGAATTCAGTAGATTTTAACCGCTATCAAAAATCACCAATTGTTGTCACCAATTAAAGTACACAGCCAATTTTCATGCTACCAAATTAGTAAATATTCCATTTTCATTTCGTAGGCGGATTCATAGAACATTTGTACATGTCAAGGTATGAGAAAGGATGAGAAAGCATTCCACAGTGACAACATCTAGCACATACACAAATACTGTCATAGAAATAAAATATGATAGTGTCCGGAGGAACCAACGATTGTATGATCCAAGCGCATGTAAACAAGAAAAACTCTCCATAAAACCACAACGAGAACACGCCATACAACAATTTCTTATCATTTCTCTGTGATTTCCATTTAACGATGCTTGTAACACTTGCTCTATTTTTGCCTACAAGGTGTGATTAGAGCAAAATAATCAATAATTAAGTTTTAATAAATTAATTGGGGTTTGCCGTTTTTCTTTCTTGAATCAACATACAAATATGTTAAAACAAAACAAGCCATGTAATTGAGACGTGAATAGTAAGAAAATAAAATATTTTGTTCTCAGACTGAAAATATTTATTTCAATATTGCTGGCGGTTCAGTTGCAAAATCTTTTTACGGTGCACAATGGCATTCTAAAAATGCCGGAAACTAAAAATAATCTTCCGGAAACTTCAAAAAAGATGGGTCAGCGTCCACCACCAGCTGTAGCACCACCGCCCAATCCCATAATTGCATCGTCAACCTGTCATATACAGCAAACGAGCCATAAGTTTGAATTCATATTTTTAGGTACCAAAAAAACCAAGAACGCAACTGTGTCAGTCCATTCAAAAAATCATTGCCGAACATTACCTGTGAACTGAACCCGTGTCCATACAGCCACTGAGTACAATAATATTCACAGTTTTTGCCCAGAAAATTATACGGCAACGTTTTCCCTTCGTCGCCCTTTGCAGCGGCTACGGCACTTTCTGGAGTCCGTTTCAGATGACCCCGCTTGGCAGCCTCCTTCTCTTGATTATTCACCCTTACTCTGCTCCCCCCAGCAACTGCAAGCAGACTGTCCCTCTTAATCGTCACCTGCTTTTCGTCCTTGCTCTCAGCAGGTATATTCATTATGTAGCCGTCAGACCCATTTCTCCCCAAGTACAATGCCCAGTGCTTGTACAGTCCTCGCTCAAACTCAATCAGGTCCCCTGGACATGCCAGTTTTAGCAACTCGGTCGCAGGCACAAATGGGTTACTATACCCTGTATGTTGTGTCATCAAAAAATGTGTAGCAGGATATATAACGCACTTTAGTCATTAAAGATGAATGACTTTTCTTTGGAAGCGACACTTACGGTCAATTATTGCATCAACCGCTGCCACAATTGGTGTCGGTTGACCTAGTAACACGCGTAGTGCCTATAAGGTACAGACGAAATCATGTAATAGCCAAATAGGGTGAACAGTTAAGATATAATTTAAAAAATTCCATCATACGTCCATCATGTACTGATATTGCTGAGTTTATCTTGACTTTCTCCGTGAAGATGATATTCCTAATAAGACCACCATCCACATATACACTAAACTCGTGATAACTGTAATTTTTTTAAAGTTGTAAATGCAAACGATGTACAATTGGATCTATTGTCTCGTATCTAACAACAAGAATAAATCCAATTTAATTCACCAGGATTACGTGCTGTTTACTTGACTTGATGTTGCAGGCCGGTCTGCTGCTACTCCACTAAAACATAATGATAACATTGCATGATCTTAGTGAAGTGGCGAGAGCATGATCACATCATATGCGGATTGATCCATTCACATCTTTTTACACAACCTTGCTCTTCTTGCATACTTGCTCTGCACTCACTCACAAATACGTTTTTATTTAGGTATATTGGAATGCAAAACGAAAAAGAAAATTCTACAGATTGTGGGGCGTACAAGCAGAGAGTGCTTGTACTTTCATTCAATCAGAATTTATGTACTTGTGTCAAGAGCCAGCCGTGCACAAGGTCCAAGGAGACGAGAAAGAAGCGTACATGTGTCATCATAACTGTTCTTTGCCATCTGCTGAGTTGTCTCATTATTTGGGTTTTGCGCAGTTGATGACTTGACTAGAGGATCTTGAACTTGTTTTTGTCCAGCATCACAGACGTCTGGTTCATTACCAGTTACCACTGCCTTGGAATTTCAGATTATCGCAGTAAGCAACACCATCAGTCTTTCTGGTCAGCATTCCTATTTTTCTATACTCCACTCGATTGATGATGAATGATATCCATCTAACCAGTGTTGGGCATTAAAAATCCACTCAACTCAACTCACCACTCACATTTTAAAACCCCCTACCACTCAACTCCACTCACAACTCACCCTTTAAAAATTTGACCGCTCCACTCACTCACCACTCACCCACTCAAAAATTGTCATTTTTAATATGAAAATTCGTCGAAAAAATCGTTTACGGTATAATTTTTGCTAATAATTCGATAAAAATAGTCAATTTTAATACAAATCATGGCAAAATTGTCATTTTTTGCTACTCAAAAATGAAAATTATGCAGAAAAATTGAGATTTGTTGTTCCTTTTTACTGCGACTTTGACCACTCAACTCAAGTACCACTCACCACTCCCAAAAATTTGACCACTCAACTCACTCACCACTCACGTCCCTCTAAAATCCGACAACTCAACTCACACTCCACCACTCAACTCACCACTCGTGAGTTGAGTTGCCCATCTCTGCATCTAACCATATAATATTATTTATGTACGTATTAAAACGTTTTAGTCCAGCCTCGCGTACGACTAGCCTTATTATCATCACAACGAAAATTTAATATCCAGTGCACATATTGAAAATAATGCAATCAATTCAAATTTTCTGAATTTCCCCCTTATTCCCATTTGATAGCCAGTATGCATTTAGTCAGTTAGTGAGTGCCAAGGTCATTATGTCAGTTATTATTTGATTTTGTAACCTCTTACTATCTTCTTGCACATTACTTTCAGTCATTCATTTCTATTATCTCGATCGTTAGATGGTGACAGGGAGAAAACATTTTGCGTTCAATGTACTCATCAACTCACTACACAGGATTAGATGATGACTCAGCTTACCACGACTACGTAGACTGGTTTCATGACCATTACACTCAATTCAATACCATCATAAAAATTGTGCTGACTGAACAAGTATTTGAGAAGCTGCAGAAACCAGTCACAGAAAGGAGCGTAGTTGTTTCATAGCAAAACGTTTCTGTTTCATAATTAAATAATGATAAGTAAATGTACTTTTGACAAATTTGCAAAATGTTCATGTACAGATAGGAAATATAAGCCATGTATTTATTTCATGAAAATAGAATTGAATCTTAAAACAAGCTGAATTTTATTCCAGCCCAAATCAACGGGTGAAATGAGTAGTTCCGGTAGCGTCAAAGATTCCCGCCATCAAACCTCCCACTGCCCCCGCCCCAATCGCGTAGCCAATCCCAGCCCCCACCGGTCCCCCAACGGCAAAGCCCATCAGCGCTCCAAGGCCGCCATTCGTTTGAGCTGCTGCGCCAGTTGCTAACACGCCCGTAGTTGCATTAATAGCCTGTCATTGTTCCAAACCAAAAAAATGTAATTTCAATGCACCCTGTTTACCGGAAATAATAATCATTATTTTAATCTCTAATGCATTAAATGTATCCCACATACCTGTGTACTGAATCCGCGCCCATACAACCATTTGGTACTGTAATATTCACAGTTGGTGCTCAGGAAATCATACGGAAGCGTTTCATCTTCGGCCTCCTCTGTCGCGGCGATAGCGTCCCGTACCGATCGCCTCTTGTAACCCAGCTTTTTAGCCACGCCCTCTTGATTGTTTACCCTGACTTTGCTTTCCCCCGCAACTTGAAGGAGACTCTCCGTCGTGATGGTCACGTGTTTGTCCGCCTTGCTCTCGGCAGGTATATTCATTATGTATCCGTCCTCGCCATCCTTCTTCAAGCGCAGAAACATTGCCCAGTGCTTATACGTCCCTCGGTCGAATTCAATCAGATCTCCAGCACGGACAGTTTTAAGTAACTTTCTTGCAGTCACAAAGTCATCAAGTGCTGTGCGGCAGAGAAAATGTAAATGTTTTTTTTAGATATTCGATTTGTGTCAAATGGATATTGCAACTCACGCACACATGAAACTTACCCCAATTAACTACGGCGGCAGTTCCACCCACCACCGCACCAGCCGGTCCTGCGGTCCAAAAACCCTTAACGGCCTAAAATATACATAGGAATGCGTTGAAACGTAATGCCATATTTGCGCTAGTGCATATGTTATTGATTTATAATCATCTGAATAGAAGTGCAATAGTAATAATATATTTACGACTGAATAGAATTGAATCTTACATCCATAATGATCAGATATTGTTGACCTGATTATCCCCGATGCACGATATAATTCTCTCTACCGATGGAACGCGTAGCCAGTCTGACAAGCTGTGAGGATCCTGGAAAAACAAGTTGAAATAAAATGGCCATAAATATTCAAACGTCATCAGAGTGTATACTCGAGTTTAGCCGTGAACTTGATTGCGGGAAGTCGAACCATAAACATTGCATATTTGCTTTCATTTTCGTGTTTAAACACAAACAACTCTGTCTGCACACTTTTGCTAACCTCAAAAAAAATCAGCAGCAGTTTTCACGGCATCTGAATGCATGCTGAGGCTGCATCAACGCGGACTCAAGCAGCACATTTTATGATGATGGCTATGGCCTTGAAGAAAACATTCGTCTTTCGTTTCGCGATAAGAAGTTATCTCAGCCTTTTTTGAGAATCGGCTTTCCAATACAAGACATAAATGCACACAGCATGCGCAATATGTGCTTATGTACCCGTTCATCCTCAGACGTTGCTTTGTCATATATCAAGTAAGCATTTTTTATATTCCACTGCATTATAAATCAGAGGCGAAAAACGAGTGAACCGTACAAGTGAGATAGAGAACAGTTTCGCTAATGTAACAGAGGAGAACTGCACTGAATTTCCAAGAAACAAATGTATATCCATTCCATAAAAAACACATAATGGAGTGCGAAGCTATAGCCATTTTAATGTTAAGAATTTTTCTTGTGAAAAGGCAACCCCCAAAAGTTATAAAGTTATGTAATTTAAAGCCATTGTAAAGTTAGCTCAAACGGTTTGTCAGACTTTTTTTCATCTTACCAGTATATTGTCCTTACGTCTCACCAAGCCAAGCGCTAACACTGGAACCTGAATATGTGGTCACGTCAAAGTTGCCGTTCCACACTGCGGCTTCTAGAAACTCTGTGATGACTATCACGTCAAACTGTTTTAAACTTTAATATCAACCGCTCGGTACACCTGGATAACTCACGAGAAAACTTGAAATATTAAATATCCTTTAAACTACGCATGCACTAGAAAAACGAGCCAAGTAACAAAAAAATCAGGACTCTTGCGTGCGGGTTAAACCATGAGGAGTTGGTGGTGCCACGGAGAGGTCTACTGCTACACCAAAGCTACTTGGGCGACATGAATTGACTTCTCCGCTTCAGAGTAGGTACACGACAATGACATCATGTCTTACAAATAAATGCCATCCTGTTTACATGTATCGTCTTGCATTTACTCACACAAGTGCATATCTGCTTTTTTGAGACGTGCAGAGATAAAACGACAAAATAATATTGTTGGCAATGCCAACTTGGCATGCTGACGACTGGAATACATTTTATTTCAAGTGTAGAAAGTGTAATCAAATTAAAGAAGTATTAAATCCATTAAACAAAGTGGTTTATTCATTTGTAATGACAAAGATGCAGTCCAAAACTTCACGAGGATTGGAAATAGACCATTTATCGTCTTAAACAACAGTATGCTGCTTGTTACGTGATTACTTGCTCTCTGAACTCGATCACCAAAACGTTTTTGGTTATGTACCCTGCCAAAAAAACGAAAAACAAATTATTATGGGCACGTAAATACAAGCAGAATTCATGTACGTTCATTACATCTGAATTCCGAATCATGCACAAAATCCAACGACGAGACGAGTAATAATTCTGAATAAGGAGTCGTGCTAAGCATTGGACAGGATGCCGTCTCAGAAAGCAACATGAATTACAGAAGAAAAAGGAAGATATGTAATTGTGTGTCGATGACACAAAATGTTGTGCTTTACTTGTTGTCTAAAAATATATATTTTTTACTGCTTGAGAAAAAGCATTCGTGTGTCATCATTACCGTTCTTCTCCATCTGCTGAGTTGTCTCATGGATTGATTTTGCGCATTTGATAATTTGACTTCAGCATCCTAAACTTGTTTTGGTTCAGCAACACCGACGTTTTGATTATTACCAGTTATCACCCATTTAGAATTTCATATGGCTGAAGATAATCGCAGTGAGCAACACCATAAGTCATTCTGCTCAAAAATCCGAATTATTCCATACTTGACTCTGATTTACTTGTACGCTTCCACTTTAAATATAAATGAGATAATATGGTCTGGTTGGATCGTTTTTGTTTCACGTTTTTTCATGAGGCAACAACAACGTTGCAAGAGCACAGTAACGTTGGAATACGGTGACAAACTTGCGAGCCATCAATGTGCAAAAAAATCAACAATATTCTTTATTTGCATCATCTTGATTGAAAGTTTGCAAAATAAATTAAGTATCAAATACCAACAAGGATTGTCAAACAAATACAATATTTCAATTTGTTTTATTAATATTGCTTGCTTCTCATTTACTGGTTTTCATTAATTTATTTACCCTTTGAAACTGATGTTAACATACAAATATGATAATTTAAAAAAATGGTAATTTAACTAGAAGAGGAAAGTTAAACCTATAAAAACACCCTTCTGAAAATGAGACTGAAATTGTATTATTGGTGTTATGCTAGTACAACATTAGCAAATTATTTCCAAGGTAGCCAAGCCAAAATTATCCAGTGTTATGGGTCCTTCTGCAATAAAAAACTGAAGCACTTTCCAACAGGCACGTAACGTGTTAACGAAGAAAGGCTCCAAAAAGATTGGGTACTCCATTACGCACCACGAGCTCCATCGCAACGGCTTCCACCTGTTCCCTTGCATTATCAACCTGTCATTTGGTAACCCAGAGAGAGAGGAAAATACATAATTAATATAGTTACCAATAACCGAGAATTTATGTGATTCCATGAAAATCAATTATCGCACATACCTGAGCACTGAACCCGCCACCATACAGCCACATGGTACTGTAGTACTCGCAGTTTTTGCCCATGAAATCGTACGGTAATGTTTTGCCTTCGACCGCCTTTGCTGCGGCAACCGCAGCTGCTCGACTCCGCTTCTGATAACCCAGCCTGGCAGCCTTCTTCTCTTGATTATTTACCCTAACCATGCTGCTTCCAGCAACTTGACGGAGACTCTGTCTCGTAATCGTCACTTCCTTGTCCTCCTTGCTCTCAGCGGGTATATTCATTATGTAGCCGTCGCCCAAGTACATGGCCCAGTGCTTGTACATTCCTCGGTGAAACTCAATCAGATCCCCAGGCTTTGCAGTGGTTAGTACCTTGGTTGGTGCAACAAACGGGTTTCTATGCACTGCAAGTTTTGGGAAATGGATAAGAAATGTATAGGAAATTATATTGCACACTTTAATGATCTTCCTTATAGTATAAAAACTTACAATCAGCAGCATGCTCCATCAGTGCAGGCGCCAAATCGAGTGCAAACTATAACATTAAGAGGAAGGCGTAGAAATGTGCATGCCTTTATGCTTAAGTCAGAATAGTAAATTATATCATAGTACCATAATGTGCAGATATCAATGAGTTGATCCTTATGGAGAAACGGAATTTGCTTGTCAAATTTGCCCACCAAATCGGAAGGATTGAATATGCGTTGAACAATAGTTGCCTACAGACAAGGTGATAAAAATGGCTAGTGAGTAAAAATTCAGAAATGCTGGAAGTATTGGTCGTCACATGAACCGGATGGAAATATCATGTATAAGGAAATTACTTAATAGACACAAATTTTATTCCGCCACAATAATACTTCACACAAAAGAATGTGGTTTCCTTTTAATGATTTCGGATGCGCACAATGTTTTACATCCACCAACAACAATAACTCTCCCGCACGAGACTCGTAGTAACTGTCCGATTTAACTAAATGGCTTTGAAACTGTAACTGTAGTTTGATTTTGAACTACTCTCTCTCTCTCTCGTAGCAACACGAAGCTGAAGACTGAAAAGGAGCTGATGCTTCTGGTTACTCTGCTGCCACCACACTAAAATATTATTATGATAGCATAGCGTGGTCAGACTTGCTCAACTTTTTGCTGCTCCATTTGCTTTCTTGTTCACTTGACTCCATTCGACGAGAAAACGTATTTGTTTAGGTACATGGGAATAAAAACGAAAAGAAGCTTCTGGTGAGGCGTGCGTGCAAGCAGGATGTGTAAATACATGTGTGGCTAGACAAGCACAAAGTACAACGAGACGAGTCAGGCCAGGATGGAACAGCATACATTTGGAAAGCATTCCATCTCAGAAAGCAACAAATATAAGAAAAGCACGAGTACTTGTGTCTCAGCAAGTGACGGGAGAGAATGTAACGTTTTTGTATGACGATGATAAAAAATGAATGTTCTTCTTATGCACTACTCACGATTCAAGATGAACTTTGTACCACATCTACTGTAGATGAAATTTGCATCCGCCGTATGTTTATGGCCAAAGTCGCAGGTCAGTTTCTCTTCACTTCGTTTACTTCGATTTTCGATGTTATTTCCGTGAAGTGTAATGAGCTACGATTCGTCATCATCTTCCGATGTTGATAATACGGATGATGATGACTATCGGTATATCTATAAAATAATTTCTGAATGTTTCAAAACGTTTTGTCCAGCCTGGGATATCGACTGGTTGGGATACTTGAAAATACGCGCTAGCAACGCGACAAAATATATAAGTTTGTATAAAAAATGTTTCACTGCTTGAGAGAAAAAGACTACAAAGTTCTGTTCATAAAAGATAAATCGCATTTGGGAAACTAAAGAGACTCTTAAAATGTGTTTCATTGCTGAATTGTATCCCATGCAGAAATGCCATTTGAAACACTTGATACATCGGCTTATTACCAAGCGTTTTTTATATTTACAGAAGCGTTTTATTCTGTCAATCAATAATTTCCAATCTGTCAGTACTTTGGACCGGCGGGACTATTTCCGGCCCACTCAGGTCGCGGCCCTGTACTGGTACCGGATCACTGGTGGCAATTAGAAGCAATTTGCTTTCGAAATTTCTTAGTTGCGTAACAACGCTTATTCAAAATATAGCTAGAATCAATCAAGTTGGGTTAGCAAAACATGTGTACTGAGAGATAAAAAAGAGTTGATGCATTTGGGTGGTCTGTTGCTGCTTCACTAAAAATGATTATGATAGCATGGCATGATCTTATCGAAGTTGGTAGGGGATTACAATCATGAGACTACTCCCTGCACTCGCTCACTGGAAAACGTTTTTACTTAGTTGTGCTGCGAAGAAAAACGAATAGAAGCTTCTAGTGGGGCGTACATGCAGAATGCTTCTTCGTTAATTCAATCAGAAAATGTATTTGTGTTGCCAGCCAAGCACACAAAGTCAAAAGAGACGTGCTGAGCATTGGTCAGGATACCATCTCACTGAATATGGCATCTTGCTTTTCTACTTGTTGCTTTCTGAGATGATCTCATAATTATCATCTCGTCCAAATTAAGGCCCAGATTATGAATAATATATCTACCCAGCTCTAATGTTTTCGGTACGTTTCAATACGTTTACGTCCAGCCTCGCCTACATCTGACTTCATTTTAATCGCCACTAACATTTAATATTTAGTATGAACAAGACAGTCGGAAATACCAGCCGACTTGATTTTGTGGCAACTTTCCTTTATCCTTAACATTCCTGCATTCAAATTTCCTATTTCATTTTAAAATGATTCCCACTTTTTGAGTTTTAATGTTATCATTAACTCGGCCTGAAGAGAAAGCTGTTTGTTGCACCACAGACTATGATTTATGTTTTATTGAATTTTTTTCGTGTCTGTCTGTCAATTGATTTTATTTTGAAATATCCGATCAAGGTCGCATTGTGTTGTTGAAATTTTGAGAAAGTAAAAAAAGTTTAACCGAGACGGAAGTTAATAACAACTGTACAGTATGGAGGTAATACGCAATCTTATTGTTAGTGTTTGTTATTTGTACCGCATTGGTAAATGTTACACGTACTAATTCTCTACAAAAAATTGTAATAGACCGCAAAACCTTCACGATGTAATGACCCGTTTGTGTCTGCGACCGAATTACTACGCACTGCAAGTCCAGGGGATCTGATAGAATTTCAACGATACAATAAACTGGGCGTTCCCTATCAGCACTGGGCAATGTACTTGGGGCGAAATGGGAACGAGGACTGGCATGTAATGAACATTCCGGCCGAGAGCAAGGAGGAGAAGAAAGTGAAGATTAGAAGGGAAGGCTTTCTCAAAGTTGCCGGGGAAAGCAAGGTTCGGGTAAATAATCAAGAGGACATAGCCCACAAGCTGGGCTACAAGAGACGAAGCGTACAAGACGCTCTTGCCGCCTCCTACGCTGACGAAGCGGAAAAGGAACCACTTCCGTATGGGTTTCTGAACAAGAATTGTGAATACTACTGTACCAAGTGGTTGTATGGAACCGGGTTCAGTACGCAAGTATGTGCGATGACGATACACAGGAAATTATATGTACATAAATTATTTGATGAGTTTTGCTATTTATTAATCGAAATTGTGTGGTTTGCTAAAATAATTGTAGGTTAGTGACAGAGTTGCTACTGCGGCTACGGTGAGCGGTGGCGTTGGAGCGTTGATTGGAACGACTGTTGGAGGAGCAGTGATGGGCTACAATGGTTACCAGCTTGGTTCGGCTGCTGCGGAAGCTTTTTGTACAGTGTACACTGAAGGCCGTGGAAATATTCGTATCCAACTACTATAATTGTCACTTGGGCAATGCGAAAGCGACATTCAAATGCATCTGGACGGAATATTCATATATCAAAGTAGCTGAACCAACACATAATTTGTTTCAAAAATTATATTGAAATTTCACTTCCCATTGGAATATTAAATCATTTAATGAGTCATCAAATAATTATGCTTTCATAAAGTTTACGTGCAAACTAGTTCATTTTCGTGGAAAAATTCTTTGCTCAAACAAGCACGCAATCGAAAAGTGCATAAGACTTGTACATGACATTCGCCTGCGGTCATACAGTAAAATATTTTGTTTCAAGTATTTTGTTTTGTTAAAATTTCATGTAAAAGGAAAGTGCTTACCAAAAATATTTGCAGTTTTATTCCGCCTCAATTATAGTGCAGACAAAATAAAGTGGGTTCCTTTTAATGATTTTGGATGTACACAATGTTTTCGCGCCACCTTCCAAAATATCTCTCACGATACAAGACTCCTAATTACTGTCAGATTTTGTAACCGGCGTTGAAACTGTAATTGCAAGCAATTTACTCCTCGAGCTACTCACAATCAGCAAATGACTGTAGAGAATGGAGCGTACATGTGTGACGATGATTAAAACATGAGTGTTCTTGTTAATCGCTACTCGATTCAAGTTTAACATTGCACCACATGTTTTCTTGGTGAAGGCTGTAACCATGAAAGGTGAAGGGTTGTATTGCTATTCATAGTAGTATTTTAAGTAAACTAGTCAGTGCTGAGTCAATTTCTTGAGGTGGCAACGTCAAATACTGTCTAATATTTCTGTTGCAATTTCTATTTCTCTGGGAACGGGCTTTGATATCATGTACAAACCTAACCTATCTATTACCCATTTCTTTAGGAGAAATTGTATAAAACATGGGGAGCGTTCACAGAAAATTACTTTTCTTCTTTTTCACACTGGATCCTCAAGTCCCATTGTTCTGTCATCCCATTTCGAGAGTGCTACTATCAGTAAATTAAAAACATTATGTTGGAGAAAATAGAATGTGGTTTGTATTCATTGTTTTGTTCATTTAATTTTAGAATTATCCTATCATATCGCTAAGGGCATTCAACATAAAGTAAACCTGCAGTGAACAATGACATATGACGATATACTAGGAACGTGTGTCACAAGTTGGATTGAATAGTATGCAGCGAAAGCACCTGTAATGAAAACCTAGCCGGATATAAGTCCAAAAGTGAAAAATAACATTGTTATTCATGGTTTGGAAAAGTTAAAGGGTATGGACAGTTACCAAGCTCTTACAACTGTTAGCAAGGTTCTTTGAAACAGCATTATGAGTCAGTGTATATGCAAAAACTGTGCATGTGTTAAAAAGGCCAGCGCATTCAGTGGCTATTGTGACGTTATTTAACCTGCATGACAGACGTAAAAATTTAAGAAACTGTCACAAGCTAAAAGCATTTAGTGAAAATGTTTCAATTACTGATGATGTGCCAACTGAGAACCGCAAAAAGCGTATCGAAGTTGGTTCATGTCTTGATGGGTTACCAGGCGATATCAATCAACCACGTACAGAATTGGATGATTGTTTTGAACGGCAACCTGATGGACCGGGAGAAAATTTAACGTCACTCATGGTTGAAACGCAAGATAAAGCGGTTACTGAAATGCCGGAACCGGTAGACGACATTTGCTTTCGAGAAACTGAGGAAAAATTAGATCATATGCGGCAAGTTGGGGACACGTACGGTTTTGGAGAGGATGAAATGGATCAATTGATGGAACAAATTTATCGGGAAAATTTGGAAAGGCTCCAGACGAATTTATGTACCTGCGGAGATATTATACTGCCGGACTGGAAACGCCTCCCTGAAAAATTTGCTCGGAAACTACCTAAGAAGTTCTTAATGAAGTTGAAAGCAATGATGAAGGATACCATCAACCATTTATTGGAATAAGAGTCGGGATATAAATGAAAAGTGATGCTGTAAGCAAATTCTATCTCTTAATTCACTATGAAAAGAACTCATTTCATTTTTAATTGCGCACATCCAGGAATGTTAAGTAGCATATATACGTAAGTTTAATATGCATAAAATAAAAAGTAAACTTTTCATCGTACTATTAATGTTCTGCTACTGTATTAATTTGCTTACTATGTCAAATAAAAACAGTTAGAAAAGCAATGCTGTCAAAATGTGCTGCCATTGTAAAATTTTATCAAAAGTGTTAACTTTTATATACGTAACGCACTTTTTTATATATGCAATATAATTAAAAATGTATTCGTTGATGCAGTGGTGTACGTTATTATATATTATGGAGAAGCATTACAACATGTAATTTCAAATCATTAGTTTGGTGTATATTATCAATATGTTACATTAGTGAGTTGTCAAACTATTATGATATGCAAATCAGTCAATAAAATGAAAAAAGTGTCCATTGTTAATATTTACCACGATAATAGCGTATCAAGAGCTGTTAGAAAAGTTCGTAAATATTAATTATTAATGTCAACAACCTATAAAGGTCAATAAGTAGTGTTACTGAATATCAGATTGATTTATGAAGTATGAAATTCGTCAACAAATGTCAACAATGTCACTTTGTTTGCTAATAGCTGTAAAACAAACATATTTTAATATTCTTATTTGTCAAAGATGAAGATTCATGTGAAAAAGACTTCATTCAATAATGTCAATAATTCTGGTAAATAATTTCAATTGTAAATATTAATTTAATACAGACGGAACTCATTGAATGCATTGCTACGATTATTATGTTTTAGTCAAATCCAAGAATAATGATGACCTTGTAATTTTTGGTTTTTAGCTCCATGGGCTTCGCCCTTCAAGAACAAGTTTCTTCCAATAATAATAATAAATAATAATTATAATACTGCTGCGGCGAGAAAAAAGATTTACTGTTTTGTGGTGGATTAATGGAGCTTTGTAAAGCACACATCAATTAAAATAAGTTGGAATCTTTGTTGTATGGAATTTATCATACTTCTTGTTTATTTAATTGAGCTAGTTATTATAAACTGTCTCGCGGAATGGATGATACAAGACAGCCTAAAACCTAAATCCTAATTTTAGGCTGCAAGACAGCCTAAAACCTAAATCGTAATTTTAGGCTGCAAGACAGCCTAAAACCTCAATCCTAATATTAGGCTGCAAGACCGCCTAAAATCTATTGTCTAATGATATGCTAACCTAATTCACTTTAGTAAAATAATTGTTAACCCACTAACAAGGCGATGGTGTTTGAACTTGTTTTTGATCGACAAATAAATTTTAGATTATCAAGCTGTATTTACCATCTTAAAATTAAAGTGCGTTTTCTGTTTAACATTTCGTTGCCTTAGCTTCCTCATTTTAGGAAATAGGGGTGGTATCGCTTCTTGAAGTACAACACTATGAAATCTATTTTGACGTAGTTGTACTTACGAAGCGTTGGATACTTTTGCCATCACTGCCATTTTTGTCACTTTTGCCATGATGGCAATGCCATCTTTGCCATCTTTGCCACTTTTGCCATCTTTGCCATCTTTGCCATCTTTGCCATCTTTGCCACTTTTGCCATCTTTGCCACTTTTGCCATCTTTGCCACTTTTGCCATCTTTGCCACTTTTGCCATCTTTGCCACTTTTGCCATCTTTGCCACTTTTTCCACTTTTACTAATTTTGCCACTTTTGCCACTTTTTGCCACTTTTTGCCACTTTTTCCCCTTTTGCCACTTTTGTCCGATTTGTCTCTTTTGCCACATTTGCCACTTTTTCTGTTTCCACTTTTGGTAATTTTGCCACTTTTGCCACATCTGCAATCTTTGTCAATTTTGCCATTTTTGACAATTTTGCCATTTTTGACAATTTTGCCATTTTTGTCAATTTTGCCCTTTTGTCAATTTTGCCCTTTTGTCAATTTTGCCAGTTTTGTCAATTTTGCTCTTTTGTCAATTTTGACCTTTTTGTCAATTTTGCCCTTTTTGTCAATTTTGCCCTTTTGTCAATTTTGCCCTTTTGTCAATTTTGCCAGTTTTGTCAATTTTGCTCTTTTGTCAATTTTGACCTTTTTGTCAATTTTGCCCTTTTTGTCAATTTTGCCATTTTTGCCATCTTTGCCACTTTTGCCATCTTTGCCACTTTTGCCATCTTTGCCACTTTTGCCATCTTTGCCATCTTTGCCACTTTTGCCATCTTTGCCACTTTTGCCATCTTTGCCACTTTTGCCATCTTTGCCACTTTTTCCACTTTTACTAATTTTGCCACTTTTGCCACTTTTTGCCACTTTTTGCCACTTTTTCCCCTTTTGCCACTTTTGTCCGATTTGTCTCTTTTGCCACATTTGCCACTTTTTCTGTTTCCACTTTTGGTAATTTTGCCACTTTTGCCACATCTGCAATCTTTGTCAATTTTGCCATTTTTGACAATTTTGCCATTTTTGACAATTTTGCCATTTTTGACAATTTTGCCATTTTTGTCAATTTTGCCCTTTTGTCAATTTTGCCCTTTTGTCAATTTTGCCAGTTTTGTCAATTTTGCTCTTTTGTCAATTTTGACCTTTTTGTCAATTTTGCCCTTTTTGTCAATTTTGCCATTTTTGTCAATTTTGCCCTTTTGTCAATTTTGCCCTTTTGTCAATTTTGCCAGTTTTGTCAATTTTGCTCTTTTGTCAATTTTGACCTTTTTGTCAATTTTGCCATTTTTGTCAATTTTGCCCTTTTTGTCAATTTTGTCCTTTTTGTCAATTTTGCCCTTTTTGTCAATTTTGTCAATTTTGCCATTTTTGTCAATTTTGCCATTTTTGTCAATTTTGCCCTTTTTGTCAATTTTGCCATTTTTTGTCAATTTTTCCATTTTTGTCAATTTTGCCCTTTTTGTCAATTTTGCCCTTTTGTCAATTTTGCCCTTTTGTCAATTTTGCCCTTTTTGTCAATTTTGTCATTTTTGTCAATTTTGCCCTTTTCGTCAATTTTGTCCTTTTTGTCAATTTTGTCCTTTTTGTCAATTTTGCCCTTTTTGTCAATTTTGTCAATTTTGCCATTTTTGTCAATTTTGCCATTTTTGTCAATTTTGCCCTTTTTGTCAATTTTGCCACTTTTGCCATCTTTGCCACTTTTGCCATCTTTGCCACTTTTGCCATCTTTGCCACTTTTGCCATCTTTGCCACTTTTGCCATCTTTGCCACTTTTGCCATCTTTGCCACTTTTGCCATCTTTGCCACTTTTGCCATCTTTGCCATCTTTGCCACTTTTGCCATCTTTGCCACTTTTGCCATCTTTGCCACTTTTGCCATCTTTGCCACTTTTGCCATCTTTGCCACTTTTGCCATCTTTGCCACTTTTGCCATCTTTGCCAATTCGGCCATCTTTGCCAATTCGGCCATCTTTGCCAATTTTGCCACTTTTGCTGCCACTTTTGCCAACTTTGCGACCCTTAACATACTCTCAATCATTCTCCTTTTACCAAGTTCATTTCGGCATGACACCATCGTCATCCTGCAAGTAGTCAAAAATGTTCCCCAAGTTATTTCAATGAGCTCATTCGGTAAACCTCTGGACATTGTCATAAACCCGATGACAACGGATAAGTGGGTCAACCTCATCCCTCATGATGGCCCAACCTTACTGATGGTTCAGGCATTCCTGAAGCGAAACATTAGGTTTTCTTATATCCTAAAACTAGGATCTCTTGCATCCTAAAACTAGGCTCTCTTGCATCCTAAAATTAGGCTCTCTTGCATCCTAAAATTAGGCTCTCTTGCAGCTTTGGAGTCGACTAGTAAGCTTTCTTAACGCGTAAAATAGTCTCTTGTCTCTTGACTCTCAACCTACACACAGTATGTTATTTTGTAATATAGCATTCATTCATGGAGCATATCCAAATTTCAGAACATGTTCGTTGCAAATTTTAAAATCATAACAACTGATGGACTAATCTATGTAATTTTTCATAGAGAATCGAGTATTGACCACGCAGTATATTTTGTAAAAAAGTAATATACGATATCTTGTGAAGATGGGGCTACATTGAATTCCTCTAGAATATTCATTCAAAGAATTCTGGACACGCGTCCTGAAGTGTGTATCCAATCTATTTATACAAGTAACGTTTCTGCTCTACGCTGTTCGTCAACTCCTTTGTTTTCTAAACTCTCCAGTTAATATTTCGTTCTCTGTTGTAATAAATTCTTTTACATTTCATTATCGCGTTCAAGACACGTTCGCAAATACAAAGCCCGAAGACATAAAACCAATGACGCAAAAATCATATACGGCTAACGTTTCTAAAGGAGGGTATGTAAAAGCCATCGAGGTGCATTCCATGTAAAGTGGGACGACGATAGTTGTTGGGCTCCGGTTCATGTTGATTAGAATTCGAATTAGTTTATCACGAATGATAAAGAATTTCCAACTGCTGTCCGCCAATGCTTCTGAAAAATCAGAGTCTCCTGTCCCATGAGCTGATTATAACCGTATCGCGGATCCTGTTCCTATTGTTCTCCAATTTAGGTACAGCCTAAAATTATGTTGTCTTGCAGCCTAAAATTAGGCTGTTTTGCTGCCTAACATTAGGCTGTCTTGCAACCTAAAATTAGGATTTAGGTTTTAGGCTGTCTTGCATCTTCCCTCGCGGAATTAGCATATGCCAGTGACACTGATAAATGTAAACTAGGACGGGTGTAAACCCGAATTAAAAAAACTACCGGAAGCGCGTTGTATGTGAAAATGAGAAATGTGGCATTCAATTCACCTTTCCAAACACTAATCTTCGATCAATTTCTGAAACAATACATTTTGACCCTTTCGTGACCCTGTGACCCGTGAGGGTTATTGAGCCACCACTCAGGCAGTTGGTCAAATGGACCCATGGTGTCGTGACAAAAAATGATCAGCATAAAATTCTCTATCAGATGAGCGAATAAAATTTTTTGCCCATAAGGAAGCATGGGGGACCTTACCCCCCACCATTCCCCCGGGGGTGGGGCCTGGAACCCCAAAATCAATACCGAATTTTTGAATGACCTGAGGTACCTCTATGCCAAGTTTGGACCAAATCGGTCAACGTGGAGGAAAGTTATAGTGTTTACAGACACACAGATTAACAGACACACGGACACACAGACAGACAAACAGAACAATCGCAATAACTACCTATATAAGCATTTCATGCTTCCGGTAGTTAATAAATACACAAAAGCATCGCACAACATTTCTGAAATGCTGAGTCTACTTCAACTGCTTACGGTCCAAAACTAAAGCTTACTTCGGTAATTATTTCGAAAGGCGTTTTTATTACCGCATAAACCAGCCCACACTTTAACAAGCGAGTAATTTTCACTTTTGCAGATAAATTAGCTACATATCACAGTTGGTAAACCAGAATTTCTGCCTCAGTTTAAAATTTTCGGGATTGATTTTCGGAAATTGATGTTGGATTCGGGAGGAAAGCTGGTGGAGGTGGACATGATATCCTTTCTTCGACTGCCGTCCACTATGTAACCATTAACTGTACTATAGTGATGGGAATCTGACATTAATATCAGAAAATATTCTGGTGAGTTTTTTTCTACATTTTCCCTCTACAGTCTCACCATTTCATTTCTAGTGTATAATTTAAACACAAATATCAATAAAAATAGTTTGCTTTTCTGTGTTTTTACTCCGTTGTACTTAATATTTATAAAATAAGTAATCTAGTGCTATGATTTGGCCGTTATGATTCAATTGATACCATAATTTTGAATAAAAAAATATTATTTCGTGTATCAGAAAATTCTGATCTGATCCCGATCTGATCTGGTATTTTCTGATATATCAGATCAGACCAAAATCCATATCAGAATCAGATATAAGATCAGAGGATTCAAAATACGATCAGGTTTATACAAGTTTTGGATCAGATCAGATATATTCCCATCACTACTGTACTAGTACACAGAATTGTTACAACGAGATTCTAGACCAAGTTTATGATTGCTTCTCCCCCCACACACCTCAATAGCAGGACTGGACCATGGATACACTACAATGTTAGCCAAAACTTAGTTTATTAGGCATATTTGCAACAGTGCATATGCCAAATTATTGTAACTTGCCATCAACGTACAATTCTTTTCATTATTGTTAAAATCCCCTGATAAAGATCTGAGGTCAGATCGAAACGTTGGGTCGCTTTTTTAATAAAGTTTCGAAAATTACACTCGTTGTTCCTAATTTCTTTTCCTTTTTAATAGTACACAGAATATAATTTTATTAATTAATTAGAGATAATTAACAAGGCTAATTAATGATGTACCTATGTCATTAACATTAAAAGTAACTAGGTTTTGTAAAAACATAAAAAGGTAGCACTTCAACACTTTTGATTAAAAGTTAGAGCAGAAAAACGACAAAGTTTCAAAACGTCTTTTTACCATTAAACGGTGACATTTGACCTCAAAATGACCTCAGACCTATGAGTTATGTTCATAGACGAGTCGAATGACATGCCATATTTTCCGATTGAAAACAATTGACCTCATAACGGTTTCTAACGGTTGCCGTTCACCTACAGGGTCAAAAATCAATGGGGTTCGTCCCTATGGGTTTAGGAACCAACTGAAAAAACGTAATTCAAAAATTCCTCTCCATTCGAAAGATATCGCGTAAACAGACACACGGAACAGACACAGAGAACGAAATTATAAGTTAGCACTAAAGTGATATCTAATAAATTAGGCCGTTCCTAAAATTTAAAATTGTTTTGTTGATTTTTTACAGGTTGAGAATGGGAGACTGAAAGCTCCTCCGCAGCAGCCAACTCGAGCCATTAAAGGTCACAAGGTCAACCCCAGAAGGAGGCAAGGATGCTCAAGTGAACGCTGATAACTCCATGGGCCTCCAAGAGAAATAAGCCCCTCCAAGCACCTGTTGGAAGTCGTAACGCGAGGAGGTGGAGAAAACGCCTTCTCCAAAATTGCTTCCGGACCTCGCGACCTGTGCTCCGCAGTGACGTCTCATTCGAGTGCGGATCCCTTCCTCGGCACAGGTTAATAATTTGTATCTTTAGACAAATTATACTTTGAAACATTTCCTAGGTTTTTAGAATGTTCCTCCTTTTAAAATTCATGATTCCCTAATTATTTTTGACAGTGATTAAATACCTGTATTTTTTTACCTAGATATGGACTCAAGTAGGCTTTCGGTAACCAACACCTAACGCATCTTATCATCAGGTGCCTGCGGAGCAAGGAAGAGGATAACCTCCAGCGCTTCTTCCCCATCTTCAAGAGCAGTAAACCCTTCACCAGCATCGATTTTTGTTGTTTATTGTAATTGTTATTGTATTTGTATACATAAGTTTAACCATTTACTTATTAATTTAGAGGATATCAAATAGTTTAAAGATGGTGTTTATAAAATTGTCGTAATCGCAATTACATTAATTCTCCTGAAACTAGTTTTAGTTAATTATGGTTTTTGGAAGCTCCTCAAGAATTTCGTTGCATGTCCCGCGTCCAGGTATATTTATGATTCCGTAATTATGGTAAAAAAGAATTATATTTCTGTAAAATAATTACTGTTACTTTTTACTTACTTTTTAGACTGATAATCAATTTTCACCGCCGTCACACATCTTCACACCCAAAAGCAAATTTTTCTCTTACGCTATTTATTTAATTGCTGTTTTAATTATGTGCAAATTTATTTATATTTATTCAAAACTTGAGATTCAAAATATGTATATTTAATTTACGGATCGTCTTTTTATAATTGGCGGTTAATTTGTTGGTACCTCAGAATAGATAACGGATTTAATCAGTCGATTTGGCGAAAGGGAAGTAGAGATTGATTTGATTAAAAATTATAATATAAGATGGTATTTTAGATTTATTCCTATGACATGATTGGTCCTATTTACAAAGATATTAACTTTTTCCTGGTTTTAATTGGTTTTCGGTTTAGTTGATGTTTCTGGTCTCTCCGTCAAGTTTTTAATTTTTTAATATTATCTAATTATTTTTTTGAAGAATTAAATTCCTGTAAAATTATAACTGTAAGATGACAACCGATTTTTTCTTCAATGCTCCATTAGATGCTACAGTTAATTAATTTTAATTAAATACGTATTACAGTTGATTAATCCGATACATTAATTAATAATTTCCATAACTATCGTAAAGTATTAATCTACCGGTTTCTTTGTAGAACGTAAAGTGCATTTCGTCACAATATTTACTTATTCTCTCTAATTTCTTCTCTGTTCCATTCCCTGGCCACAATTAAACATCATTCAGAAACTGGGGCACAGTCATGGAATGAAGTGTGATTCATTATTTTCTTTGAATTTATTCATAGGAGAAAAAATTATGGATTTGTTATTCTTTATTTGGAGTGAAAATAACAGAAATGTCGTAATTTTTAAGGACAAACATATATTATTTTCCTTTAACAAGGGATTTCCTTTCCTTATTTAAGGGATTTTTGAAAATGTATTGATTTTGGCCATTAAGGTATGTTTCTTCTAGAGCCTGGCGTTTACGATTTTCGGCCATAGATTTTAAGAACAACGCTAGTTCTGCTAGGTGAATGATGGTATTTTCATCCTGTATGATTTCTTGCTGACCAATTTCGACGTCAGGCAACACATGCCGTACCATTCTCAACTTCCATGCAGCATGAAATTGTTCTGTTCGCGTCAGCGCCTGTAGAAAAAAGTTTAAGTACCAGGGCTTGGAAAGCAAAATCTGGTACAAGTCGTAGGCATTTTCGTCGTCCTCTGCGTCCGAATCCTGTTTATAGAACAAACAATTATTATTATTGTTTTTATAAATCGTTTCATTCACGGTTATAATAATACGGAGTGAACGGCACAATAATAATACTAAAAGCATTAGTAATATTTAATCAAATTGTTTTAGGTACTTATTTCACGTACCAGTTTTACATCAATGAATTCCTCATTGTACTCCGCCAGAATGTCAAGTACATCTGCTGGTCTTTTAGTCATATTTGAAAGGTCCCATATATTTTCTTCAATGTATCCCTTAACAGATTCCTGAAAGTCAAGTCTATTCCGTATTTCATCATGAATGTCCGTAAGTTCCTCCTTTGGCTGCATTCCGAACTTCCGACGCAATTTGTCTATTCGTTAAAGAATCAAGTCAATCAAACTGATAACTGGTATTTACGGAAAAAACGTTATTGCTATTTTATCTTATATTATTATAATTCCAACTACCTGCTTCCGTCATGAGTTTACATGATTCCAAGATCTCAAGTAGATCATCCAGTTTAGCTTGTTTTTCCTCTTTCTCGTTTCTCCATTCCTCAAGTAGTTCCGACAGTCTTGCTTCGAAGGAGAAGGTCTTAAACCTCATGCCCTCACTCTTCGTTCCTTTCAGAAGGGCGTCACGGAAGTCCTCCAAGCTGGACCGGAGCGTGGGGGATTCCTCCAGTGTATTGCAGATGGTCTCGACATCATCTATTCGAAGTAAAAGAATAATATTATCGATAAAAATGTTCAGTTTACTGGAGATAATTAATACGTGCGTACTTAGTGCGTATTACTGACAATTAAAGCAAATTAAATGCATTTTCCCTGTTTGTTGAAACTACTGTAATGTTACTGCATAATATTTGCTTTCTCCCGAAACCAATTTTTACTTCTATGTTCATGGGTTTAAACACCGGTGCAAAATACAATGACATTTTTATAATATAATTGATGTAAATTATAAAAAATGATTAGGAATTTGAGAAATTTACAGGAATCTTCGATGATTACTGCCATCTTTAGTTTTGTTATGTTTTAGGTTACACCAAATGACCCACGATGAAGCGGTGTGAGCAGAACCATGGCTCAAACAGTACTGGAAAAATTACACCCTCTAGCTTTGCAGTAATGACCTCAATAAAGTTTATATGATTGAATGGCAAATTGTAATCAGCACTACTAAAGCTCTAAAGTGGCATACTGCGAAAACAATTGTGTTCATGGGTATTGCTCATGACATGTTATCAGTTGTCCAATAATGCCGTTCCTGATACTTAAACAAATGAAATGAATAAGTGCAAAAGCATGCCAGGTTATGATAAACAAGTGCCAACTACGTAGCAACGAATGATGGCCACGTATTTACAGCAGTGACTGAGCTGGAACAGCTCGGGAAAATTAGAGGCTACTGGTGATAACAAGGCATGGATATTGGACCAGTGAATACTTAGTTGTGATAACGCCTGATAATAAAATATATCAAACAACAAGACAAAGAGTAATAACTTTTATTCGTTTTGGTTGTGTAACTTGTGCGTCATTTTCATCTTTATTGCGACTTCAAACGTTTACTTAACAATGGGATAATGTACTTTATTCCTGTCAAATAACGAAATAATGTCATGAGAAATGTCCTGAAAGTCGTTGTAGTGAAGATTTATATTTAATTCACATTGTAAATAATAGTTATTTCATTGATGTCGTTATTGCATGAATCATTTCACCTTACTAGCTAGGATATTGAATCAAAAACAGGAAGCCTAAAACGATGGGCGAAGAATTGGGCCGTCGGTACGTTTAAGATTGTTTTAGCATTAGATAGACGCACATTTTTTTGTAAAATTGGACAATAATGTTCCTTCTTCTGCATTACCCAGATGCCTTCTCTTCATTTCTTTCGGCTGCTAGGTCACACCGGGACAACTATAACGGCTTTTCCCTATCAGATACTAGCTAAGCCAGTCGAAATCAACAATGGGAAGAAATATCCCGTAAGAAGGAATTCAATCTACATTTTCGGTACTTTCAAAAAACGGAATGCTGGTACTTTTAGTTTCAGTTTCAGATACCATGTAATGAATTCGTTAATCGTTTCGGTACTTTTTACGTATCGCGGTTAATTCTCTGAATAATTATCAATATGACACGACATAATCACATTCCCATTGTAAATTAGTATGAAAACAGCCACATATGTATGACACGACACCAAAATTACTCTTTGTGTGCTGATTACATATGGCATGAACACTTTAGTTTCAATTTCAAAATGCCACTTCAGCATCATATACGGGTAGGCGGAAATTCTTATAATTGTCCCGGTTAGGGTGTATTTGAAAACTCGCCGCTCGTCTATGATAAATGTTGCTGCCGAGTCGGAATATTTTATAGAAGATCATTGCTGGGAATTATAATTGATTTTTTTTCTAAACTTCATGCTGACCACGCTATTGTTAATTCAGGAAAAATCAGTGCCGGAAACAGTAACTGATTTTATTCTAAAATCCCTGCTGTCTAAAATAATCCGTGCTATCATCCAACCATCCATTCTTGGAAGCACAAGAACGGTTTCGCGGTAACCGCGGAACGTAAAAATTTCCATCAGCGCATTAATGTTCCATGTTGTGTTAGTCATAACATATGATAAATATCAAATGATGTGAAATGCACTGGTTTATTCAAAAGATGGTTTCATTTATCATGTATCTAATGTGATGATGAATAGATTTTTACTTGTTGCTATAGACCAAACAAGTATTATATGACTAAGTTAGTAAAACGCATCGGGTGGGAATTTAACAAAAAAAGTGAAATGAGTTATATCTCCCGGGTAACCAAGAATCCGTTTAACCAATAAACACAAATTAAAATCTGTCAGAAAGATCATTGATATAGGTATTCGAGTCACGTTTCATGGTTACGAAGGACAACAATTTGACATATTTTGTGCATTGTTGAATTACGTCGTTACAGTTTAGCCACTAATATTCTGAATGGGCCCATAGTTCATCATACGCGCACCACTAACTAAGAAAAATATAACAAAATGAAGTAAGCAAGGAATGGGAAAATTTGCGTTCATTTATTACCTAGCCAGTTTTTCTACGTTCAACATCATTTCCATCAGGAAATCCACATAGATTACACAGATGTGTACCGTGTCAGCATTTTATCTTGGTCTGATGGAAACGGTCGGAAAGGAAAATGGATTAAAATGTAATATTTATCACGCTGCGGCGCCGATCAGATTTGACAGCTTGTAGATAACACACGAGTTGCAAATTTTTGATGCGTTCTGTGGTGGACATGACGAATGTACACACATCTGTATGACCGAGCTTGTGCAAATACGAACGGATCTTATCAAACTGATTTTTTATCAATGGCATCGTTCTGAACACTTTCATTGATATTTATATGTGATGCTCGTAGATCATGAAATGAAAGTAGTTCCATAGACACTGACATCAACAGCGCCGTAGCTACATCTAAGATTAATAATTTTCTCATCGTACTATTATTCTTGTGTGTACTGATTCAATGAAAATGGGGAAGGTTTTATTTTTACTACCCATTTTTTGGGATAAGCTAGTAATTGTAGAATTTTTGAAAGAATTGGCCGAAATCCTTACTCAAGGTCGACACAAGTCAACCCAAATTGAGCAAATGGTCAAAGATTTGAATAACGATGACGTCATCAATAAAGTTATTGGCAAAAATGCTAGCCAAGAACGCCGCAGTAGGCACACATCAGGGAATAGGGAGTTTAGGTGTGGATGGATAGATATGGTCTGGGAGCACATAGGTAGCCACTTGTGTGACGTATATAATACTGACATTGTGAAAGGCTACTACAACGGATATAGAGTGTCCGACAATCTTCGCGCTTTCAGAAACGTAAATGTACATAAATTTGAAACCATGGAAGCAGAGTCAGATGATCCCCTGAATGTTGCAGTAAAGAATAAAAAATTAACGAGGGAAAAAATTAAAGAGGGGCTTCTTGATTATTGGTTAGATAAGTTTCCGGAAATACTATTAACATTATACTCAGCCGCAGTAGACAATGCCACTGATTTCCACAAGTGTGATTTAAGAAATGCATTTGCGATCAAGTACCGTATTTGTGAGGCTGCAACACTTGGAAACCTACCAAAATCTATAGTGGACTTCACACAACGATTTATTGACTACACTCAGATGAAAGATGATGAACTAAACGGTATGTAAAATATAAAAGAACACTTGTCGCTTGAAAATAATAATTTAAGGATTCAGCTTATTTCAATATTGTATAATTACCTAGAAAAACACTTACGAACATTTACAACGGCGGATGGGGAAAAAATCCAGTTCCTGAAGTATCCAATAAATGACTTCCTCATCCGAGACAGCGAGGTGGTTACAATAACCATCAGGACCCAATCTGACGCCACAATCGAGCTGAAGGTTAACCGGAAGCTGGTGGCAACTGTGAGTGCAACAGATTTTCTACTATCCTCCAACAACAACAAAACGCTCATCGTACGGCAATGTGGGCAAACTTTCGTTCCATCATCTGAAAATTACATAACTCTACGAACGGCAGGAAAACTTTCCACAAATCCGAATAATACATTATTCATGCTCTCTGAAAATATTGTATCAACACTTGTAGAATACTCCAATATCATTTCAGATAAGGGTAATAATCCACAGAAGATAATCGTATTTACGAGAAAAAGTTTCAAAGAAATAGATGCTGTTGTTCGTATGTATTTTGAGCGTATTGGTACAGGGGTTGTTGCACAGTCATTAGAATGGAGTATGTTAAGACCAACCTGTCAAAACGATTTATTAAGAAAAACATACGCTGCTCAATTAGGGTCAGAACAAAAAATTGAACTAAAAACAGTTTATCCAATAGACGCAAAATGTAATATAGAAATAGACGAGGAACATCTTCAACAGTTAATGCATGATGACTGCGCTGCACTGCTTCCAAGTGGGTTACCTCCTGCGGCATATTATCAATCACAAATATTACTTCATCCAAAGTCAAAACAAAATTATAATCTTAAGTTGTTCGTAAAAGAGTTAGCCAAACCGGATAAAAAAGTATCAATTATCAGTTCTATTGCGGGAAATGGAAAATCCGCATTGTTATCACAGTTAGGGAGGAGACTCATTAAGACAAATACGGTACGTTTTATTACAGCTAGGGACCTTAATCTGAACTTGGTGAATAAAGAAATGACTTACCCGGAAAATATTATACGGGTCTTATGGTCAACACAAATGCAGCGAGATGTTGCAATGCATTTGATTAGAGAAAATGCGATTTATTTGTTGATTGATGACTTACATGAAGTAGAAACTGAAAAGCAGACGGAAATTATAGAGTTTGTGAAAAATTTCAGTGTTAACTTAGAAAACCTTAATGTGGTTATTAGTATACGAAAATCAGCCCTAAATATATTTAGTAACTCTGGTATAAAACCACGATATCTCTACAATATTCAATCGTTCTCTGAAGAGGACAAATTTGCATTTTTCGAAAATAAACTCAAATCGTATGATAGAAAGGGTAATGTATCCTCAAAATACATGAAGAACATTGTAGACCATTGTGTCAAGGAAACTAAAAAATTTGGTGACTTTGCTGATACTCCATTCGCATGCGTAGTCTTGTCAAAATGTTATGAAGGGTGCGTTAAAGAAAGTAAAAATGCTCCAAAGTATCCTATATTAGAATTATACGACTACTTTCTGAAATATCATTGCACTTCAGCTATTCTAAATAATATACCAACTGGTGACATGTCACAAGTTTTGTCTGATAAATTAGTAGACGGTGTCGCATCGTATTATTTCAACACCTACAAATACCCTATTATGCTGCAACACGCTAGTGTATCACTGCGGAAAAGATTTGCGGGTGAGGGCGAGTATTATTTCGATATTTCAGACTGTACGTCGAAATTACCAATAGGCCCCTTCTTCGGCCAAATTAATCATGCGTCACCCTCAATTGAAGATATTTCCCTGGACTATATGCACGATTATGTCATTGTCCAATTTATTGATCAGTGTTTGCGTTTTGACACACAAATCCTGACAGAAAAGGCATGCAAAATCTTTACTGACGTGCTGCTAAAAATTACTGATATTGACGGAAGCCAACAATTTCAGTATGACAATATCTTGAATTTAGTCAATGTCAATGTCGACACTAACAAAATGAGTACCGTGTTTAAATACTCGACGTACCCCGACCACGTAGATGATGTATTTTTTCTTCTCTTGCGTAAAAAATACAATAAACTTTTTACCGCGTTACTGAACGTGAAGCGTCCACTTTTAACTCAAGTAAAAGATTCTTTTGAAGAAGGAGAAAAACAAAGCGTAGTTTCTCTCTTTCACCAAGCCATTGAAGAAAAAAACATTGATGTAGTACACTATTTTGTACACAACTGCGGGTCGTACGTAAACGACAGAATAGATAAGTCTGACCCTACGGCCTTGCAAAGGATTTTATTAGCAGACATGCAGGAGTCTGATAAATTCGAGTTTGTTAACAAATTATGTGAGCATGGAGCTGATGTGGCATGTGGTGTGAAAATTAATAATGAAGAGCAAAGTGCATTTACACTTGCAATAAAATTAGGAAAATCTAGTATTTTGAAGGCAATGGTATCTGACAAAACTTTTGCGACTTTTAAAAATAATTGGAAAAAATGGAAAAGACTTGCGAAAAATTTTGGCGAGTTTCAAGCCTGCATAAAGAAAAGGATGGATAAAGAAAAAATAAATACCGGAAAAAATAGTAAATAGTAAAATAGATAAGAACAATGCCGGCAGTTTGAAAGGAGGTACCATTTAAACCAAAGGATTTTTTTGTAATCGAAATCAGCTTGAGATTTTTAACAATACGAAGTGCATGGGTCATGTTTTCTAGATAGTAATTATTTGAGCCGTACGTTCTAAGATTATCTGCAGCTCAATTCCGTCAACAAATAGCAAAATAAACTAATAATTGATGAAAGTAGTTTTACGCCATGTTGTGCACGGGATGGAATAATTTATATTTTCTACTTTGTGTTTTGACATAAGGTGTTAACTAATTGTAAGTTTAATTTATTCCGTAGAATTATCTAGTATTTTAAATGTCTAATAATATACTCTCGGATAGGTTTTGTTTAATGATTTATCAATTTGTTGTGAACAAGCTTGTTGTAAATATCACACTTGGATTGAATATTGTGCGTATTGAAATAATAATAGTTACGCTAATGTAATTGGCGAGGTAAAGAATACAATTTCAAGTTATAATTATATTTAACGTGCTTACCTATACACAACATTGTATTCTTTATTGCTAAGCTGTAGAATAAGTTTGGTATATCGGTAAATAAAATGATTTTACAAATTTGGGGAAGAAAAATTAATTTCCAATTCTAAGCAAATATAAATTTTGGTCGCATATTATTTAATTTTGTTCCGGTGATTCATTAATTGCCTTCAACTTCATTCATCTCAATCAACGCATAAACATTTATGAGTCACAAGCACGCATTTGCAGTAACATCAGTCATGACTAATATTAAGCCTTCATTGTCATTCCGGAGAATACTTATGTAGCACCGGTTACATGTTAGTGATGGTCAGCTCATTGGATGTGACGGTCAAAGGTCTTAAAATTTAATTTAATCCACATAAGCACCGCCATGTCATGCGCTCGTGCAGTCGAATACGACGAATCACGCTGACAGTGATGTCAGTATATTCATGTGTGCATAATACCAAATGGGAACGTTGTTCTGGAATTTGAGCATGTTCCATAATTATCACAAGCAATTTCTTTTTGCCGTGGCCCCTCATTTTGGTTTTTGGGCGTGTGTGTTGATCCAAGTTGAGATGCATTGCACAGAAATGTGCGTAAATCCCTTTTCCATGCATTGCCGCGTTGATAAGGTTCATTCTTAGTTTTTGTGACTGTCGTTGCATTATGATATTGCATCGAATTTCCCTGGCATCGGTATGTCAATATTGATGTGAAAAAGTGAATTATGAAAAGTTGTTCTAGCCCTCTGTAGACGTCGCATATTTTACTGACAACGGCTTTATTAACTACCGGAAGCATAAAATTCTTGATAGGTAGTTTTAGCGATTGATCTGTTTGTCTGTCTGTCTGTCCGTGGACACTCAAACTTCCCTCCACGTTGACCGATTTGGCTCAAATTTGGCATAGGAGCAGCTTGGCACTAGGGCATGCTCCCTATTGATTTTCAGCGATGGACCTCCTCAGTGACCGGAAGTATGGCCCATACTGTATGGGGGTCGACGTCTTGGGGGTGCTGTGGGTGACCATATCGTAAAAAATGTTATTCTATAAATGAACAGAGTAGTTCAAGACGATCATTTTTTGCCAAGGCACCATGGGTCAAATCTGTTACCTGGCGGTGGGGTGGGCCGTTGAATGTATGGTATCCCCAGTCGTTAAAAATTGTTATGCCATAAAACAATGGGGAAGGTCAATTTGAGCTTCATAGATGTTGTGTAATGATCAAATATGGATCCTTTACATTTTTTGCAATACATCACTCTTCCGGTAGTCATGTTTTAAAGGTTACACCTTACCAGTTGGTATTTACGACATGATTGAAAGCGCATATTGTAACAAGAATAGCATATTATATACCCTTTTATGACACAGGTTAAAAATCATTCACTACTATATTAATCTATTTTGAAGGAGTATCCTTGCAGATAGTGTTTTCTGCACTGGTCAATTACTAGGTCAACACCAACCTCCAACAGCGAGCGTGGTGTTCCCAGCGTTATCATACGCTGCTGGCGAAGTGTGCAGGGGTTACTGCCAAAAATGTTGCCTGGTGGGAGAGCTTGAGCGTGTTACGTCAAACAGGATTGCAATTTTATTCTCGCTTTTGGGAGAAGCATTTCCAATCCTCAATCCGTAGTATTATGCACAAGCCTATCTTGTCCACTCATTAATAATTCGTTCAGTGGATGACAGTAGCATGTCAATATTTCACTTGCCAATAATCTTCGGTCACAAGGCAAACGATATCACCGTTCATGATTCATGTTGCAATGACACGGCATAGTTACCTCTAATCGGTAGAAAACTTGTATTGGGACTCGAAATGTGTTTATGATAAGATAATAAACGTAATGTTTACAGAATTTTGTGAATCAACCTCTGAGTTCATCAAGGAATTACCTGATATGTTCTTGGCTCCTCATTCTTAAGTAAACAATCCCCGTTATGCGTAGTTACTGTCGAAGGCCAGAGCTCTGGGGCAGAACCAACCCCGCCGTTTTTTGCACCAATTCGGCCGAAATTTGGCTTACATATGTAATCTTATGCCAGGATAACGATCCCGACCTTAAAAATTCGTTTTAACCTTCCCCTTTCCCACAATCAGGGAAAAACAGCTGATTTTCAAAGGTTCAAATTTTGACATGAAAAGTAGTTATTCTGGTGTAAAAAGATATGCAGATTCCTAATCTGAAGTGGAAATTGCACTACGACCCTCCATATTCCCACAATCAGGAAAAAACAGCTGATTTTCAAGGTTTCAAAATTATACATGAAAAGTAGTTATTCTGGTGTAAAAAGATATGCAGATTCCAAATCTGAAGTCGATATTGCACTACGACCCTCCATATTCCCACAATCAGGAAAAAACAGCTGATTTTCAAGGTTTCAAAATTATACATGAAAAGTAGTTATTCTGGTGTAAAAAGATATGCAGCAAAATTATGAAAGTAGTTCTCGCAAGCGCAAAATAATAAAGAGATGCGGGATATCGGGATGTCGTTGGTGTTGAAGTATCAGATTTCCTGTAACAATTTGAATGTTTCAAGATGACCATCTTAGTCAAGGCAGAGGGACATGGACATCAGCCATAATTCCCATTCTTCAAAGTTTGTTTAAATTTGATGGAAATGTAACAGCACCAAATTCTATTGAACTTTGTCCTGAATTTAGATGATTATAACACATGCTTATCAAATGATGAAGTAAGAGTATATGAGTATGATGTTTATAAAAATCTGAAAAGAATTCAAGCACTCTCGTTTGACTTTCACATCACGTAATCGTGAATTCGCACGGTCCAGCTCACAGCAGAAAAACCTTAGGAGATTTCCATTTCAATTAGCGAATTACAGAAACAGGATTATGACGCAAATATGACACTCAGCACCGGATTCAATTGGACTTTGTCCTGAAAATACAATGATCTTACGTCACGCCACATTAAGCAAACAAGCACAAGCAAGAGCTCATGCATGAGGGACATGAAAAACAGTCAACACTCTCATGTATATATCTATGTTTAAATAAGACAAATGGAAAAGTCATGGAAACCATGGACCGACTCAAGTGATGGGAACCGGGAGACCGACCCAAGTCGTGGTAACCGGGGACAGACCCAAGTCCTGGGAACCGACCCAAGTGATGGGAACCGAGGACCGACCCAAGTGCAGGGAACCGGGGACCGACCCAAGTGCTGGGAGCCAGGGATCGACCCAAGTCCTGGCAACAGGGGACGGACCCAAGTGCTGGGAGACATGGATCAACCCAAGTCCTGGTTACCTGGGACCGACCGAAGCCCTGGGAGCCAAGGACCGACCCAACTGCTGGGAACCGGGGACCGACCCAAGTGGTTGGAACCGGAGAACCGTGGACCAGCACAAGTGCTGGGAGCCGGAGAACGGGGGACCGACAAAAGTGCTGGTAACCGGGGACCGACCCAAGTCCTGGTAACCGGGGACCGACCCAAGTCCTGGTTACCAGGGACCGACCCAAATCCTGGGAACCAGGCACCGACCCAAGTCCTGGGAACAGGGGACCGACATAAGTGATGGGAACCAGGGACCGACCCAAGTCTTGGGAACCAAGGACTGACCCAAGTCCTGGGAACAGGGGACCGACCCAAGTCCTGGGAACAGGGGACCGACCCAAGTCCTGGGAACAAGGGACCGACCCAAGTCCTGGGAACCGGGGACCGACCCAAGTGATGGGAACCGGGGACCGACCCAGCACTTGGGTAGGTCCTCGGTTCCCATCACTTGGGTCGGTTCCCGGCTCCCAGCACTTTGGTCGGTCCCCCGTTGTCCGGCTCCCAGCACTTGTGCTGGTCCACGGTTCTCCGGTTCCAACCACTTGGGTCGGTCCCCGGTTCGCAGGACTTGGGTCGATCCCTGGCTCCCAGCACTTGGGTCGGTCCCCGGTTCCCAGCAGTTCGGCCTGTCCCCGGTTCCCAGCAGTTCGGCCTGTCCCTGGTTCCCAGGACATGGGTCAGTCCTTGGTTCCCAAGACTTGGGTCGGTCCCCGGTTCCCATCACTTGGGTCGGTCCCCGGTTCCCATCACTTCGGTCGGTCCCCGGTTCGCAGGACCTGGGTCGGTCCCCGGTAACCAGGACTTGGGTCGGTCTCTGGCTCCCAGGACTTGGGTCGGTCCCTTGTTCCCAGGACTTGGGTCGGTCCCCTGTTCCCAGGACTTGGGTCAGTGCCTGGTTCCCAGGACTTGGGTCAGTGCCTGGTTCCCAGGACTTGGGTCAGTCCTTGGTTCCCAAGACTTGGGTCGGTCCCCGGTTCCCATCACTTGGGTCGGTCCCCTGTTCCCAGGACTTGGGTCGGTGCCTGGTTCCCAGGACTTGGGTCAGTCCTTGGTTCCCAAGACTTGGGTCGGTCCCTGGTTCCCATCACTTATGTCGGTCCCCTGTTCCCAGGACTTGGGTCGGTGCCTGGTTCCCAGGATTTGGGTCGGTCCCTGGTAACCAGGACTTGGGTCGGTCCCCGGTTACCAGGACTTGGGTCGGTCCCCGGTTACCAGCACTTTTGTCGGTCCCCCGTTCTCCGGCTCCCAGCACTTGTGCTGGTCCACGGTTCTCCGGTTCCAACCACTTGGGTCGGTCCCCGGTTCCCAGCAGTTGGGTCGGTCCTTGGCTCCCAGGGCTTCGGTCGGTCCCAGGTAACCAGGACTTGGGTTGATCCATGTCTCCCAGCACTTGGGTCCGTCCCCTGTTGCCAGGACTTGGGTCGATCCCTGGCTCCCAGCACTTGGGTCGGTCCCCGGTTCCCTGCACTTGGGTCGGTCCTCGGTTCCCATCACTTGGGTCGGTTCCCAGGACTTGGGTCTGTCCCCGGTTACCACGACTTGGGTCGGTCTCCCGGTTCCCATCACTTGAGTCGGTCCATGGTTTCCATGACTTTTCCATTTGTCTTATTTAAACATAGATATATACATGAGAGTGTTGACTGTTTTTCATGTCCCTCATGCATGAGCTCTTGCTTGTGCTTGTTTGCTTAATGTGGCGTGACGTAAGATCATTGTATTTTCAGGACAAAGTCCAATTGAATCCGGTGCTGAGTGTCATATTTGCGTCATAATCCTGTTTCTGTAATTCGCTAATTGAAATGGAAATCTCCTAAGGTTTTTCTGCTGTGAGCTGGACCGTGCGAATTCACGATTACGTGATGTGAAAGTCAAACGAGAGTGCTTGAATTCTTTTCAGATTTTTATAAACATCATACTCATATACTCTTACTTCATCATTTGATAAGCATGTGTTATAATCATCTAAATTCAGGACAAAGTTCAATAGAATTTGGTGCTGTTACATTTCCATCAAATTTAAACAAACTTTGAAGAATGGGAATTATGGCTGATGTCCATGTCCCTCTGCCTTGACTAAGATGGTCATCTTGAAACATTCAAATTGTTACAGGAAATCTGATACTTCAACACCAACGACATCCCGATATCCCGCATCTCTTTATTATTTTGCGCTTGCGAGAACTACTTTCATAATTTTGCTGCATATCTTTTTACACCAGAATAACTACTTTTCATGTATAATTTTGAAACCTTGAAAATCAGCTGTTTTTTCCTGATTGTGGGAATATGGAGGGTCGTAGTGCAATATCGACTTCAGATTTGGAATCTGCATATCTTTTTACACCAGAATAACTACTTTTCATGTATAATTTTGAAACCTTGAAAATCAGCTGTTTTTTCCTGATTGTGGGAATATGGAGGGTCGTAGTGCAATTTCCACTTCAGATTAGGAATCTGCATATCTTTTTACACCAGAATAACTACTTTTCATGTCAAAATTTGAACCTTTGAAAATCAGCTGTTTTTCCCTGATTGTGGGAAAGGGGAAGGTTAAAACGAATTTTTAAGGTCGGGATCGTTATCCTGGCATAAGATTACATATGTAAGCCAAATTTCGGCCGAATTGGTGCAAAAAACGGCGGGGTTGGTTCTGCTCCAGAGCTCTGGCCTTCGTCAGTACCTGTGCTTTCAATTTTTGTTTGACTCAACCAGGAAATTGACGTTGGTGAACACAAACAGCGTTAACACTTTTGGATGCTCTGGGCAAACATATGCAATGTAAATCTATACTGAAGCATTTTTGCTCAAACTTGCTGAGTGTGCTATTAATATCATTTCCCAATGAAAACGCTCTAACGGACAAAGTGCGTCATAGTATGTACCATTAATGTACACCAGTAAAAATATTTGAATGAATGCATTATGCGATATTTCAGATGTGTTCCCTACCACCATTAAATTGATATGCTAAAAGCATACGCATATTAAGGAAACGTTAACGTCCAGCTGAATGTAACGGTGTAAAGCTGAGTGAACAATGAATATAATTATTTTTCCATTCTACGCTCCCTTTTTGTTGAATAGGAATGTTAACTTTAATTGGAACTACGAAGTTAGTATTTGTTCCTACCTGCAAATAACCGGAAATTTGTATTGCGCAGTTGCTCAGTAGCGTCAACAATTTTTTGGGGTTTATGTCAAAAATCCGGAAATCCAAATATCCGGAAGTCCAAAAATCCGGAAAAACAAAAATCCGGAATTACAAAAATCCGGAAAGCCAAAAATCCGGAAAGCCAAAAATCCGGAATTCAAAAATCCGTAACTCCGAAAATTGGTAAACACACATATTTTGATACAATAAAGCCTAGTTCGATCATCGTAACCTAAACAAACCTAACCGAACCTGACTTAATTTAAACTAATCTCTATTTGATTTCTCTTCTACAGTTTTCCGGATTTTTGAGCTTCTCGATTATTGGATTCCGGATTTTTGGCTTTCCGGATTTTTGTAATTCCGGATTTTTGTTTTTCCGGATTTTTGGACTTCCGGATATTTGGATTTCCGGATATTTGATCCACCCCATTTTTTGGATCTCGCTTGTTTGTTTTCTAAGGAATTTACAATTCTGTCCAGTCAATCTAAACCGCGCCATTCACAGTGCAAATAAACACAGTCGACGTATTTACATTAACTTACAAATATGCATTCATTCACAGCTACATATATGAACTACTACTATGTGAAAATCATGTTTTTTCAATACCTTTTCCTATTATCTGTTGCATACTGGAATACATTACATATGCAACGGATTATATTACTGTAATTACTGCCCGTTATGCTCGTGAATGGGAAAATGAATTGGTATTTAGTCTATTCCTGTCCTGACAGCACCCTGTCCCAAAAATGCCGTCAATGTCAATTTCACAAAAGAATGAGCTGCTTGGTAATAAAAATGTGGGGTTCGTCTCCTTTGATAATTATTTCAGCTGAACCCTGGAGTACTAGAATGTCTATGTATGATGTAATATAATTAAAAACTGACTATTAAATGATTTTTCTGAAAATTTATTTTAGGACAAATGAGCTAGGAGAGTGACGGGTTTCAAGTTGTGTATATCTTTAGAATGGAGTGATCCTTGTCGCCATTCCGTTTACTCTGCATTCCATCCGTCGCAAGAGCATCGTTTCTCGCACTCAGAGTATAGGATGAGTACGGTTCTACCACGTAAATTTAATCCAATAGTTCATGCAATTATTTTCTCATTAAATTGGTTCATTAATATTATACAAAGACACTATTGTGTTTTCTCCAATATTAAATCTCGTCGGTGCAAGAACAACTTGGATAAAAGTATGCGCATAAAATTGTTCTTCTGCATTAAAGTTTTCCTTAACCATTGACTAGTTATCATTTTTGTGTACCTATTACATCTTATAGAAGAATTTACTTTGCTACTTCAAATTGGATCACGGCTTAAAATATGATACCTTTGGAGCAGGTTGAAGGAAAAAATTGCAATTTTAATTGTGGTGCACTTGACGAGAGGGAATGGGAAACGGATTTAATCGGTCCACAGGGGGAGTGGAAGGAGAAACTGATTGGATTAACTAAGAGCTGGTATTTAAAATTTATATTTCTCCTTGCATTTTTACTCCCATGTGTCCAACGTTGTTGTTAAATTTCCGATTCTATAATTAATTTGGGCAGAAATTAAATTAGTGTGAGATTATACCTGTTTGTTGTTTTGACCTTAAAATGACCTCAGATCTATGCGTTACGCTCATGGCCAAGTCAAGTTCTTTTTTGGTTACTTTGTTCTCATGCAAAAAGCCTTTGTTCTTCCAAGCCAACAAGACAATAGTTTGTGTGGGATTTGAAACTGCGTACTCGTCTGCGCTCATAGAGCAAAATATTTTGAGTTTGGAGCGCGGGAAGGATTTTCATGAGAGAGAAATGAAAACAAGACAAGAGCAACAAAAACAGTGTTCCGAGAGAGAGTGCATTTAAAAGTAGACCACTGATAATAATTAATTAACTGATTAATTACGTGATATTAGTTTAGGTAAGTAATTACCTAGAACAGTTATTGCTGCATCAGGCTGAGTTTTACTTTCAGGTTGAGATCCAGAGTTGCAACCCCATCACAGGCAACCCCATCATTGATGCAACCTCATCACACCTAACCTGACCAACCTAACCTAACTTATATTAATTGCATAATTAGGTAGGTTAGGTTAGTCAGGTTAGGTTGGTCAGGTTAGGTGTGATGGGGTTGCATCCAATGATGGGGTTGCATCCAATGATGGGGTTGCATCCAATGATGGGGTTGCCTGTGATGGGGTTGCATCCAATGATGGGGTTGCTTGTGATGGGGTTGCAACTCTGGATCTCAACCTGAAAGTAAAACTCAGCCCTGCATCATGCCTAAAAACTATTTAAAAGTAAAATTAGCTCGTTCCTAAAAAAAATTGTCATGGGTTTCCAGCATTATTTTTAATGATATTTTATTATGCGTTTAATTGTATATTATTTTTAATTGGTTCTTTTGGCTAATTTTTCTTGCGTGTAGTAACTGAAATGACTCCTCCAGTGATGGAGATGGAGGGACGAGGGACTTCAAAATGGTCCGACAGCAAATGGAGGAGGCGAAGCAGTGATTGGAGGATCCATTGCAATCTGCCCTCTAACTGGCGGCATTTTACTCTCGAACCATAGCTCCCCGTGTGATTCTCATTCGACTCGGCCAGTCTGGAGGAACTCCGGAGGGAATTGGAGGAGTTGAGAAGGGAATGGTTGGAAAGCCGGAGTTGGAATCCGAGAATAAATGCCAGACTTTAAGAAGAAGAGGTGGTGGAGGGGGAGCCTTATCATCATCCTCAGGAGCAACCGGAAGCTGTTTATCCGTCATGAGTTCAGTTCAGGTCACGTTATTATTATAATACGTTCACCTTGTGACTCCTGGTAACGCTAGGTAATTAATTAATTTATCATTAATTCTAGTGGGTAGAGTAACGAGTTGATGGAGGAAATGTATTGAAGTATGTTCTTCATGAAATACATTTTTTTATAAATTGTTCTAGTATATTTTAGTTAATTAGTACGGTTTTTGGGTAGTCCTTTTTAATTCCTCTGGAGTTCCTTTTTTAAATTCACAAATCTTCAATTATTTTAAAACAAGAATTAAATTCCTGTAAAATTGAAACTGTTAGATTGTAGCTCAATTATTCCTTTATAGTCTAATAGGTATGACGAGTCATTAACTTTAATAACCTTCCAGGAAATCTGGGATTTAGATATTATTATTTTTATCCAAATTATATTCTGCGCCGAATTATATTCGGTTTTATTCTAACATTTCACGTTTATAAAATTCACAATACTGAATATAAAAAAAAAAATTATAAAAGATAGAATATTTCCGCCAAAGACAGGGAAGACGGAAGGGTTCCCATAACACAAGCGGCGTTTCCTTTCTGAATTGTAATACTTATCCTTTGCATCAGGTAGGCTTTCGAACGTCCTTCACCGGTGTTAGATGCTATGAGGCGACCCAACGTGTCCACTAGCTCAATAGCTTCCTCACACCATGGTCCCAATGTTTCCACTGCAAAGGGTATAAAGTGATAATGATCATTCATGATATTCCTGTACTTAGACTTCTTCTTGCTTGCAGCGTTTTGTGCTGCGGTGCCTGCTTCCTTCGCTGATGCTGAAAAATTGGATGCTGCAAGAGTGTCTGTGCATGTGGCGTCCCAAACTAAAGCTTGTCCGTTCCTCCAGGGTACAAGTGTCATTCCATCAGGTCTCTTGTTGTCATCTCTGCTGATTCCAGTGGGTTCAAGAACTGATGGGAATTGAGCAGAAACTAAAGCACGTCTAATTATGTCATTTAGACAGAAATGTCTGGAATGACGACCAGCACTCTTCTTACAGGATAAGCCGTGGGTCCCCTTTTCATCAACTTGAGCTCCACAAATGCATGTGTGAGGTATGCAAATATCGAGTCCTAGTCGGAGGGAAATGGCTATTCTGAAGGAGTTGTTATCCAGTAAAGTCCCGATGCAACGCGATGGTAGGGCATTAAGCCATCCATTTGATTCTTTCTTGCTGGACGCCTTAAGGAGCAAATTACTATAATCCGACTTGTTGGATATTCCATTTACTAGTTGTTTGCAGGCAAACATGTCCCACACTTGTTGAGATGATTGTGAAGTTTCAGGCGGTGTTCCAAGATCAGCGTGCTTACTGTTCCATTCTTCTACAGCTTCTGAATAACTTGCGATTTCAGATAAGTCCGGTGAGGGGTGGAATCCAAATTAAGAAAAATTAGTTTTTTGTCGCAGTAATCAATGTTTTTAATCTATTTATGTAGGTCGGAATTTAACTGGGCTTCTGATAACCTAACCTGACGTATCATCTGTTCCTGGAGAAGAACGGGGAAGATAACCTTTTCACCCGGATCACCACCACCGTCCAGTCCTCAACTTCCAAAACGGCCACCTCAGCAGCATTGAGTTTTTTGTTAATTGTAATCACAATTTTGTAAGTTTAGTTTAATGATTTATATATTTATTTAAACAATCTCAAGTAGTTTAATAGATAGTATTTACGATAGTCTAACTTATAATTGTTCTAATTGTCCTATTTTAATTAATTGTGGTTTTTGGAAGCTTCTTGCGATTTTTTCCCAGTCCCTTGTTCCGTAAATTTATGATTCTCTAATTATTATAAACATGAATTACATTTTTGTAAAATTATAACTGTAGCATTATAGCGCAGTTATTCCTAAATGCTGCATTAGGTAGTACGAGTCGTTAACTTTAATTAGATTCCAGTAATTTTGAGTTTTCGAAATTTTATTTTGGGGCACACTGACAAAGATTACTGTTTGTGAGAAAGATTACTGTTTTTGTTAGCCCATTACTAGAAATGACAGCAAAACAGTGCGGAGTGATAGATTTAAGTAAAAAATGTTTAAAAATTCAGCAACTGATTATTAATTTTCTTTTTGCAGTGTCTCGCAACATTTGACATGGTGGAATTCATGCTGGAAGGAATCTCCATCACCTCCGCGAAGTCATCCATCTTCAAACCTAAAGGTAATCTTCTCTTTACACTATTTATTAATTGTTCTTAAAATATGTGCTAATTATACATTCTGTAAAATTGAAGCTCTAACAGCTAATATAATTTTAATGGGTGTTTTGTTTAGATTAGCTCATTCCTTTATCTAAGAGGTTTATCCCTCACGTTTCCAAATTTTTATGAATCTCTAATTATTTCAGAAAGGGATTAAATGCGTGTTAAATTATAACTGTTAGGTTATAGCGTAACGATTCCTCAATTATTCAATATGTAGTTTGAGTTGTTAACTTTAATTACCTTCCATTAATCTCGAACTTTCGAAATCAGTTTTGGTACAAAATGAGATAAATGTGTTGATCGTCGTATTAATTGCATTCTATTTTTATCTAGATCTAATTTAACTGGGCTTCAGATCCCCCGACCTGTCTTATCATCTTCCTACTCCTGGATAAGAACGAAGAAGATAACCTTTCACCCGGATAACCACCGGTACACCACTTCACCAGCAGAGTTTTTTGTAAATGGTAATTAATATTTTGTAAGTTTAGTTTAATCATTTATAAAATTAATTTTATCAAGTTGTAAAAGTTCAACAGAGAGTATTTAAAAACTGTCGTAAACTTATAATTCTATTAATTGCCCTAGTTTTAATTAATTACGCCTTTTGAAAGCTCATTAAGATTTAGTCTCATGTTCCACGTTTCTGTAAATTTATAATTGCCTAATTAAGTTAGACAAGAATTAAATTATAGTAAAATTATAACTGTTAGGTTAAAGCTTAGTTATTTCTCAGTGTTGAATTAGGTAGAATGAGTAATTAACTTTAATTAGCTGCCAGGAATTTTCAGCTTTCGAAATTATTGTATGGGGCACACTGAGAAAAATTAACTTTTCGTTGAGCAGTGACGAGAATGCTATGAGCTAAGCACCAATATTGTTTGAGCAGTTATTAATAAGTGACAGGGTTAATGACGGAAGGTGAATGACAAAAAAGTTAATTGCGTTCTCAAAGCGAAGTGTTTTTTCTCGCTTTCCAGGCTAGGTATTTATTTAATAGTTTTTGTATCTTTTTAAATCGTTTAAAATTGAAAAAAATGCTATCTTAATTAAACATAGCATTTTACAACCTCTA
>CM023201.3:3458912-3493642 GCA_004115045.4 Sinella curviseta | reverse complement strand
GACTTGAGTTTATTATGTAAACTGAGTGTGATACACAAAGTTCGTGTTCTTATATACTAGAATATAGGCATACATACAGAGATCATTACATATTTTATGATGTGTTGGAAACGTGACTAATGACAGTATTTCCAATAAAATGTTTCCAAAGCATAACAACAACATAAACATAGTATGATGAGTTTACTTGTGTTTTACTGTTTTCTCAGGTGCAGTGTACATATTACTAAAACCCTCCTACACAAGTATACTCCTATATTACTTATTCATTTATAATTATATTATGTTGTTCTCTTTTCTGCAATTCCATAGAGTTGCCACCTTCTTTTGGATCTGCATCCTTGGCATCTCGTTGTCGCGTTGCTCTTCGACTTTTGCAGCATTTCTTGGAGATGAAGAGTGCAAGTCCGAATGAAATAAGCAGTAGAAATATTACTCCCAGAATAGACAAAATTCCAGTAGAGTCGTATCCATTCCCAAAGTAAATCGTTTGAACTTGTTCTTCATTTTCGTCCCATTCCTTGCTCAAATTGGCTTCTATCTCCACTTGACTGGTGGGTTTAGATGCCATTTTATCTTATGAATAAGCATTGGATCTTCTTTTTGCTTGAATACGATATTTAAAATTTCACCGGTGTATTCAGCGTTATTAATGCTGAATGTTGCTGTCAGAGGAAGAGTGAAAACTTTATTTGGACAAGATATGTTTCTTCGTCCAAGTGTATATTCACTTCCTTTGCAGTATATATGGTATTCGTTATTGAATACCTTGATCTGAACTGCATCTTTCGGGGTTGTGTCCATCACATCTGCCCTCCTTAAAGTAGTTTCCATCTTCATTGAATGATAGTTCAGGTATACACGATAATGAAGGCGAAAGCGGTAGTTTTCCGACCGGTGCTTTCTCTATTCTTGTGGCCAGTATGCAGTCATCTTGTTTTGACAAGATGGCTATTTTGGGCCCTACATAGTCCATTAAGCACGTCTCATTTTGTTTTTGCTTCAATAACGAGAACGGGTCTGCTTCAACTATAGTGAGGTTTCTATTCACTACAGGTAGGGAGTAATCCATGTGAATACTCTTTCTATCTTGCATCATAGTACAGCTATGGAAAATGCCGTAATTTACTGGGCAATTTTCGCCACAAGGTTGAGTGATATTTAGGTAATCAAACAATCTATCGTTCATTTCACTGTGTTTCCACAGCTGTCCCGTTTCTTTTAATACGTTTCTGCCATTCAACAGTTTTCCTGTCAGATAGGAGATGACATAGCTTAGTTGAATACTTCGTTCTTCAAAATCGGTTAAGTGATCTGTTAGCTTGTCAATCGTCTTGGCAAGTTCTTCAATTTCCTTATGAAGTAAATCTGTACGACTTTTTGATGATAGAATCTGCTTTTCAAGTTCATCCAACTTTCTTTCAAAATCTTCTTGTTTTTCTTCTAACTTTCCGATTTGGTAGATTGAGTAGCCTCCCATTGCTACACCTGGAACCACAACAGCAAAAATAGCAACTAGTCCGAAAACGAGTTGGGCGAACCGTTTATTTCTTGCTTTTATTTCTGCTTTATCTTCTGCACGTGGGCATATCTTTTCTAATTCATTCAGGAAAAGAGTACGGTATTTTTCTTCGCATTCTAGTTTATGTCGATCAACAACATCATCGCTTAGACCTCTTATTGGTAAGATATCACACGGTGAGACAAGAGCTATGTTCACTTTCAAGTTGTTGAATCCTATAACAACAGGAGAAGAGTTTGTCCTCCAAATGACTGGACTCCCAGTGCTGTGCTTGTCTGCAGTTCCTGCTGCTGCTGTGATTGTGCACATCAATAAAAGTGAGAGCATTGCCTTTTTGGGCACTACTACAGCACTCTTGACTTTGGAGTTAGCCATAGGTCGTTTTCTGGTTTCCTCTTCTTTCTTTTGCTCTTTCGGTTTTACACCTAGCAATTCTCGTTTCGCTTGAAACTTTGTTTTTATGACTGACTTTGTCAATAAATCGGCAGGCTGTTTTTCGTCAGGCAGATGTTCGATTTTAATCACCTTTCTTTTCATGAGATGGCGAATGTAATGCATTTTTACATCAATATGCTTGGTTTTCGGGTGGAACTCCGGGTTGGAAGCCAATTTTATTGCACTTTGACTATCTGAATTAAGAGTCAATTCGCCTGTTATATTGACTTTTAAATCTTTGTATAGTTGCAGTAACCATACAGCTTCCTTGGAAGCATCTGTTAAGGCGACGTATTCTGCTTCCGTTGAGGAGAGAGAGATACATGTTTGCCGTTTGGAAAACCATGTGATTGGAGATCCATTAAATTTGAATACACAGCCAGTTGTTGACTTTCTGCTATTTTTATCTGATGCATAATCAGCATCCACAAATCCTTCTAATGCGTTTGCAGCATTTATTACTGTTTCGATTTCCTCCATATATGATTCCCATCTCTTTACTGCCTTGTAGGTATCGTAATACTTGCTTCGCGGCTTCCCAATGTGCTTTGCCGTAGCAAGTAAGGAATCTCGACAGATAGGATACAGCGTAGGAAATATCCGGTCTCGTGCATCTTGCAATATACAAGAGAGCTCCTATGAGATTTGGATACTCATATAACGATGGTTCTGTTGCTGGATTCATCTCTAGTTGAACACCTGGCATCATTGGTATTTCAGAGATTTTGCATTCTTTCATATTGAACCTTGTTAGAATGGTATCAATATATTTCTCCTGGCTGAGAAATATACCCGATCTGTCAATTTGAAGATCTATTCCCAAGAATTTACGGAGAGGTTGGCGTGTTAAAGCGAAGTTGTCCTTAAGATTTTGGAGTACAGCTTCCAGTACAGGCATTTTTCTGCCAATAATTAAGCCATCGTCGACAAAGATAGCCACTATAACTTTTTCATCATCTACATCTCCAACGTAGATGCATGGATCTGCAGCTGTCTCTTTCAGCCCAATTTCATTGTTAATAACTTCCTTTAACGTTTCATACCAGCGTCTGGGCGCTTGCTTAAGTCCGTACAGGCCTTTTACCAGCCTACATACAGTTTGTTCGTTATCCTTGAAATGTTCAGGTAACTCCATATAAACTTCTTCCTGTAGTTCGGAGTTTAGGAAGGCTGCTTCCACATCAAACTGAATTATGTGGTAATTTGCAGCTGCTGCCAATGCCAGTATTGCTCTGACAGATTCATACCTAACAACAGGTGCGAAAGTGTGTTCATAATCAACACCTTCTACTTGATGAAAGCCTTTCACCACTAGTCGTGCTTTAAACACTTTGCTTCCTGTAACTGGGTTTATTTTTGTTCTGAATACCCATCTGTTTTTGAGAACTCGTGCGTGACTTGGGCGTTTTACTACAATCCAAGTGCCGTTTGAGTTTTGTTTACTCATCTCACTTTCCATTGCTTCTTTCCAGTTTGACCAATATTTTGATACTTTTGCTTCTGCAACAGATGTAGGATCTGACTCATCCTCTTCGTCATCATCTTCTGTTTTTGCAAGGAAGCCTTTATCGGCTTGATAAAATTTAGTCTGCGTTCGTACTCTAGCTGACGGTTGTCTCAATGGAATTTTCTGGGGAGAAGGGGGAAGAGTTTCTGTTTCCGCATCTTCAAATAACTCGACATCAGAAGCGTTTAGCTGGATTGTGTCTTCGTCATCATCATCTTCATTTTCACTTTCAGGATCAACATTGGCATTTTCTTTATCCTCATCAGTACTCGTGCTTGTTGATGCCTCATTTTCTTGAGTGATGATTTCGTTATTAACCACAATTCTCAGATCTTCTGCTTCAGCACTAATCCCTCCTTCAGCTAATGGTGTATCTTTTGCCTTTGCATAAATAGGCATTTCATCTTCGCGGAAGATTACATGACGAGCTTGGTCTATGTATTTATGTTCAGATGGACACCAGAGTCTGTAACATTTATTAGTGGAATTATATCCCACTAAAATGCATTCTCTAGTTTTCGGTGCCCACTTCACGTTCTGATTCAGAATGTGAGCGTAAGCTTTGCTCCCAAATATTCTGACGTGATGAAGTGATGGCTTCTTATTGAAGATGAGCTCATAAGGTGTTTTCTCCTTATTTTTAGAACTTAATGTTCTGTTAAGAACGTAACATGCTGTGCCAACGGCATCATCCCAATGATATTTTTGCAGCTGTGCTTCTATTAGCATTGCATCTGCTGCTTCTTGAACTGTCCGTACATCACGTTCTATAAAACCATTTGACGATGATGTATGTGGGGCATTTAACCCGTGCTGAATTCCGTGCTCTGCCAAAAATGATTTTAGCGTCGAGTTTACGAATTCCTTTCCGTTATCTGATCTAAACATTTTGGTCTTGACTCCAGTCTGAGTCATGAGAAAGTTCATTGCTTCGATGACGTTTCTTACTGTTTCAGCTTCAGTTTTATCTCTCTGAAAGTACACCTGTCTATAGTTGCTGCTTTCATCTTTTACGAGGAGATAATACTTGTTGCCTCTCAACGATGTTGTTGCTGCGTGAACGAGATCAGCATGCACACATTCTCTTGGTTTAAATTTCCTCTTCGGAACTTGAGTATGGCTGTAATTTGGACTTTGCTTGGATACAGGGAGAGCATATTACGTTGTTGAACTTAATATCCTCTAGTCCATATACTGCTCCACGACTTGCCGTATCTTTTAAATACGCTGTGTTTATGTGTGCTAATCTCTCGTGCCACCGCTCAGGTATGGTCACAAGTGATAGGTGCCTGATCATACGGAAGTTCATATACTGAATTCCATTTTCCATCGTTGCTGAAAGTGTGGGTAACCCATTTTTCATGAATGTTACCATTTTCTTCTTTGCATTTTTCACTACGTCATGGCCTTTCTCAAGCATGATATTCTCCGAAAATAGATTCGGAGCTCCTGGGATGTATTGAACATTCAATAGTTCAACCTCCTCCCATTTTCTGCGAATGAGGGCATGCAACTTTACTATGCCTGCTCCGAGAATAATAGCATATGTCCCATCAGCTATTGCCGTTTTTCTTGGAACTAAGTACTTTTCGTACTCTGTGAACCACTCTAGGGATCCACATTGGTGCTGCGTTGCTCCGCTGTCATTGAACCACATCATGGACTCGCTCAATTCTTCGCCAATCATGAAAGATCTTCCTATTTCATGAGACTTGTTGTCTGCTGATGTGTGCTCTGATGCATTTTTCTTTGGAGCTCTGCACTCTCTTGCCCAATGTCCCTTCTTGTCACAGTTGTGACACCTTGAATTCTTCTTCAGCTTTGCAATCTCTTCCTTTGAGATTTTCTTCTTTTGCTTTGGTTGACCTCCAGCTTTAAATGACTTACTGGAACTCTCTACCTCAGTGGCTGACACTTGATGTGCTTCACCTTCTTCTAATTCCCAGATTTTTAGCCTGGAAAGTAGGTACGCTGAAGTTTGCTTGGCTTGCTCAACTGATCTCCAGGCTTCCCTAAATTGTCTATAGCGATCATCCAGCATACTGGATATCTCTCTTGCTACTAGTGCGTCATCGGAGACAGTTACTTTGAGGCTGCCTAGTTGCGCTGCTATATTTTGGATTTCACACATGCTTTTCACAGGTGAATCCTTAGTCATGACAGAATAGAACTGCTGCCATAGCATCTGCTTATTTTCTCCACTTGTACTTTCGTACATGGTGGCTAATTTGCTCCAAACATCTTGAGCAGTAGTACAGCTGGAAACTGCTTCCACCTGTTCATCTGACATGCTCATCAATATGGCCGAGAAAGCTTCGCTAGATTTCTGGTCCCATGCTTCACGTAGGTCTGCGGAAGTTGAAGGCGGTCTAGGTTCCGTTCCGTCAACAATGGACATCGACTTATGGGTAGAAAACAGGCTTGTCATTCGTATTTTCCATACCCTGTAATTTTCTCCAGTTAACTTGGTGATAGAACCTGTGCCAAACTTTTTGTTTGTTATGTACGTTGTTGTCGCCGTACCACCAGCCGTCGTTATAGTCATGTTGCTTCTTTGATCTACTTTACGTAGAAAAGAGTTTTAACTTTCCTTTTCGGAAATATATATATTCCTTTACGGAAAAATGTCCAGTAGACCTAACTCTTCGGGAATTTACTTCCTCTCACTTTGCCCCAAACTTCTTTGGTGCTGATAACGTGTTAGTTTTTGACTTGAGTTTATTATGTAAACTGAGTGTGATACACAAAGTTCGTGTTCTTATATACTAGAATATAGGCATACATACAGAGATCATTACATATTTTATGATGTGTTGGAAACGTGACTAATGACAGTATTTCCAATAAAATGTTTCCAAAGCATAACAACAACATAAACATAGTATGATGAGTTTACTTGTGTTTTACTGTTTTCTCAGGTGCAGTGTACATATTACTAAAATCATTATTTCGTTCCGGAAATATAGCGTCGTAAGATATATTCCAAATTTTCATAAGTTAAGTCGAAATAAAGTAAACTATTTTTTCTCACCAAATCATGACAGGAAACGGGACTGGATCACTTTCGATCACCTTTAGACAAAAAATATTAATAAATAAATAATTTTTGAAGTCTCAATTTTCTTTTTCGTTGTTAACTATTTTAGATATAGAAAACCTGAGGCTGGTAAACGTTGAGATATAAGCAGTTCTCAGACATGTCCACTCCAGGCGGGGCCTTGTCCGATTGTGGACACCAATTTGGAAGAGATGTGGCGTTCAAGCTGCCCCAGTTTTTAGAATATGTCTCCGGTGGCTGGAATCGTAGGGAGCCCACGGGTGAAGCGGCGTATGGGATTGCCATGTAGGCACAAACTTTATTTTCCGGATTCACCGTTCCTATCAAAGCTCCAATTACGGTACCATTTACCAAACCCACCGTACAATTCGCTTCTGTATTTTCTTCAGTGCCTTCTGGCCGCTGTTGGGCTGCCAACACTGGAAGGCAAATCACTACACTGATAACCACGAATTTTAAAATTCTAACCATTTTCGTTAGAAACAAAATTAGAGTCAGGCAAGCGTCTTGACTTTCTAGATGGCGACTCCAAACTGAAGGTAAGATTTCAATTTATAAATGTCTTTAAATATATTTTATATATTTTAGATGCGCATTTCCAAAATAAAAACCACAAACATATGCCTTTAAAAAATATGGTCTATACTGTACCCATGCGAATACAAAAATAGCACCTGTTCTCCAAAGGAGCAAACGCACATGGACCGTGACGGTTATCACTGGAGCTCGGCCAATTACCTCTTCATGATTTTTTACATGTTTAAGAATCTGATACATGTATGCATACACACCTATCCTATTTTATTTGCTCATTCTTAGCATTTTTTGTTCTGATCCAACCACAAACCAATATTCCAGAGCGCCGATGTACGCTGAAACAATAATAGTTGCAATTGGAAGCAGTACACATTTTTATTTTTTTTATTTCATAATCATTTATTTGTCTGTTTTAGAAGGTATGTAAATATATTTAGAAAGAAATGTAAGTTGGTTTAGTTCCAGTCAAAGCCATTAGGACGCCAAGAGTTCCTGTAACCGTACTTCACGGTGGGCGTCATATTCAGTTTCATATATGGCTCGTTTAAAACATTGTACGGCGTCCAGGTTTCATATCTCGGGTCAGCGGATGGCGTAGGATTCCTGAAAATTATATATTTTTTGGGAAACATTTATATATTTTTATATTTGAAATTTGAACCGAAATTCTAAATATATTTTGGCGGCGTGGGCGTACCCAGTTTTGGCAAAGTTGAGCCACATGTCTGTCATAATTTCCGAATAGGTATTGTCCGCTGCGCTGAAGACTGTTGGAACTGGCAGATCGAAAATATAGAGCAGATCTACAAAATATTCAAAATAATAATATAATGCAATGAAATAAAATGAAAAACTGAATAGTTAACAAAATATATGTGTAGGTATAAAATATGTTCATTATTACCGTCAGCATGAGTAATTCCGGCTTTGATAGGCACAACGGCCGGATCCAGAAACAAATTCCCGAGCGAGTTATTGGAATGATGCTCAAATGAATACAGGTAAACCGTGCGATTACTCGCGCTTAGAAGTTCGGCCGTGTTTTCCGCCGCCGACTTAAATCCCAGTACCGTGCAAAGCTTTACAAAAAAATAATTAAAAATTAAATTAATCAAAATACGCAGCATTTATAAAAATAGCGGGTCCTGATTTTTTTTTTTCATACGTCAACAAGTCCAGGCATGCTTTCACTCCAGCTGCTTCGATTCACCCCGTTCAAATAAGCCATCTCCATTGACGATGCCACGGCACGATTTCCCGGATCCTTTTCCGGCGCATTGACATATTTCAAAATATCGGGAACGATCCTCTCCTTCAAATACTTTGCATTGTTGAACAGGCCCTCGGGTCCGATTTTCCCGGCAAATAGATTGGCGAGTATAAAGCTGCCGTCGTGTTTGTTTGCCCCGATCATGAGAGGAATATCGGGACTGTTTCCAGATCTCATTATTGTTGCGGGTTCTTCGGAAATGAAGGCGCCGGGTGTGTCTGCTGGCTCCACAACTGGCGTCATTGACGCATAAGCGTAGCTCATGTTTCTGTACTGCTCGGCGGTGTAGGACGCCTGCTCTTTGACCAACTTCTCCCATGGCAAATTTCTTAAGCACTCGACCATCAATTCGGTTATAAGCAGTGGACAGCCTAAACGCTTAGCCATGATTTTTGCGGATTTTGCCGGTTTTCGGTCAATGGCCCACGAGGTCAGGGCTGAGCCGCTTTGAGCAATTGCGCCGGAAATTAGTCCCTTGTTTAGCGGAGTGATTAGCTGGAATACTGTGGATGCTCCACCTTTTTTTAGAAAAAATATTCATTAAAAATGTATGTCGCAATTATTTGTTGTAATGTGGTCTGTTTTAAAAAGTAGTGTATTTTTTACCTGCGCTTTCCCCAAAAATTGTCACCTTGTTCGGGTTTCCCTTAAACGCCCGGATATTTTCGTTGACCCATCGAACTGAAAATGCTTGATCCTTAAGACCTACAGAAAATAAATTTTGGGATAAAATATACGTTCGAATTATTGCACTGAAATATTAGCTGTATTTTTTGCGCTTATTAAAGTGGGGGAAACAGACCATTGTTTCCGGGTACTACAGAATCTCCGGTGCTGAAGAAGCCTACAAAAAGTAAATTTATTTGTATGGCATATAAGTCATTCATGTATGATAATTTATATTTAAGGTGGAAATTATGTTTTGGGTTTGGATTTTGTACCAATCATTCCTAGTCGGTAATGGACAACCACCAGGATCACATCCCCGCGTGCTAGCAACTTGCCAGGAGTGTAGATGAGGGAACTTCCGCCTGTAAACCCACCTCCATGAAACCTGCATAGAAATTTTTAAACGTAACTTACACGCTAGCGTTTTTGAGGCATTTTCGGTAATTTTATTTTAAATTCTTACCAAATCATAACAGGAAGGCCTTCTGGGTCTGCCTTGTCCACGTTCTAAAATATATATAAAAAATTATGCTAACAGTTAATTCGGTTCATGACAACAAGCAAATGGTTCCCTGGTAAAAAATATTTATATTTTTGCATGCGGTTTTGCACCAGTGGCTGATAAACGTTCAGAAACAAGCAGTCCTCAGAAATGTTGACCCCGGCCGGTGGAGTCTCTCCTTGTGGACACCAGTTGGGAATAGATGTCGCATTCAAACTGCCCCAGTTTTTAGGATACGTTCTCGGTGCCTTGAATCTTAGTGGTCCAACTGGCGCTTTAGCGTATGGAATTGCCATATAGGCGCACACTTTTTTCTCGGGATTACGAGTTCCGATGACTGTTCCAACCACGGTCCCATTTTGAAGCGATGCCGTACAGTCGTTTGGCGGTGGTCCTTCCTCCTGAGCTACCAGTATTGGAATAAATATAACTCCAAAAACGAAAAACTTGAAATATGTTTCCATTTTCCCCCAAAAAAATATATGTGAATGTATTGCTGTGTCTATGCTTTCCCGAATTCCGTTCCAGACTGAATACGGTTCCATTTCAGCAACCACCTTAAATACTCTTATTTTTAATCCGTTTCATTCCAGAAAACCGCAAGTTGGTCCAGTTTGGAATTGGGATTCCTGTACAACAGAATTCTCTTAGTGGAGACAGAAAAATGAAAACACACCTGAAGCATGACGACGAGTGAGTAATCAGTGGAGCTCTGCTAATTACCTAAACCTTTCTTCTAGCATTATTGCCGCCACCGCATCTACTTTTAGCATACATTGAAAAACTACAACTTGTCGTCATCTTCATCACGTACCTATCCGTGTATATCCACCAATCTGGACATAAATCTTGTTAGCTTGCCCAGACGAAAATGATAAAACATGCTTTGCATAAAATGGAATTATCCAGGAGCAGCAACGTAACGTAAAACGTAACATATTTTTATTTTCATGTAACATCTGCCGAAAATGGCATGTATGGTAACGCACACACACGCAAGCATTGTTTCCTGCTCCAAGTAACCAAAAACAAACGCGTAGTAACAATTTTTACAATGGATACAAGTGTATCAGCTTGCTTTATCAGATCCGAGATGATGTTTCGCGTAAAATTAGGACACAAGAAAATATGAACATACCTATGTATAAAATATCATCAACTTACAATGATGACGCATATCTTTCCAGAGAGTTGATTCTTCTTTGTTGCTAGCGCAATTGCATGGCAACGTAAACCGTTATATGCAGCAATGCACCTTACTATTTGTCTAAATGAAAAATCATTAAGTAGCGCGAAGCATTCCTTCATGGATTCAGCTATTAAGTCAGACCGTTCGTCCGTCCGTTATTGAGCACTATACTTAGAGAGCGGTGTGAAATTTTCAAATTCCCATTTCAATGGACCATAGCTCGGACGATTTCGAAGATGGTGCCATATGTCAAGATGGTCGCAAAGGTCAGGGGTCACCTGTGCAAGTAGCAGCTATTGCGTGGGTTTTTGGGCGATTGTTTTTGACGTCGTTAAAATCTAAAAGATAATTTCTAAAGCATCGGTCACATTGATGTGACGCACATTTTACCATGGGCGCTACTTCATTGTAGCTTTACAATATCTTATTTATAAATTCGTTTGGGGATGATAAATTAATTAACAAGATGACTTTTTAAATAACATTATTCATTTAGCCGAGAAAATTATTTTTAGTGTGCGTATTTATGAGAAATTTACACTAAAGTTATGATTTTTAGCGAGATAGGTATAAATATAAATATTTAGCTGGGATGAAATTGTGGAAAAAGTAAAGATACGAATAAATATTTCGGTCAGATTTTTCTGCAGGGTTTTCTGATGAGCTACCATTTAAAAAAATAGGCTCCAATTTATTTGTCGTAAATGATCCAGTTGAATTAACGTATAGGAACAATGATATTTTATGAAATTAAACATTATGCATTTTTTAGCTTTATTTCATAACTTTTTAGTAATAATTAATATTTTAGTCGTAATCGGTTAATTCCATTCGAATCCGTTAGGGCGCCACGAGTTCCTATAGCCCTGTAGAACACTGGGCGTCAAATTCAGTTTCAGGTATGACTCATTTAAGGAATCATATGGAGTCCAGGTCTCATATCGCTCATCAGCTTCCGGCGTGGGATTCCTGTATAATTTAAAACAGATAATTAGCTGTGCCACCAACTTGTCGCATGACAAGTTATATCGCTAACTCATTAAAATTAGTTAATAGGCTCACCCAGTCTTTGCAAAGTTTAGCCAAAGATCCACCATCACTTCGGAAAAGGATTGGTCATGCGTACTAAATTTGAATGGAAAATTGAAAAGGTAGATAAGTTCTGAAATAAAAAAATAACCAAAGTTCAAAAATGGCCAAAATTAATGTCATTTAATTTACAGTTTACTTTAAAGATTTAAATGAATATATTTACCGTCAGCATGGGCAATTCCAGACTTGACAGGTATCGGCAAATTCCCAAAGAACAATGGCCATAACGTGTTTTGGGAATGGTGCTCAAAGGAATACAAATACACGGAACGGTTTCTCGCACTTAATAATTCCGCACTATTTTGCGCCGATGACTTGAATCCCATCACAGATATGAGCTAAAAAATATAAACAAATGTATTTCATATTGCCTTCTCGCCATTAACTGTTCTGAAATGGATTTTAAAAAATATATATGTATTTTAAGCCATACGTCAACAAGTCCTGGCATGCTTTCACTCCAGCTACTCCGATTCACCCCGCCCAAATACGCCAGTTCCACGCTGGACGCCACAGCCCTATTTCCCGGATCCTGTTCAGGCACTCCCACAAATTTCAGCAAATCCGGGACAATCCCATTCTTCATGTACTCCGCATTACTATCCAGCTTTTCCGGCCAGAATTTCGCCAAGTACATGCCGGCAAGTATAAAACTCCCGTCATGCTTGTTTGCCCCGATCATTACCGGAACGTCAGCAAAATCCCCATTTTTCATTATATCGGCAGGATCTTCAGTAATTAAGGCGCCGGGGGTTCCTTCCGGTTCAATAACTGGCGTCATTGTTGCGAAGGCGTAGGTCATGTTTTTGGATCGCTCGGCGCTGTAAGCTTTCTGTTCCTTTACTAGGCGCTCCCAAGATATTTTTCGGAGACATTCCACCATGGCCTGGGATGGAAGCGTGGGACAGTCCAGACGTGTTGCCATGACTTTTGCGGATTCGGCCGGATTTCGGTCTAGAGACCAGCTAGCTATTGCTGTACCGCTTTGCGAAATTACGCCGTGGATTAGGCCAGTATTTAACGGGCTAACTAGCTGGAACATTACTGATGCGCCACCTAATTACCAAAAATTGCCATAAAATAGTTTTAAGGAGTTTCAAAAATATCTGCATCCTTTTAATAACTTCGTTATGTTGGGTATCGTGAAAAAAAATTTACCTGCGCTTTCTCCGAAAATTGTAACTTTATTTGGATTTCCGTTGAAAGCTTTAATGTTTTCGTTTACCCATCGAATCGAAAATGCTTGATCCTTTAAACCTTCAAATAGTTAATTTAAATAATTAAATTTAAAACTGGTTGATTTTTTTTAAGAAATGCATGGAAAGTAATTTTCGGTGTTGAATATATTTTGAAACCATTGTTTCCAGGAACTGTTGAATCGCCAGTACTAAAAAATCCTGAAAACAAATCATTTGAAAAGTAATCAATAATTCATTATAGCATTTTCTGGATTTTGTATATTATGTAAATATTTGAAATAAAAATATGCTTAAGATTTTTTTTAAGGAACTCGCCCAGCATTCCCAATCTGTAATGCACAACAACGAGAATGACGTCTCCTCTCGCGAGCAATTTTCCTGGAGTATAGGCATCGGAACTTCCGGCAGTGAACCCGCCGCCGTGAAACCTACACAACGTCATACATTTTCCGGATATGTTACGTGACTTAACATATTTTTTTTGCATGAGATATGGAATAAGAAAAACTTTATTTTGTTTGCTTTTCTCACCAAATCATAACAGGAAGACCTGCTGAATCTGCCTGGTCCACGTTCTGCTAAAATATTATTGATAAAGTTTGTATCCAATATAAAAATTTCCGAGTAGTTAGAAAATTCTTTTTTTAAAGAAATTTGTATGGTGACCTGTGGCTGATAAACGTTGAGATATAAGCAGTCCTCAGATATCTTCGTTCCCGCTGGAGCCTTGTCTGATGATTGTGGGCACCAATTTGGATGGGACGTGGCGTTCAAGCTACCCCAATTCTTTGAATATGTCTCCGGTGGCTGGAATCTTAGAGATCCAATAGGCGGATTTGCGAATGGAATTGCCGTATAAGCGCAAACTCTCTTTTCTGGATTCACTGTTCCCATCTGAGTTCCAAAAACAGTTCCATTTTGCAAAGTAACCTTGCACTTTTCTGCATTTTCGTTTTCTTCTGCCTGTTGGGCAGCCAGCACTGGAATAAAGATAACTCCTAAAACGACGAATTTTAAAATGAAAACCATTTCAATTTCTTGCAACGTAAATATAATCAAAAGTCTTGGCTCTCGACGCCAATTCCAAATTGAGTCCGGCTTCATTTTCATTTCAGCTTTAAATAGACATATGTTCCACTATTCCCAAAACCGCAAATTAATTTATTAAATTACTGTATTCCGTGCTAATAAAAGCATACAAGGCATGCAAAAACATGTTCTCATAAAACATAATACGTACAAGAAGCGTAACGGTAATTGCTGGAGTTCGGCTAATTACCTCTCGTCTCTGGCATCATCATCATCTTCATGATTTATTATTTTAAACCATATTCCATGTTTGCATTCATAGCTGGCTATTTATTTGCCCGTTCTCAAAAATATTGTTCTAACCCAAGCAATCTTTTTCCAAAATCCGCCACCAAAAATATGTTGTTATTTTATTCGCATAAATCATGTGCCGGAATGTTTTGATAAAACATACATAAGCATGTATTCTAAAGCACAGGTTACTTCCTGCTTAAGCAAACAAAAAGAAGGCAAATAAATAAATTGAAATATATTAGCTATCCATTTTAGCAGCCTGTTAGATCCGAGATATTATTTCGCGTAACAGGACACAAAAAAAAAGTATTCCATGAACTTTTGTGTGATGACGCATTTTCCAGAGTTCATTCTTCTTTGCGCTTAAAAAATTATCCCTTTTCAGTCGCATTTGCAAATTGTATCGATGAGCTCATGGCACATCACAACAAATCGTATCTACTAGCTTTGTCCTCTATTCACATACTGTCCCCATTAAAATGATTCAAAGGGCAAGGATTCAAAAATAGGCGACCCTTTAACATTTCCCATCTCCCATCATTGCTCATACATTTTTTTCTGAATCATCATCAAGTTTGACAAGTTTGGGTATTTCGAAATCGCTAGCAGGTAGTCCCAACTCCTTAACAACTAGCAAAACTTTTTTATTCTACGAACAGAGATTTGCGTGCGAGCAAAAAGCATTTTAATTAAACTACATACAAGAATACTTGAAGGAACATTGGTAATTGAGCAATCCATCCAAAAAGAAGTATATATTTTTTTTATTCTCGACACACGCGAAAAAAAGTCAAAGGCATGAAAACATGACAAGACAGATGATAATATATTTTTGATGCTATGAGTCTCCTGAGGACAAGGTGTTGAGTTTTATCGGCAGCAAGCAAAACTACCGGCTTTATTTCTCCTACGTGCTCAAGCACGCACGCAAAATAAATATATTCTACAAGATGACCCATGTCCATCTCAGTTCATGTCGCAATCTGCCAAGCTGAAGAACAAGTTATTATTATTTTTACGTTTACAACCTGTCCAGTGCATCGAATACCAAGTGGATAAATCAGGTGTCTTTTCATCAGGCTAATAATGATAATTAGCAAAACAAGAAGATAAATAGCGAAAAAGGAAGATGTACCGTTTGCCGTTATCTTCAGGTAGCAAAATGGCTTATTAATTTTTGCACAGTTGCTATAATAAACAAAAAAACAGGTAATGTGAGTCATAGAACAACAGGTGGGGTGTGGATCCTCTGCAAGATCAGCGCAGTTAGATCGTCGTCGTCGTCAAGCAATTTAGGTCAAATCCTCAAAACATATTCTCAAGTCGTCTGGCGACGCGTTATATAAGCGCAAACAGAGCGATGCGTAGCTACCGTCGCTCGTGCCATATAAGAAATTAGTTTGGTTGCTATGGTAATATTTTATGCGATCATATTTTGCTTCTTGATCTTCAACCAGTTTCGCTAGAAAATTTCCCTCTCGATTTTTGGGTGCGTATTGGCGACTCGTATAAAAAAACTACACCGGTTATGCACTTTTATTTGTTTATGTAGCGTACACTCGGTATTCACAAGTTCGTCCGTGTCACCAAGCCCGCAGTTTGATGGTACATAGCGTTACACTAGACGCCTTAACAATTAACTCATGATACCTATCTGAAAGCCCATATTTTAATTCATCAATAATTATCTTATCAACATTAAAAGCATGAATACATATAGTCATAGAGCTATTTGTTCGGATGGAGCCAGAAAAGTGGCGGCTCAAAAGTGTTCGACCTTATGCGAACAACGGCTTTGGCTCTGCTTGCACCATACTCGCTAGAGGTACTGCATCAAAATTCAGCACAGCGTTAATTACCAGGTAGCTTTTAATAACGATCAGTACAAAAAATCAGTTAAAATGGCTCGTGGAGTGGCAATTAGTTTTGAAAAAAGGAATACTATAATTAAGTTGTTCCAAAAGTGTGTAAGGATCTGTAAAATTGTCGAAAAAACGCAAGTAAAGAAATCAACCGTCATTTCTATCATCAAGCGCTTTAAACGTTGTGGAACGGCTACACTTGCTCCAAAATCAGGCCGTCCGAGATGCACCAAGGCCAGAACTGATAGACTGATTATCAACACTGCGCTGAAAAATCGACGGATTTCCCTACATGAGCTGGGACGGACCATTCGCGGGACTTCCGGTCATCAGATTTCGAACTCCACAATAAAGCGCAGACTTCGTGAGGCCAATCTGTACGGTAGAGCGGCTCGGAAAAAACCATGGCTTAGTGATAAGCACCGAGCCAAAAGACTAGCTTGGTGCCGCGATAAAGTAAATTGGACCGCTTCTCAGTGGAACCATGTCCTGTGGTCAGACGAATCCAAGTTCTGCCTTTTTGGAAGCAAAGGTTGCCAGAGGGTCTGGAGGAGACCAGGAGAAGCTCTCAAGCCGGAATGTTTGCAAGGGACGGTGAAACATGGTGGAGGTAAGCAGTGGTAACCAGCGCTGTTTCGTGCGAGCATTACCATTTTGAGTCTCACTCACTACTTGGTCGTCAATTTCTAGGAGGGGTCATGGTGTGGGGGTCGTTTGCTGCCAATGGAGTGGGGACTATTCAGCACATCCCCACAACAATGACAAAGGAAATTTATGTGGACATATTGGAGAAAAACCTGCGTGCGTCTGCTAGAAAAGTTGGACTTTCGAGGAACTTCGTCTTTCAGCAAGACAATGACCCCAAACACACCGCGAAGATGACCAAGAAATGGTTCGAGGACAACAGGATTCGATTACTGGACTGGCCAGCCCAATCTCCGGATTTGAATCCAATCGAAAACCTTTGGTCGGAGCTAGAAAGACGACTGCGTAGACGCGCGACACCTCCAAAGAATGCAAATGAACTAGTGGCGTTCTTAACGGAAGAATGGGAGGCTATCGGTTCTGAAACGACTCGGAAACTTGTCGACTCTATGCCAAAGCGTGTTAAGTGTGTCATTGAGGCTCGTGGAGGACATATTCGTTACTAAATTTTCAAAAATTCAATCAAATTTCATGAGGTCGAACACTTTTGAACCTTCATGTTTGTTATATATTTTCATTAAATGATCAAACAAATTTGTAAATTAACTATTTGTATTTCAATAAAATGCGATTATACAGCTTAAGAGATGGGCTTTCAGATAGGTATCATGAATTTATTGTTAAGGCGTCTTGTGTAACGCTATGTACCATCAAACAGCGGGCTTGGTGTCACGGGCGAACTTGTGAATACCGAGTGTATATACTGACAACAGATTTGATAGATAATTAATTATAAGTACCTGTTTTTAAGATTATTACCGCATACAGTCGTCGTCGGGATTATGCAATAGGGCAAGGTGCGATGCACATTATTATTATAGCTTATATGATCATGTCATTTATTTTTGCATTAGAGTGCAATCAAAAGGTAATTAAAAATACATTTTTTATAATGCATTGGTCTAATTACGGGCCAGAAATTAAGCTCGCGTTTTGTTTTTGTTCTTAATCTCATTTTGATAAGTTTGGTTTTTGTTTTGGTTTATGCACTAAATATTTTTATTCGTCTTCTTAATCATCATCATCATCCCAGGCCCTAAATATGACCATTTTATAATAAATCATAATAATAAATGGTAACAAAAGTGCAAGTGTTATTTTATTTGACGAATATAGCTTATATAATAAATTAATTAAGTCATTTCTTCTCTCGCGTGCCATTTGGAGCGGAATGACAAAAACATTAGTTGAGTTGAGAGGTTTTAATGCCTTTATTACCATTTGGGTATCTATTTCAATAGCAAGTTGCTTAAGATTTTAGTAGTCTTCTCTTCACGCTCACTGCACATTTTTATTTATACTTTGCGGAAATTATCTCGTAATGTAATAATAATTTGGAGTGCATACGAGTTGGACTCAATTAGATAACTCCTGTGCCTATCTACCTTAAAATATTATTCAGATTGGATGGTTTAACAAGTCGAGATTATATAAGCTCGGCATACAGTCCCACGCAAAAAAAAATCCTTAAATAAATTCATACAACAAAGGAGTCTGCAGTAACCTACTTAATATATTTTCTATTACGCGAGCATATCCCAGGCCCGGCCAGCCGAATATACGCGTTTACCGTTTTCACGCACATTTTTGTTATTAAAAGTGAATTTTATGTACCTATTCTCGCATAGGCTATTATATGCAGTTTTCTGTATCACGTCGCGTAATAATGGCATGGTCAACTCAAAATTACGTATAAACAGCTATGTAACATGGATGGTGATTTAATTTTTGCAGGAAGGAAGTGTTTACTGTGCTAAGCTACAAAAAAACGTATACTTCAATTCAATTCCAAATTTAAATGCCGTATAAAAATGTATATATTGGGTTGGTAGAGAGTGATTCATCAGAAAGGCGGTCTAGTGGAAAATTAATGGGATTTTTTGTCCTGTGGACGACAACGAAGCTCTAAAATGCTCCAATTGATAATAAATTGAGGTTCAAGCTGAACTAAATTTCTGTTTGTACTTTTTAGAGTGCATGTCGTATAGGTATATATGCTATAGCGTGGGCGGATGAGTTTAGTGCGTAAAATAGTACATATATATGCATCTATGCTTATAGGGAAATTATTTTACGCATTGTTTATGTTTGGATGGAAATATGCAAATGTAAATTATATAGGTCAGTTTGTGGTTGATGCTGTGTGGTGGCTGGACGACGACGGCGGATGGGAATTGCAGTGCAGTGGTGGTCAGGGAAATTGCTATGCAAAAAAAGTGTGACAAAAGACAATACAAAAAAAATTGTATATAATATTGAGGCAAATGTCAACGAAAGTGAATTTCCTATTTTGGTTTCGTTTTATTGGGAATGGCAAATGATGATGATTACTATGGCGACATACATTTTGATAAATTGGAATGGTAGCTTCCTTTAAAGTAAAACAGCGACGGATTTCCCGTAAAATAATTGAGTCTAAAGTTTGAAGAACTTTTTGTATTTGTTTTGAAAATCTTCAATTTTTTGGGATAAATGAAACCGAAAGTAAAGAAGGCAATAACATGTTATCTGGATCGTACATAAGGCTAATAGTTTGCGGCAGATACATTCCTGATCAAAATGAAAAGAGTCTCTTGATCTGGCTTTGTGGTACTGGTGATTACGGTCATTATATTTTTCTGGTGTTTTATGGAATTATTCTATTATCTTTTATTATCTTACCCTCTCTCTTGCTTTTGCCGTGCGCCGAAACCGAAGAACACAAGCCATGTATTAGCTTTCGTATCAATATTACCTGTTTTAATGGGAAATTGGCAAGTGGCATTAAGGTGGATATGGATAAACGAATGGAATGAAAATTAAGAGCGGATGAAAATATATGAGCTTATTTGCTGACCTTATGCATTTTCATATTCTCCTTTTCCCTATTCCTTTCGGGATGATAGCGTGTGTATTTACAAACGCAAGTGAAGTGGAAAGCAAAACAAACCCAAAAAAATAAAATCGTATCACGAAACGATACAAAATATATTAATAAGTAAAAAAAGAAGTTGTATCAAGTTTCACTTATACGACGTTATACCTATTCATCACCTGCAAATGGAAAAAAATAGGGGCAAAAAATATTTATTTTCTATTTACCTGAGATCTCGAATAAAAGTGGCACGCACCATACCGCATGAATTCACTCAGCAAAAAATATAATATAATAACCTGGAATGTTATAATTTGCGGGAAAAGTGTAATAAATAGGTAGAAAAGTTTTCTAGAGAGAAATGCAGAATCAAATTAAAACATACTTTTTTATTCCATTCTTTTGCGAGTGAAACAGAAAGAGAAACAGCAACAGGAATAATATCAAGCGAGAGAGAATGAGAGAGAAAGGGTGTTGCGCAATCACCCCGAAAATTCGGGTCTGTATTACGTTACCCACATGTAGAGAGTAGATCTGTAGTTCTGCTTGCTCTACAGAGCTTCAAAAGAATTTTCTCATTTTCTCGCAGCGAGATACATTCATTCGGGGTTGCTTCCATCTCACTGAGCTCTCCACCGACAGCGAAAACCCCGAAAAATCGGAGCTGGAGTTGCAGAGAGCTAGACTGAGAGCTAAGCTGGTGCTTCACACAGCTTACTAGATTCAGCAAGCATTTGGGGTGAAAAGACGCTTAAGTATATAAAAGCTGAATCTACGGCTTCCCCATTTCTCTTGCTGCTTGCTAATCAACAAGTTTTAATACCAAAAAATATCTCCTGTTGATTTTCATTCATTCAACCCATCCCTCTAGTTTTCATGTAGATTTATATCCACCCACACGCATAATATTTAAATTTAAATCCGAATATAAGCCAAATAATTTAAGCCGAGCCATTTTGTAATTTCGTAATTTTCAGGTGCAAGGTCATATCGAGAAAATCATAGCAGACGTATATCTTCAGTATTTAAATGCTACGCGTTAATTTATATGCAAAATATTTTTTACCAAATTTAATGAACTATTTTGTCTGGTAGAAAATTTCACCCAAAATATATGACCCTGTAGATTCGGGTAACAATGGCCATTCAAATCTTCTTTCCGAAAGGAAATGCATCCTTGAAAAAGGAAAGATTTCAAAACAAATTTTCAAGACAAATGAAGAACAATGTTTAATTATTTTGCAATGCATATTTTTTAAAGGCCACGTATCTCACATTCCAATATCCAATTTAATATTTTATTACAATAAATAGTCAAATAGACTAGAATTAAATATTAACGGAATATGATAGATGTAGCGAGTATCGCTTATATTTAAGCCGCACAACTTACTACGACAAGTAGTACTAATAACATTACCAGCTTATCTCCGTACAAACATATATCTCTCACACAGTTTACCTTTACTTTCATTTGAAATACATTTTACCTGCCTATATATCTATCTGTGCTAAACTACAGCAGCTTATATCATCGTAATCCCGTACAGCATATCTCATATCTCATAATATTTAACGATGATAATCCTCATGAAAAATATTATGCAGTCGTCAATCTCACTCTCAGCATATATCCCTGTTACCTCAAATGAGCAAATTGTTATTTTCCTCTCTTCTCTCCCTCAGCAGTGGATTCAACACATATCCTTTTGCCAGTGACTGCTACCATATCGTGTGTAGTGTGTGGTTTCACTAGGGCTACGCAACAGTCTCGCTGCTGAGCTTGAAGTGAGCAGAACGAACAGACAGAGAGAGAGAGTGAGTTGGTGCGTGTGAGAGAGTGAAGCATACATATCAACCCTTATCATATCCCATAAGCTTGGGATGCATTTGAAAAGCAAAAGTAAATCTGTTTTGTTTTTTGTTACGTGAACTGAGCTACTAGAAAAGTTGTAGTTGCAAGTGGAGTTGAAGCGGAGGAGGAAGCCAGTCTTGTATAATCCTCGGAACAGATATCACACATCACCCTCTCCGAGTGAGACGACATACATTACAAAATAATATACTGTCCTTAATAATGACAGAGATTTAACTTTTAATTACAATTAGCAGTTATTATACAACTTGGAGATATACCGTGAAACATTTAATTCCAGAAAATACATTTTTTCCGATAAGTTGTTTTAAGCTGAGTCAAGTGAATGTTGTGTCAAGTTTTAAAGACCGAAAGTTGACCGAAATAATTACCGTTTTGAAACATATTTGGTTTTACAAATGGACATCACACCACACACACCCTGAAATATAGGGTGACCCCACCTACATCTCCGTTTTATCCGGACGACCACATATATATTCTCGTGTGGGAAAAGTGAGACATTTTTATTTTAAGGAACACGGAAGTAAAAATGCTAATAGCATTAAAGTGCATCATCAGTATCCAAATATATATTTTTGGTGAAGAATTCTTTTAAATAAAATTCCTGCCAAAAAATATTACGTTTTCTCAAAAGTAGGCCAGTTTTGAATGTTACTAGTGCAGCGTTCACAAAAACGGAATAGTGTCGACGTCGAGCGACTCACAAAAATCTTTTTATGACTCGCCATAATATTCATCCCCTCACCATATTTTGACAATCCGGCAACCTATTTTGAAAAGATTTGTTTTTTTTCAAAAGCGCTGCAGGCCAAACAGGTTTTCCCTTTCATTTATTCAGACAAGCAGCGCTGCAGATTATCTAACGGTTACGCTGCAGCGTCGTCTACCTACCCATAACAATAAACAGCAAAAGTGAGTGACCCATATAGCAAAAAATACGCTGCGTCGTCGTCATCGCTACTCAACTTATATTTTTGTGATCGTTTTTGTTTTTGTGGGCGTCCCGTGAAATAACATAAGTGACGCGGAAGTTTTACCAAAACATATACTCTAAAAACATCTCCGTCAAATATACTTTAAAAATCTCCGGCAGTTTTTGAAATTGGTTGACTGGGGAAATCTGAGACAGGTGTGAAATTTTTAGACTAATTAACTTTAATCACAATTAGCAATTAGTTTTTGTTGAGTGACATGCCCTAAATGGCAACATCTCCCCAAATGTACGACAACGGGCTGGAGAATTTAAAGCGCGCGGCCCTCTCGGCCAAAGTGCGCTCCTTCCTTTCCGGTGGCGGCGAGATTGACCCTGCCGACCTGGAAAACGCCGAGCTCTCGCTGGATCTCCAGAGCCTCATCGAGGACCCCAACTTTGAAGTGGGCGAGGGTCTCTTTCCCGAGCTCATTCACGACAAGGTAAACGGCTCCAGCTCCGGGGGCAAAGGACCCAACGGGATCGAATATAGTCAACTGGCCGCCGTCCGAAGTCACCCCGGCGCCCACCAAAATGGCGGTGGTGGTCATCCATTTCCCCGCAATCCTCTCGCTTACATGCCGCAGCCGGTGCATCAAGGCAGCAGCTTCAACGGTCCATCCGGTCAAAATAATCAAAACAGTTCAAATGGAGGTAATGGAGGTGGAGGGGGAAGCCCTCCAAATGATAACCATGTAAAGGAAGAGCCCCATGACCATCACAGACTAGACTTTAACGCAAATGCGGTCACTTCCTCCGGCGACCCCCAAGGGGTCTATGGCCCATACTCCTCCAACTCGCTGAGCAGCGTCACGTCCCCCTCCAGCACAAGCTCAAGTAGCAGCACGGGGGGAGGGGGAGGTGGAGGCGGCGGCGGAGGATCCGGCTACAGTCCCAACGCGTACCAGATACATCACCATCTCACCCCCGCCACCCTCCCCGGCTCAGAGTCGAATGGTCTCATTGTGAAGAACGGGAGTTTTTCGCTGAACGGGAAGCCGATGCATTCCGGTGGTCAAAATGGTCATCCGGGTCATCACCATGGCGCTCATCACGGTCATCATGGTGGTCATCATGGTCATGGAGGGGCCAGCTCCTCCAGTTCCGGAAGTCACCATCACCACAAAAAGCTCAAGAACGTGGACAAGAGTAGCGACGAGTACAAGCGGCGCAGGGAGCGGAACAATATCGCCGTGCGGAAGAGCCGGGAAAAGGCAAAGATGCGGACGAGGGAGACGGAGGAGAGGGTGAAAATCCTGAGCAAGGAGAACGAGCGGCTCCAGAAGAAGATTGATCTGCTCACGGAGGAGCTCACCTTCCTCCGGAGCTTCTTTAGCAATGTGGGCGGACTGCCGGAGCAGATCCATAGGGAGTTTAATAAGCATCTGGAGACCTTTCAGCATCATCATGTTCAAAACGGGATCCAGTAAGTATATTTTAAATAAAAAAACATAATCATTTATTATTCTTAAATCATTTCGCTTCCGCTTTACTTTTTTGCGACGATTACGCAATTAATTAACAGGTAGATAGATATAGGCATACGTTGACAAAATTAATAATTAATTTTGTGATCATACGTGGGCAAACTGGTAGCATTTTAAAAAGGACCCTTTTTGAATATTTTCAACTGCTAATTACTCCCATTTCCGTTGTAACTTCCTGGAAGAAAAGAAAAAGTTTTTTGGGATGTTTTTTCTTCCTTTTTTTCTTAAATTCAATTTTAAAGAGAGTTGAAGCGTTAACAAGAAAAGGGAGTGATTTTCTTTCTTTCTGTATTTTCTCCAGCTTGTTATTTCTTTCAGATTTTTAAGGGGAGATAATTGAGAGATGAGATATAAAAAAGGGTTAAATCATTTGCATTCTATAGCATAGTAGACGGAGAAAATGTATAAGATGTTTTTAGGCAGACGGAAGCAGTCAAGTATGTAAACTGTGCTGATGATCATGATGACTGTGTGATGAGTTGAGTTGAGAGAGAAAAAAAGTGCGTAGGTATCATTTCCTTTAAGCATGAAAGTTGTTGTTTTTTTGGGGAGCTTCTGGAGCTTCTGAAATTGAGAAGCATGCGAGGACATGTGACATGAAAGAAAACAAGTTTTTAACCCTTTTTTTCTTACAGGTTGATATCAAATGACAAATAAATACAAAAACTGTATGTGTGTATATATTTAGTCTAATGTACACAATGGCATGACTCGTAATCATTAACTGATCATCATGTACCACCGTAAATATTCAAATTATGGAACTCTATTCAAAATGTAGGCCATGAATATGTTCAAGGGTATATTTAAATAGATGGGGCTATAATTTTGAACTTTTACGGTGACGGAATTTGTTTGAAATAAAAATATATCTCGCTCTGACTGACTGAGTGACTGACTTGAGTAAACATTGCGAATATAATGATAATGGGAAACCGAATAAATAAAACGGGAGTCATTAAAAAATCCCGTATACATATTTTTTCCTTATTCCATTCAATTATAAATACAGATGATAAAAATTGGCAGACTCAGACACCGTTCAGGTGAATACTTATCAAAAAATAATTCGGGAAACATTCACTCATTTTTCAAACAATCCCGTCGTCGTAATTATATTTACTTTACTGCTCCTTATCAAATAATTAAATCTGTTCACATTCAGAGTCAGTCAGTCAGTCATTGAAGCGCATCAATGTCATGGAAACATTTTTTGTACAGAAGAATAAAATGAATAAAGTCAGATGAACCACCTTGACACTGTCTGATAAGCCATTCGAGAGCTCAAAATGCAAACAATACGCTTAGGTAATCCATACATTCAAATACAATAACAAAATTTGAATGGCAAGTTGATAAGCCCATTCAATTATTTTATTTATTTTTAATTCAGCACAGGTGACCGATGGTCAGTACAATAAATTATTTCATAACAGTTTTTGCATAATACGCGGAAACATTCTACTTATCTTGTTACGGCAGCTTATCTTAAAATTACTGCGCTTTACAATAAAATAAAGGCAATCCAAAATAATAATTTGTTCGTCTCTTTTTTTCCTCTGATCTCTTTACAGTTTGCAGTAAAAATGCCACAGGGATCATCAAAAATATGAAGCTGCTGTCAAGGACGTTTCTAATGTGTAGATAAACTGTACAGAAATATAACATATATGAAATATATGCCGCACTCGTCGTCAAAGTGAAGCATCAGCAGAAAAACTTGAATTCCCAAATTCCCCGGAATCCTGTCTTCTTGTCATCCGATGAACACGCCAACCCCAAACATCTTCGCTTTCCGTTTCCATCGTCTCGGCTCAGAGAAAAAAATATTTTCAACCCTTTTATCTTCCAAGTCAAGATGCTATACAATTTTTCGGGGCAAAAAGGTATTCAAAAGTTAATTTTGTTTGTTTGAGAAAGCACACACGACAAAAATATATAGGCGGATCCATTATATATAATAATTATTTTATTATTATTATTCTTATTATTATTTTTATTATCATTATTAAATAGTTAAGATTTAGGTAATTATTATTTCTACTTTAAAATATATATATATATCACTCCATGTACAACAAAAGAAAAGTATCTCATATGTAATATCATCGCACACACGACACTATATTCAGTTAGGAGAAATGATTTTTTTGCCATAGGAAGTATGATTAATTATAAATATATACATGGCACATGATAAAAAAACACCAAATTTTTTTTATAGATAACTGATGAGTTAAAAAAATATATACAATATTTTTAGTTTAGATTATTTTTAGGCTATTTCGAATAGATTGGTAATGTACATACATCAATTAAGTATTAAGGCGTTTAAGTGTAAATAATTTTTTTTAACTATAAATTTTAATTAGTCATTTAATAAAGATTTCCATCACTTTAAAAAAAGATTCCTCACACCGTCGCATAATAAATATATATTAAACGTCGTCATCGAAAGCATAAACAATTTTTCGCTTTAAAAATGCTGCTTTAAAGAAATCAGGACAAAAATCATATTCAAGAAACAAGCAGAAAAAGAATGTAAGCTTGTCAACCCTTCCATTAGAATACGTAATAGTTAGTAGAGATAGGTTTTTAATAGGATTTAAAATGTTAGGCAAGTTCAATTAAAATCTCCGGAAAATATATAGTCATTAAAGTAGTAGACGAGAAATTTAAAAAGTAGTAACAAATTATTATAAACTACATCACAACGTCAAACATCACACAGAAAAATTAAAAAAGTTGATCATAGTTTTAAATGAATGATTAGTCAATAATAATTATAAATCCTAGAGAGCTGAATATAATTTAAAATGCTACATGTTGTCCAAAGAAGTAAACAATTTTTTTAGAAGTATACGCAATAAATTTAAATAGGTCATTAATGGCATAAAAATATATTTCTTTTTTTTACTCTCTATAAACTTGCTAGATTTCTTTTTTTTAATTCAAACTGTGTTCTTCATAATCTTCTTCCATTCCACTACAACTCAGCAGAAAACATTTTTTTTAGGAATCACAAAAAAAAAGATAAGTTCAAAACATGTTATCAATTAAGATAAGAGAAAAAGAGCATAACAAGAGATTTGTTCAGTTAGGTCCAGAGAGTCCAGAAAAAACGACCTGTTGTTGATCTGCAGGATACTTTATAATTTTTTGGCACGGGAACTTAATCAAGAATATAAATATGAGCTAGCTGGACTGGCCTAGTTTCACGCATGACGGATTAGCAAAAGCATAGACAAAAAAAAATCCGTGCAGTTAGCAGACCTGCAAAAAGGAAGCACATATTTTTGGCTGTTGTGGTAGGTGATGATAATGGAAACTCATTAATTTAATCATTATATATTTTTTTTCTACTCACCTTTACCATCATAAAAATGCATGCACTCAACCAAACTTACATCATAATTTACAGCTGATAAGCAGTCTGCCAAAAAATGCTGCAGATGAAAAATTATAACAGTTTTGCTGTTAGAAAACTAGTTTTAGAAGAACAAAACGGCACTCAACTTGTTGATACGATTGGAAATATGGAGCTGAAATACTGTGTAATATCCAGTGTGAAAAATTTTCTGCTTCGGATTTTTTTCCTCGCTTAAATTCTTCATCTTGGCTATTTCTTTCGTTCTTTCTTCTTGCGATCATCCAGTAGTAGACACGGAAGTTTTAGAATTGAATTGCTCGCAAGAAATGGAAATTATATATAATGGCTAGGTATATATATTTTGTGATAGATGCATATATACAAAATGCATGAATATTCATAAATAGTAGCTCAATACTTAAAACATATTGCTGGATAGTATGGAAAAACCTTCAATGTATTTTATTCCAATTTCTTTCTTGACTCAAATTTCATTCCATTTTAAACCTGTGCGCTATTTTTTGTCCTCACAGTTTTTTCCGATATGGTATCAAAATTTTTGTTTTTAAAACAGTGTCGTATTTTTTTTGTTAAATAATTTTATTTTTGCTAATTATTTTTTTGGTAATAAAATTTACTACTTGTGTCTGTAATTTGTATTTTCTGTGTTTGTTTATGTTTCTTGTTCTCTTCGTATACATTCCTTAATTTCAAATGATAATTTTCACGTATTTTTTGTCAATATTATTATTATTTTGAGTAAAATAAAATGTTTAAGAAGTCTGGTTTTTTTAAAAGAAACGTTCCGTTATTATTAATTAGTTAACTAGATATTCGTTTTAAGCGTTTTAAATACGTTAGTTATAAGCACTCGTTCAAGATAGGTAAGCTATAGAAATTATAAATCATCACTCTACACCAAAATAATCATCACTTATCACCATAAACACAGTTCGTCACCACAAGGCCCCGTTAGAATAAAATATTAAGCATAGTAATCGATTTAAAAAAACTTCGTCGTGTACCTAATTTAACAAGAAAGAAAAATCAAACTGGATAGAAATATCATATATCCCGGCTGTACAGTATAATACCTAGACTTTATTGATTTTATCATTATTATCATTATACATCCATGTATACACCACTTTGTATAGTTTTCCCATGTTTTTGGGGGAAAATAGAAACCAAAACAAATGAGAGCATTATTAATTAATTATTATTATAACCTACTATTTTAGTTAATTATTGTAGTGGAATGAATGACGACGGGTTAAAGTTGTAGATAAAAAAATAAGTTGTGTGCGCCGCGAGAAAAGAAAGAAAAATGTATTCTCAGTGATATTAGTTTCTAGACAGTAAAATTATAAACTACAACAGCGAATATTATTGAAATTAACGAAATTTCCATGTGTGTAAATGTAAAATGTACATAGATAGAGACCGTAGGTACGGTAATAAGTAGCAGATCGTCAATAATCATCACTCACTTATCCTACAAAAAGTTGTCACTCATCCCAACAAAAAAAACTAAATCAATTACATTATGTAAACAGAGACTGTGTGTTTAGCAGATACATAAAAAATCAATTTTTATTGAAATTATGTAAACATATTAAATGGTGTTAAATAATAGGAATCCATTGCAAATTTACAATTAGGCCAACAAACAAAAAACGTAACCGTATTTATATGCTCTGCGTCTGCTAAAAGTATACAAAGGAAACTTATGGCAACAAAAAATGTTTACAGGCTTCAATTAAAATTACGTAGCAAAAAAATGGAATACAAAAAAATACTACAACAAATTATTATTAGCGTTCATCTTCTTCTTCGTCTTCTACTTCTCATTATGATTACGTATTATTATTAGTCGAACGGTTTATAAAAATATAATATTGTACATGCTGTGCACTACTAAATATATTAAAAATAAGCGAATATCTATTACCTATACAAGTTACATGTAAGCAAGTATCGTATTAAGTTTATTATTATTATTATCATTATTGCTATAGAAAATTGTATTACTTGCGGTGTGTTTCATTTGAAAAGTATATATATGTAAATGTATAGAGAAAAACATATTTGTATGCTGCTCCTTGTTGTATATGAGATGATAAAAATTGATGATGATGATGATGATGATGATATTATATTGATGAAAAATATAATGACGAATGAACAAAAAAAATATTATTACGTTTTGTGTGACAACAAATTATTTTCCATCAACCTTTTTATTTATTTTCGGGCATTTTATATAAATTCATATAATTTTAAAGCTAATTTTGCATTTCATTTTACTTCCCATTTTTTTAAAACGGTTAAAAAGTTACCGGTTGTTATCGCACAAGTGACAAAACGGAATTAAGGAAGAAAAACGGAAGGTGATGTTTAATTTTTTTGTTCCTGTCGCGAGTAGACTCGCGACTCTACTTAAGTCATCCTTTTTTTTCTGAATGACTTGTCATGAGATTAACCGCAATTTAAGTTGAGACAATAGAACAGCAGCACCTACATTTACATATATTATTACCCATCAACCTACTGCTTGCACTTACTACCTACCTTAACAATAATAGTGACGAGCAGTAAAAGAGCAGCAGTAGAACAAGATAATAATTTACGATAAGAACGTAATAAGGATAACATCAATTTATTGTAGTGTAGTAGTAGCATAGCAGCGTATTTGTAGTGGTTTTAAATTGACTCAGACTTAAGCTCAGAGCTCAAGCTCGTCTTCTTCCGCGTGCTTGTATGCTCTGCTGTTATAAAAAAGGAACTGTGCAGTGGTTGGGTAACCGGCGTTCAAAAATCTGATAACCGACCACAGTAATTAACACTTAAATGTAATTTTAAAATAGTCATAAAGTCAAAATCAGGAGTCTTCTCCAGTGTCCTAATTACAATTTAAATTTTTTCCTTTAAAAATTCTGAAATTTATATGCACTTTATGTACATGTAATGGCCCGCATTTTCAATTATTAATCATTTTAATTATTACTGTTTTTATTTTTAAATTCAATTTCCGAAACATTATGATGAACCCTGATTTTTTATTTTATAAGGTGACTCAGATTTTATAATTGTTAATCATTTTTTGTCAATTGAGCCGGCTCACTGGACCATGTATGGTTGCGGCCGGTTACCCGTACCCTGCACAGCTCGCAAAAAATGATATTACAGCAAACAATTGCAAGCTTTTGCACGCATCCACTCTGCTCTACTCACACAGCAAATGTAAGCATTTATTTACATGACTGATGCGAGCTTACTTTACTTACCTACAACTCACCTTATCATTATTACCAACCAGCGCAGCAGCATAGCAGCTCAACTTGCACTTTTTTTACATTTCTATCATCCGTCCACACATATTATTAATCCGCTACCAGCACACAAAACCTTTAAAAAACTATGCCTATCTTTACCCATCTCCCTATTCACATTTCAAACTCATATCATCCAATAAAAATAATATTTTATGCACAGAACAGAACAATAATGTATTATTCAGTCAGTTTTACAAAAAAAACTCAACATATTTTTCTCTGCATTTTTCCGATACTCTCAACTCAACCAAGCCATACATGAACAATTTATGAGCAGAAAAGTCAAGAAGCTCAGCAAAGAAAGGAAAAAAAGGGTTAAAAAAGCTCAACTCGATCACATTCAACATTACTTATTATTATTTCTTTTTTCTTTAAAGGATTTCCTTATTCATCCTCCTCGAAAAATAAAACATTATATAAGCTCATGTCTTTTTTTTCTTAAACCATTAAAAATCCATATGGGAAGGAAATGTCGCGAAAATATGTAACGGTCTTGGTGGGTGAAGGGAGTCTCACGTTCCCCCAATTTCCAGGCGCTGGAATTGGGCACGGCATGGACGCACCATGCGGAACGTATTTAGTTAACATGTGAATGTGTGCTGGACACGAGGTCCAGCACACCAAGTTCAATGTAGTATCGAGCTCCGCCACCACCAAAACCACACTCTCTTCCCAAGTCTTGTCGTGAGCAGAAGTAAAAGCTACTCGCTGCTGCGGCAGCAGTGGCAGTAAAATTATATTTGTCTTTGGCCAGAAGGCCCTTGTATTAAAGTGTTAATAAAATTGGAGTATTTTATTAATTGTCTTGTCGTGTGTTGTCAGCGTCATTGTATTTATGTCAGCGTCCTGGTCCTGTGATCCGAACCTTTCTGAGAGGTAGTTAGTGGAAGTGGGCGTTAGTTAGGTGGCACCGGGGCATTCGGTTTCCCCAACGCATCATTACCTGACCTCGCTCACCGTTTCCCAACATTTATGGCGAACCTGCCAGGATCAGCGACGTGACCTCTGACCTACCCAACCAGTTTTTGTGTTTTAAGTGAAACGTCCCTCCATGTGTGATTGGAGGGGGCGTAAAAGCCACGGCACGGAGAGAGTCTCCTCATCATCCACACCACCACCACAACAGCAAGAAAGAAGAGGAGCACCACAAAAATCGATAATGTGGGGGCATCTTCTTGTCAGTGGAGGTGGAAGCAGTGAGGTGGGGATTAGGCGCCATCGTCATCTAAAACTGAAGGAGCCCAGCCATGCGGTCATCGAGGATCAAGTGGGGGGTAGCCAATTCCTGTCAGCGTCGGTGGTCAGCATCAAGGCGGTTGTGGATGAAAGTCGTCCACCGTGCTCACCGTCACCAACTCCATCAGGGAGTCCAGTTTTGGTGTCCAGAGAGACACCCCAGCATCATCCTCATCAGTACCACCAACAGAAGCAGCAGAGGAGGAGCACCACCAAAAAACGATAATGGTGGGGGCAACAATCCTCTCAGAGGTGGTGGTAGCAGCGTCATCGTCCCAAGTAGCTGAAGGAGCCCAGCCATGCGGTCGGAAGGGTAAAGTGGGGGGTAGCCAATTCCTGTCAGCGGCGGTGGTCAGCAGCAACAAGAAGAGGCGGATGTGGAGGAACATTCCTTCACCATGTTCACCGTCATGTGCCTATCCCGGGCACCAACGATAACGCTCCAGGAGGAGCACGGTTTTCGCGTCAGCCGAAACGCGGCTGCACCTCACCAACAGTCGTCCAGAGGACAGCGGGGTGTGAGTGGGGGAAGGGTTGCGGCCACCTCCATCAGGTGCACGGATGCACAGGCATCACCTCCAAAATCGGCTCCGTGCAGGAGCGCCGTTTTGTCGGCATCAGGCTCACCAACGACAACGACTTCCAGTGGGAGTCGTCCCATTTGTGATCAGGGTCACGCCAGTTTCCAGTTCCCAGAGGAGCAAGGTTTTCGTGTCAGCCGAAACACGGCTGCACCTCACCAACAGTCGTCCAGAGGACAGCGGGGTGTGAGTGGGGAAAGGGTTGAGGCCGCCTCCATCAGGTGCACGGATGCGCAGGCATCATCAACAGCTCCGTAAAGGAGCAAAGTATGTGGGAATCAGGCTCACAAACCATCACAACGACCTCCAGGAGGAGTCGTCCCATATGACCAACAGGGTCACCCAGTTTCCAGCTCCAATGGGGAGCACGGTTTCCGTGTAAGCCGAAACACGGCTGCACCTCATCTACGGCGTCGTCCACAAGGAGGAGATGACCAGATAGAGATGCGAGTGAAGGAAGGGTTGCGGCCACCTTCACCAGGTGCACGGGTGCACAGGCACCACACCAAAGTCAAGCTCCAAAGAGGAGCCGGTATCTGCCCACCAAGGGGTAGCAACAATATTAGCGGGGTGAGGAGAGCGTCTCCGTCACCATGACAACCGCCAAAGAAAGTAGTGTGGGGGAAGTTGCGGCTTCACCGCCACCAGTATCAAGTTCCTGCTCATCGGGATCCACGCGTGCACCTCGCCCATTAAGCCGTCGTCCTGAGGGAACAGCGAGGCGAGAGTGGAGATCAAGTTGCGGCTCCTCCACCAGGTGTAGCAGCGTTGGGATCCGAGGAGCAGTCGATTCCAAGAGGGGGATGAGGTCCTCCAAGAAGAAGACGACGGAGGTGTCGACCTCCATTAAAGTAAAGCTCCGTAGGAGCGCGTGTCCAGCAGGGGCACCACCAGCAAAAGTAGCAGCGGGGTGAGCAGTCACCATGGCAACCGCCGAAAATAAATAGTGTGGGGGAGGCAGAGGCTTTACCACCAACAGCAAGTTCGTGTCCAAGAGGATGAGCGCGAGCACCTCGCCCAAGAAGCTGTCATCCAAAGGAAACAGCAACGTGAGTGTGGAGATCGAGTTGCGGCTCCTCCACCAGGTGTAGCAGCGTTCCCGTCCGGTGGGCAGCGTAATCCAGCCGTGGAGGATGCGGTCCTTCACGACGTCGGGGGTGCAGGCCTCCATGAAGACCACCGCAGGGTGGCACAGTAAATGCTCTCCCTATCAGAGGGATCCGAGCCAACGGGGATGAAGTCCTCAAGTCCAAGTAGGGGGTGCAGGCCTCCAAGATAACCACCAACAAGGTGGCACTAGATGCTCTCCCATCAGGGGATTGGAGCCAACGGGGGATGTGGTCCTCCACAAAGAAAGGCCGAGGGATGCGGAGTCCACAGAGAGTGCCGAGGAGGAAGTCCAGAATGCAACCGCGGATCCGATCCTATAAATATAAAATAAAATATTATTAAAATTATTTTGTAAAAAATATGAAAAAAAAATTGTCTTACCTGTTTCTTTCGCAGACTCCCCACAGAGGAGCCTGGAACCGTCCAGACTTCTCGTTACCATTTCGCTCAATGGTTTCCAATCAGTTCCCGAGGGGTACTGATTGGAAAGTGGGGGTATGTCGCGAAAATATGTAACGGTCTTGGTGGGTGAAGGGAGTCTCACGTTCCCCCAATTTCCAGGCGCTGGAATTGGGCACGGCATGGACGCACCATGCGGAACGTATTTAGTTAACATGTGAATGTGTGCTGGACACGAGGTCCAGCACACCAAGTTCAATGTAGTATCGAGCTCCGCCACCACCAAAACCACACTCTCTTCCCAAGTCTTGTCGTGAGCAGAAGTAAAAGCTACTCGCTGCTGCGGCAGCAGTGGCAGTAAAATTATATTTGTCTTTGGCCAGAAGGCCCTTGTATTAAAGTGTTAATAAAATTGGAGTATTTTATTAATTGTCTTGTCGTGTGTTGTCAGCGTCATTGTATTTATGTCAGCGTCCTGGTCCTGTGATCCGAACCTTTCTGAGAGGTAGTTAGTGGAAGTGGGCGTTAGTTAGGTGGCACCGGGGCATTCGGTTTCCCCAACGCATCATTACCTGACCTCGCTCACCGTTTCCCAACAGGAAATATCCTTCTTCTTTCAAGCCATATAAAATTACATTT
>CM023201.3:3354502-3458812 GCA_004115045.4 Sinella curviseta | reverse complement strand
TCATATCATTAAATGGTTATCATTTGACAAAAAACAAAAATCGATAAGCCACGAAAAATAACAAACAAAAATATAATTTCTCTCATTCCCCCAAAAAAAACTAGATTAAAAATAAATTATTATTTTTTTAACATTTTTTTAAATTACAATTTATTATTTTTACAATTTTTTAGACAAGTAGAAAAATAACATCCATTTTTTTATTTTGGATTCGATACACCTGAGATTATTTTCGATTAATTACTTAATTAATTAATTAGCACACCTGAGATTTGTTTACATTATTTTGCGAGATGATTACAGTTAAAAGGATTACAATATTTTAATTAATAATTAGACTTGATTGCGCTTATTCTTCCCCTTCACCTCATCCTCCTCATGATGACCCGCTGCGGCCAGCTTCTCCAACGCGGGCAGATCGATAAGCTGACTCGGCCGGTCCATCAGCGCCAAACTCTTCTTATCATCATCGTCCACATGAAATCCGTGATCCGAGCTTATCGGCTTGTCGGGATGAATATAAGTGGGGGAATGAGTGAGCCGCTTCATCTTCTCCTCCAGAATGTGCTTCAGCCTCAGACACTCGGGATCATCCAGCAGTCCCCCATTCTTGACCTCGTTCAGCGCAAACTGCATCTGGTTGAGCACCGCCCGGCAAGCGTGTCTCGTTTTCAGCGCCACCGCGACACCCGGGAACTTAGAGTGGATAAGCGCCAGATCCTTGCTGCAGGCATGTCGCTCCCGCTTCATGGCGTGCTTGATCACCTGCTGCACCTTCTTATTCTCCGCGATTTGAGGAATGAACTTGATGACCGCGTCCGAAGTCTCCACAAATCCTTTTCCCATGTCGTAGCCGATGAAAACCTGGAGATTGGTTTGGCGCCGGATCTTCCGGAGGATCCTGGGGACCAATGGCTGCAAATTACAAAAAAAACGCATCCCAAAAATAATTAGACACACCCGAGATTATAAACTCATGGCAAGCGAGATCACTGCTTTTTGGGATAACCTTACCCGCAAAAGCCGGAGCGACTTCAAAAACTGGAGCAGTCTGAGTCCCTTCACGATACTCATGTACTCCCTCACATTATTCTGGATGACCACGTCGCTCACGCACAGCGCCGGATCCAGCGAAATGTGATAAAGATAGATATCCACGTAGGTCACGATAAGCACCAGGATATCCAAAGAATTCCACGGATTACAAAAGTAAATCTTGAATCCCAACCCAATCAGCCTGGCAAACATTTCAATCGTGTAGAAAACGGCGAACACGTAATTGGTGTACTGGAACGCGTGTTTTGTCCTCAGCTCACTCGGCGTCCATCGACACTGGTCGTTACTGTACACGCTCGTGAAGATGAGGATGACGTCCCAAATGATGGTTATCATGTTGAAGGTTATCACGGTGAAGGAGATGACCTCGAACCAGTCCCGGGTCACGACCCACCAAGCTCCGTAGCGCCAGTTTTGTTTAGGCTGAGGTGGAAGAGGCTCCTCCTTGTGGAGCCGGAAGTGGATGATGATCTTGTCCCGAATCCAGACGTAGAAGCCATGCGCCTTCATGTGCTTGTGGAAGTTCTGGGCCTGGATAACGCTCAGGGCCTTGTCCTCGGCGTGCTCCGCATCGGTCAACAACAGCTGGGTCGCTTGCTCCGTCAGCGTCCCCTTCTCGAATAAATGCAGATAATGGATCTTCATGGATTTAATTGCGCGGAGTCTGGCGTCGTTGGTCATTTCCCGGTATTCGGCGACAGTGGGCTCGTTTTCCACAATGTTTTGGCAGTTCCAGCAAACGGTCGTGTTATCCTTGATCGGGCGCGGCGGTTGAATCCGGGCCATGTCCTTGTCCTTCTTGGGGTCCTCCCGTTCCTTGGAAATGTACGGATTGTCCACGTGACAGATTTTGGCGACCAGGTCCCATCTCGCGTCCACCATCCAGGATCCCATATTGAACGCTCTTATCATATTGTACTGGCATTTCCGGATCCTCCGCACCGCATTGTTCATTTCCTCCTTTTGGCCTACCGTGACCTCGGTTAACTTTAAAGTCGTCAGCAGTCCCTTTGTCGTTGTCCCATTTAGCACCAAGGTCATCAGAACGATTCCAGCTGTGTGGAACAGGATCTTGGGTCCAATCATGAGGTCATCGCACAGGTGCTCGTCTTGATAAATCTCGAGCGCGAGGCAAATCCCCACCGCCCCCCTGAGTCCTCCCCACATGATGATAATCATATTCTGCCATTCCAGACCATATCCAAGTCGCTTCAAAATCGGATAGAACGTGAGCAGCATGAAGAAGCGGACGACATGGAGTCCAATGTAGAGGAGCGCCAGGTACTGGAAGTCAGCCAAGCCAAAGTGCTGGACGGCCGTCTCCGAGATAACTATTCCGACAAGGACGAACAGGACCGTATTGGCAAGATAACCCAGCATTTCCCAAAAGTGGTGGACAGGTCCTTCAGATTCGGGGCTTATCACGGTCCTTTCGGCACTCATGGTGATACCCAAGACGACCACTGCGATAACCCCGCTGACGCCAAGGACGTATTCGGATGACCAGTAGGTGAGATAGGAGGCGCAGAGCGTGACGCTGATTTCCACTGCTGCGTCGTTGTACACGTAGCTGAGGAGGAAGATGACGAGGCGTCCGACGATCCAGCCCCAGACGGGTCCCCCGAGGGCAATTTGGCAGAATTTTGTGACCACGTTGACCACAATGTCGGTGAGGGAGATGGGCTCGTGGGAGGCGGTGTCGCCGTGGGGGGCGACGTACTCGTGGAAGATTTCAAAGAGGAGGATGGCGACGCCGTCGTTCATGAGGGACTCGCCGTCAATGACCACTCCAAGTTGTTCGGAAACGCCGAGGTCACGGAGGATGGCGACGACAGCGACGGGGTCGGTGGCGGACACGATGCAGCCGAAAAGACAGGCTTGGAGGAATGACCAGTGGTACTCGGCGAAAAACTGCCAGCAAATGTAGGCGGATCCGAAGCAGGAGATTATCATTCCGGGGAAGGCGAGGATGAAGATTTGGGAGATGGAGCGGGTGAAGGTGTGGACCGAGATGGAGAAGGCGGACTCGAAGATGAGGATCGGGAGGAAGGTGTAGAGAATGTGCTGGGGGGAGATCCGGGCGATGGCGGTGTACTTGGAAATGGTGGGGCACCAGGAGGAGAGGTGGGAGAAGGAGCCGAGGACGGCGCCGGAAATGAGGAGGAGGACGGTGTAGGGGATGGTTATCTGGAAGTGGCGGGCCATGGCGCGGACGAAGGCACCCCAGGCGCACATCATGATTAGGGTGAACAGGATGGGGAGGTCTTCGTTGGGGTCGAATTCTCCGGGTTCGGTCACTGCGCATTCTTCAGTATCTGAAAACAACAGACAATTAAAAACCATAATTAATTAGTTTGTAAATAATGGAGGAAACTTGGAGGGGATTGGAGGTTACCTTCGATTTCGTCAGGATTTTCGCGGATCATGAAGCCCAGCTCGCAGAAGGAGGAGAATTCCTGCTTGTCAATCTCCTCCCGGGTCAGCGAGAGGATGATGCGGGGGGAAGGATGGGCTTCGCTGCTGGTGACCAGTGGGGGGAAGGTGGTGAGGAGGAGGAATCCGAGGACCGTGAGGAGATTCACGAGGGGATGTTGGTAGTGGAGGCCATGATGAAGAGGAGATGGAGGAGATGAGGTGACCAGCTGACTAAAGCCACCTCCTGCCATTTTTTTCACTACTTAATTTAATTACACTGCTAATTTTAATTACTACAATAATTTTAAACACTGATGACAATAATGACAGCTTATAAATCACAAATTATCAATTTAACTGCACTTTGGACAATTAAAAATATTTAACTAATTTTTGGGGAAGAATAATGGACAATTATTTTTCGGAGCTCAGGTTTGTTTTTTTTCGGATGGGCTGGTCAAGTGGTCAGCTGGCCGCCCGTCGTCATGTGAAAATTGCAAGCGACGTGGGTGGTCGGATGAATGGACCTACCTTAACAACGTTACCTGTTACTAATTAACTAATTGCTTCTGTTATTACTTAATTGCTATTATCATTTTATAAAATAATCCTGCCCACATGTTATTCATCATATTTAATTAACTGACTGGCTTGGTCAGTTTGAACAGCTCCAATCCAGATCATCTTCATCAAAAAACTTTATTCATCTCATCATTTTGTCTAGCAAGTGTTCTTGCTAATCATCTCTAAATTAATCCTGTCCTCATCTTGATGATGATAACCACTTATCAATGCTCAAGGTTAAATCTGTTACAAGTGGTCAGTAGTTTTTTGAAGAAGTGGTCATTATTTTCGGATCTGAGCTCAGCTCATCAGATCGGGGCAACGTGAGACTTTCCGTTTTTTGTGGTCAGTGGTCATTTAACTTATTATTAGGTTACTTAACAGTACTTAAAGAAGATAATGGACCCTTATAAATGACCAATTAAAACCAAAAGGTAGATATCATCATAATAAAAAAGCAAAGTAAACCCCAGTATTCGATCTGTACCCGATCTCATACTGAGATTTACTCTGAACTCTACTGAAAAACCGATTTTCGGGTAATATGTGGCTTGTCGACGTTAAACTTAAACAGGAACAAGGATGACATGCAGTCTTATCCACTCGAATGGCTTATCATATCGAGCTGGAGAGAAAATTGGTGATGAGAAGAAAAATAACATGTTTTTGTTTTGGATATAGTTAAATGCGTATATATGGGCATTGGTCATCATGAAAAATAATAATAACAGCAAACATATATATTCAAGTGAAGTATATATTCAGATAAGTGGTTGTTGAGAATTTGTAACGGAATATGTGTAGCAGATTATTTTTCTGTGGTTTACGGTCATGTTTAGTCTGCTGCTGCTGGAGATGGATGGATAGATGGAAAAAGCTGTTTTTTACATTCATTATCTTCTTTATACTATTAATCACTTAAACAGTTAAACTGAATAACATTTTTACTCTGGACAACTGGTGGTCCAGAACAGGATAATGGCCTTGAAAAATAAATACATATAAACTTATCAATAAATGGACAGCGCGTAGCAGAAGCGGCGAGCTCATAATATTTATTTATTATTTATGTACTTAATAATAAATTGTTATTATTAATAGTAATAACAAATAGTGGGATGGGCACACACACGACGAAAACGACGACGGCACAATAATAAATAAATTAATGAATGTGAATAATTTTTTTAAAAAATGCATCTCAATTAAGCTTCTTTTTGGTGGTTTGACCAGTTTAAAAAATGCTGACCTGGTCAGTTCTTGAAAAAAAGTATGAATATAGGTGATCAGATTTAAAATGGAGTTGATAGGGTCTACTTTAACTTTCTTAAGACATAATTTTTTGGTGAAAAAGTGGCCACTGTCCAGTGGTCATTCGATGAGAAAGATGATCTGATTTGGAGATTGACATGTCAGCAGGTCAGTTATTGAGTCTAGCCATATATGTTTGCGATTATATGGCAGTGTATGTTGGCGTATAGGTACATGATGTCTCGTCCATTTTTTATGCTGCCAATGCCAATTTTTTTATCAGATGGGATGATATAATAATAATTTGTTATATTATTTTGTTATTTCAATAAACATTTTTTTTAAATAAATGAATTGAATGAAAGGTATAGCCTTGAATGTTTTATCAGTTCTTTTATCACCGACTGCTTGCAAAAATATATAATAAATGAATATAAACCGAGTCAGCAGTACTTTTGATTTAAGCAAGTGGAGTGGATACAGAAAAGCCATTGATGATGGAGGGGAGATATGTAGGTATGTATTTTTTGTAATAAATGGTTTTGAATGGAGAAAAATTTCATTGATTTCGATCTTTTCATGTCATTTGGCATTGCATCTCGGCGAAAATTTCAATGTCTGTCCTTTTCAAGTTCAGATGTAATCGGTGCAACAAAACAAATAATTAGCAACATAAATACATTTTTCGCACTGCAATTATAATGAATTGCGACATATTTAAACATGTTTAGAAGAAGTAGCTTGGTCATTTATAATTATGTAACATTTTGAATCACATTGCCCCTTGCGAAAATATAGTTCACTCCATTGTCTCAAGTTGCCCCTGTTGCCAAATTCAAAGTTTTATCTCGCCAGAGACCCGTTTTTCAATTTTGCCCCATATTCTCATATTTACCGCATCTATTTGATTGGACGACCGAACGAACAGACAGAAATGGAGATTTTAACAAGTAATTAGATGATTCTGCTTCAAATTGTTATCTCTGAAGCTATCTTAAAAGATACTGAACTAAACTACTGTAGTAAATGAAGCGTAATTTCCGCTTGCAACTAATTTTTCTTCCCAGTCATCATATTCCCCAGCAGCCAGACATTTAAAAAATCCACTTGTTACTTACTCTAAACTACCTTATCCAATCAATCATTTAAATGTCTACTCCTTTTCAAACTCTTTTTTCTCTCCTAAAAACATGCTGAAATGACTAATTATTATCTCTAAAGCATATAGCACCCATTAAAAAAACGAAGCTACAGAAAAATAAGTTTTTATTTTGACAGTCATGTCATGCCATCATCCTTAAAGTCGATAATGTCTCTATACATCCATCCATAAGCCACCGCGTAGAGGGATAGATTTTTATCACTTTTGCTTTGATAATTAAGAAACTAAACCACCAACGAATGGATAGAGACATGGGCTTTTATTTATTGCTTTTCTCATATAAATCAAATCTGCTACTTACTACTTGCTCGTCAACAAATATATGCATATATTCTTTTAACAAGAGAATTCCATTCGTTTTGCTCGCTCGTTCGTCGCTGCTATAGTCAGGCGACAGAGTTATCAGCATTTAAGAAAGAATAGCTCGAAAAATTTTTGACCTTTAGCTTTCAACTCTGAAGAGAATTCAATAATATTTTCTAGAGTAAAAACTGTTAAGTGAACTGTGGTGTTTTTTATGATGATGATGAAGAAGATGATCACAAAATGATTAGAAAAATGGAATATACATTTTATTATTATTATTATGGTGATGAAGATGTGGAATTGGGGGAGAATATAAGATGATAAGGGTGAATGGAAAGGAGTAGAAGAAACGGAACATTTCTCGAAAAATATTCTTCAAGATAAGCTAATACTCTGATCTGAATAGCGGTGAACTTTGACCCAGAGGAATATATTTATCGGGGAAGAGGTTACCAACTAAAATATTAAAATGAGTAGAAAAAGTCAAGCGTGTAGATTTAAAACGTTTAGGGAAGTAGGCATTTTTTAGGGAGACCGTAAAACCTCTAATTATTAAACCATCCAAATATTATAATCGAGTCAAAAATTTAAAAAAAACGCCGTCAAAGTCACTCAGCTTTAATTTTTACGCGATACTACATTCCAGTCAATGTTTTAAATTTGTATGGACTAATTAAAGTCAGCTGTGATTATTTGAGGCTTTACGGCATTTCCTAGAAAAGTCACAAATAAACACTGTTTCTCCTTTTCTGAATACTTATTCCTATTATGTCGATCGGATCATCAGAAAGTGTTTGTCATCTACTAAAACATCTGCCGCTTTGCTGCCTACTCGCTATATGCACATAAGCCTTTACTCAAATCATCTTAAACATATTCCCTATTCACATATAATTTGAACCTAAATCTCTTCCAGAAGCCAAGGAGAACAGTACGGTTCATTTTTTACCGTTTCTTCTTCGTCTTCTTTTTCTCTCTAACATTTCGGAATACATTACAACAAGTAGTCAATTCAGTCAGTCTGACGACCAGCCTGAAAGAGTTTTGTTATGACAAACGAACGACGTTTTTAGGTACAATTTATTTTATGCATAGCAAGTAAAATGTTCTATGTGCGTGTATGTAGATTGGGGTGATGTGTGTCACGTCACCCTCTACAAACATTTTCTCATGCATTGAAATTCCAAATACTTTGTAACCCTTTTTAATATTGACAATATATTCAACTGGTGTGTATGCATGCATATGTTTCCCCTGTAAAAAGATAACAGTATTCTTTCCTGGGTCATCAAAAAATGTCAAGAAATATTACTGTCAATTTTTTCAAGAAATCGATTTCCCTAACCGACTGTTAAACATTTTTAAGACTTTTATGATGATTCTGAAGATACTTTGATTTTTTGGTTCTCATGCACTTTGCTCTCCTTAAATCTGTCAGAATGGCAAATAAAAATTTCCGAGAATATGTCCCCAGTCCCCAGATATATGAGCTGACTGATTTGTGGATTCCACATGGCGCATTTTTCAGAAAAATATAATCTGTGGCATAATTTGATGAGAACAAATGCGTTTGATTCATTTCAGCGTCACTTATGTAATGTCTGAAGGACATTTTCACCAAATTATAATCAAGATATGATGAGCGTAAATCAAACTAAAAAAATCACTTTATTTATTTAAATCTTAATCCTGATTAAAATAATGAGTCGCCTGTTAAAGACGATGTGCGTCATTCGGCGAGGATCCACACCCTCGATCCAGCCAATGAACGTGAAGGAGATTTAAGGCCGGTCTTGTGCTCTTCATTTTTATTTCTTTCGAGTCCGATTAAAAAATAATAATTCATTCAGCATTTATCTCTTGTTTGAATAACTTAATTTAAAGAGTTATCTCAAGACAAGCATAATAACTTAGTTTGAATTAATAAATGGCAACCAGTTGTTCTCAATGCTGAAAAATCCTTCTGCGTTCATTTGGTGATGGAATGAATGATGGCTCATATAATTTGGGGTGATCTGAAAATACTTCTTCTAATCTCGCATTTAGCATTCCAGCCAAAACATATTTTTTGACACAAGTGATCTGACGATGATTCAGATTTGAAGATTTTGTGATGATAAATATGTTTCGAATGACAAAATTATTTTTAAGCCGGTTCCAAACTGGATACGAAATACGTAAAAAATCTTTTACACTCAAGATCTCCATTTGCTGCGCTGTTTAATGAATTGCGTCTTTCGAGCGACGTACCTCGTATTTTGGCCAAGCTTTTTTACACATCTCTTGCTTTCTAAATTGCGACGCCGCGTGATTAAAAATTTTCCATTTGTTGTTCTAAAAAGAGAAAGCACGGCATTTACAATTTCGTGTTCGTAAATAAAATAACATTCCTTAAATAAATGACCACATTCTGTTTGCTCCTTTGGCTGGTCAGTACGCTGGACAAATTGTTCGTCGTGTCGTGCGCCGGTCAGTAAATAGTTTACGATAACATGATCGACACGAAAAACAAAACAATATTTTGTTTCCCAATCTAAATATTTGTAAGGTTAATTACCCATTGAAGGAAATGCAGCACGTACCTAACCAAAAGTTCAAATACATTTATTTTGTTTTCTGGGTCCACATTCCAGAGGATATCCCCACACAGGTCAATAAAATCTCTAAAAAAAACTTTCCACCCACGCGTTAGCCTCGATCTCTCTCTGCCCAAAAAATTACAAAGATATTTTTTTTCGGCGTAAAAAAATGCTACGTGCAGAAAAAAGAAATGGTGAGAGCGTGAACTCTAATTTGGAATCATGTGCTATTATATCTTCTTAAGTTTTGCCATTTCAATTCATTTTAATTTTTCATTTTTATCGCATCGTCATTTAATCATCAAAACAACTGCTGGATAAATAGCCTTGAAAAATATTAATACATTTAATAATAACCTGCCATTGCCTTTGCCCTTTTTTCTGATCCCATTGATTTCCCAGCATCAAAGCAGCACCAAAGCAAAAAACAGAATAATATTTTTGTTCACGTCGTCGTCTGCACAAGCAAGCGTGTCTGTCTACTGCACTTAAACTGAACGGCGTATTACTTTAGTTACGTTTACGTTACGTGGTCAATACTTCCTCGTAGTTGTAAACGCGTACCACATAGCCTGTTATTATGAGAGTGCACAAAAATTAGACTTTGACCAATATCAACAGAGAGAGATAAGCACTAATGTAATTATTTGTTGTACCGTAATACTGACTGGACTCAAGTACAACGAACTACATTTTGGACGAACGGATGGATGGATAACATTGCATCGCATATCATCGCAGGTGCTTATCACCAGCAGCAGCAGTCGTTATTGCACATATATTTTTGTTGTGATTTTTACGATGTGACAAAAAATTGCAAAATATTTGCAGAGATTTTGTCACAGGTCTGGTGCGCATACTGCGAAGCGAAAAATGGTCGAGGCCGGTCAAATACATTTGTTGTTTTTGATCACGGCCTTGTGCGGCGGAATAAACAAAGGTAAAGTAAATAGTTTACAAATAAATAACATTCTTTTCTGTTATTGTTTTCTAACGCGGCAGATGCGTCTTAGAGTTTAATGAAATGTTTTAAAGAATGCAAGGTCAGTTTTGTATTAATAGTGCGCCGTAGAGTAATTTTATTTCTAAAAATTGTAGAAAAATTTCGTCAAATTTTTGATTGTCTTTAACGCCGAACGAAATATAATTTTCGAAATAGTAGTTTTTAATGGATAATTAGATATCATCTCCGCCTGTTGTCTATTTTTTACAGCTGGATAATTTCGCAGAATAATGAACTATGTTGATATGTATTTATTATTTTGTTTGGAAAATTACTCTGTGGCATGTCATCAACATGACTCATAATAAGGAAGTAGTAGCTCATTGACTCCTAGATTAAAAATTGTTTTTTTTTAATAAAAATATTTCCATTTTTCTCTGAACATTAGTATGTACCACTCATCTCCTATTATAAATATGTACAGTAAATTGAATTGATATCAAACAGCTGGTTCAACAAACAGACGTTTTTCCGTTCACCCCGAGCCAGATCGTCTCAAAAAAGTTCATCATCTTCTTGTTGCATCATTTCACCTTAATTTCAGTCTGTAATTTTACTATATGCATGTATTTTACTATTTGTCCGATACCAATTATGTGAGGCTAATGCATCTTTTCTGGAAAGTAAGGTAAGAAAGTGGACACGATTATCTAACCGGCGTGGAACATGTGCCGTGTATTTTACGACGACGACGACGAACTTGGCTGTTTTGTTTACACATTTGTTTTAGAAAATGAGAGTGTTGATTATCGACAACTACAAAAAGTCATTTACATCCAATTTATTGTACAAAACGCATACATTTCCACTTCATCATTTATTTATCGACCCGGCGACCCATAATCTCTCTTTCCCGAGATTATCTATTTTTGAGGTATATTTTGGGTCTAAAGTAAACATGTAAATTGTTTCGTTGTGAACCTGAACGCCTCTCCAATATAATATTGGCTATTACTATAATTTTCCATCGTATCATCAGAAGCTGCACTGCAGACAAGGTCACTGCTTTATTTACCCAGGTAAATAAATTAGCCTAAATATACGACGACAGACACAAGTAGAGATAATCTCCGGAGATACGGATATACGTAAATAAGCATATATTCAAAAAAGGGCTCGGATATATTTTTTTGGTGTTGACAAGCGGCGCTGCGTATTGTGCCCCTGGGTGCATGCGTGTGTCTACTCCAAGTCTCCTCGAACCAACATGCAAACTATATTATTCGAAATGACGACAGGTGTGCTACGCACTTCTTAAGTTTTATCCAAAAAAATATATCGTATCGTAACAGGCTACCTAGCCAAGCCTAAAGAAAGATACACGGCCACAGATGAGATGACGATAAGATCCAGGGAAAATATATATTTTTTTATATTCACTATTTACCTTTATCTTTGGGAATACAAAATTGAATTCAGGGTCAAGACCAATGTCGTATTTTTTTCTATTAAGCGTATTTTTATTGCCTGTTGCTCCTGTAAAACATGTGGCGTACATCCACATAAAAAAATGTACAACTATTTTGTGAAACATTTTTGCCTGTAAATTGTTTTAAGGATTGCCATTGTTACGAATAAATCTTTATCAATTTACTTGGACACAGGTGGTGAGTTTTGTTCTTAACAATTGACCATTAGGAAGTATTATAATCGGAGCAGTAATCTTCTCAACGTCGCCGAGTCACTCAATTAATAAATTACCTGTAACAAATAGCCCGTGGCAAATGATGAATCATTTTGTACAATGTTTTTGGGAGATCACTGGAGAAGTTGGGCTGTTAACTTACGTACAGGTTACCAAGGCAATTAAAGACACGAGTAATCAAAATATTCAATCAGAATACCTTAACCAGGCATTATTGAGCTACTACTTGTCAGATTATCCGGATGATTAACCCATCAGACAGGTAAGTCGTCTTAGGAATCAATTCAACTTGTTCGCATATATAATTAATTATAATGAACCGGTTATTAAGCTTCTTGGAGGACAGGTGAAGTATATTTTGGATCTTGTCCAGTTCCTTTAAAGGTGCGAGAAAAGCTAAATCGATATCATCATCATCAGATCATGATCGATAATTGATTGATTTAGACACTTATCAGGAATAAAATGTACGATAATCGCTTATCGATCAATTACACATTGGAATCCAACGCGTTCAGGAATCTATTATTTTTCTAGGTGCCATGATTTTCAATTTATTTTCCAACCGGCAGCAAACTTGACCAAAAACTTTTCCTTTTTCTTCCTATTTAACATGCAGGTGGCCAGTGGCGAGTGGTCAAGCACGACTCACACGACATGACTCACAAAGAAGCATGACTCAAGTAAGCCAAAATAAACAATTTTTTGGATGCATCTGGAAAATTACAGGCACGAGAAAACACATATCAAAATTCATAATTGTTCAAACATGCATCCCAAAAAATCATAAAGAAAAAAACGAAAGATGAGTAAGTTTTTTCCCATATAAATTTTTGTAGAAGGAAGCAAGGAAAAAAGAAAGACAAACAAAAGAAGATTTTTGTGCCACGTGCCACGTGTGTACCCTGTTGCTTTTTACAATATTTTGACGACGATTCGCTCTACTTACTATCCTTTTGATACTTTTTGATACGACGGGCGACCACAAAAGAAACGAAAAAGGACAGCGAGCAGGACTTCAAGGTAGGTATCCAGAGAGGTTGAAAATTTTAGGGAAAACCCTTTTTGTTGTTCAAGTGTATGTCGTTCGTGTCATGTCCAAAGTATATGCTTTTTGTTACAATTTGGGTCTGAAAAAGCATCCCCTATATTTCCCTTTGACTCTGTGTGCTGACATCACTTACATGGACTGCCTGTCTTGCACGCCTTTCTGTGGTTTAGGTACGACTGTAATTACGAATGAAATATGTAATAAGTTTTTAAGCAGAGAGAGCAGAGCAGCTGGCTTTATATAATTTTTTATAACAGTTTTGATGAAAAGCTTAAAGCTAATGTTTTTTTTGCAAAAATAGCGTGTACTCGACGTTGGGGTAACGCGATATCCATGATGACAACTATTTTGGAAAGATTTTTTTTGCCGGAGATATTTTTATATGACGTTTTCGTATAAATACACCCTGTTCCTGTTTTTTCTTTGTTTGGGGAATATATAACGTCATTGTAGAGAAAAAAAGTCGTTTGAATTTACAATCATGGGTCATACTGCTTACGTAGTATTATTTTGTGTGTGCGTAGAAATATTTTTGTGTGATCTACGCACTTGCTGTATACTGCAAACTGTAATGATATCATAAGCGAGCATTATAGCAGCAGCGTCGTGTACATGAACGTGAACAACAAAGCTATTGAAACGAATCGGCTGAATATTGTTGGATATACGAACAAAATAATGTAAAGCGTCAGAGCCATAAGGCTTATTATTACCAACGTAATTGTATGTAATGCACATGGTACGCTGCAGCTTTCTGCTTCAATTTCAGTGCTTTATGACTTGCTATACACTGCAAGGCTTTATGGAAGACAAATTGTAACCTAAGCGCAGTAACAATAAGAGTAAAACTGAGGGAAGTACACAAAGTCGTCATCATCATTCATACAGAAGCTCGTCCACAATAATGTTTTATGACTTGTTATAGTTCCAGGAAAAGGGATCGGATATTTTTTTTGGATAGCAACGTAAATCTTTGAAAATTGGCCCTATATGGAAAATGTAAAGCTATAGCGACGTTATATGAAAATCTTCGAAATTTCAGCACCCTGAAATATTTACAGATACGTTGGAACCGTGGGTTTTTACGGTATAAATGCTTCCTGAGATATTTAAGCTATCTTTAAGGTTATGTGCATTCTAAATTGAACAAAGCACTGATTGGTGTTACGGCGAGATTTGTGATGAACATGAACGCTTATTCGTGTAATTTCCAGGAATAGTTTTTAACCCTACCTAGGTTGCGAGAATTACACGTCATGCGAGATTTTAACAGCGTTTATGATAATTCTGTTAAGAAAAAGTTCTCATTTGCATGGACATCCATTCAAGTAGATTTTCGAACAAAATCCAGAGTGAACGATGTACATCAATTTTTCAAAACTGGACTCGTCTCTTGTTATAAAATCAGAACACATCCGCATTATTCCTCGTTCATCGTCCCTGCCACCAAACCGTCCCAAGACACCAGCAGCTGGAATTAGGAATAATGGCTCTAGCGCAGAGAACCATCCGTGCATCTTGTTATCTTTGCTGACCATCGCAAAAAATATCCAGACCGCAGAACAGAATAAATGTGTAGTCGGACACTAAACAAATTTGAAAGAATACGAGAAACCCGACAACAGGAACAGTTCACATTTTGCTTGACCATTCCAGAACAGAGTCTAGATATTTTCTTCGGGGGTGACAATGACAAAAGGGAAGAAAATACCAGGACGGACTTTTATTCTTGATTCTTGAACGTCTCTCTGCTGAATTTTCTCATGCAGTTTCCTTTATACTTTATTTTCCCTTGCTGGTGTCCAATGCCATCACTCTTTTTCTTTCTTATTTTGCCAAATTCATTCATTGAATGAATTCTTTGAATTCATGATCTCAGCTCACCGTCTACACATTTATTGTAAAGAAACCCAACACAATTTTTTTCTCACTTCTTCTCCTTCTACCAAGCTATTTCGCCATTATTTAATCCAGATGCGCAAAAAATGTATTGAATTGCATCTCTCTCTCTTTCTCCAAAATCTATTTGTTTATTCTTTCTTGTGGGTGATCATGATACTCATACGACGACGACGACGTCCAATTCTTACATAAGAAATAAATACTCTCTGAAGGCAGCTGCTTCTCTACAAAAAATATCTACAGCTTTTTATTTTGTTCGCCTAAACAACAACGAAGAAGAAAGGGGACAAAAAAAAATAAAATTCTGGTGACAAATCTGAGTCTCTTCCTTTCCATTACACGCTTTCCGTCTTCGGCAGAAAGAAACAGAATACACAAGCCGCTTGACTCAAAAAACTTAGACGACGTCGACGACGTATTTGTCACCCAAGCTGAATTGAAATTTGCAGAAATATATATTCTAATCGGCAGATCATCATCTCAAAAGCGAAATATTGTCGTTTGAATCATTCAAGAACAATTTTTAACCCGTTCGTATCCATTTCCACTTGCTGTACAACGAAAGCAGTATGATATTTCAAGTTTATTTATACCACACAAAATTATCATCTATTCAGAACAAAAAAACTAAAAGCGAGTAGTCGGTTTGTCATCTTAGATAAAAAATTATTTATTGTCGTCGCTCGGATTCAAAATTCAAATTATATGCCATAAGGATCCCATGAATCTTAAACAAAGCAGAAAAAGAGTTGACAAGGTTGTTGTGTAAGCAGCGCGGATGAATAGATTTGAAGGCATATAATTTGAAAAGGTAAACTTGATCTTGAATTGACATTTTATTCTGATTCCAATGACGATGATGATTATCATCATAGATAGATAGGTATATAGAAATGAATTAATCTAGCAAGCCATGAAAATGGTAAAACAACTTGTACGCTAGCTACCTACTTGATATATGCTCCCCTTTTGTCTCTTTTGTACAGTTTATATATGCTTGGCTGAATGCTTGTAGCGTCACCCTTCCTTTCTGACGATCTGCTCTAAACGAAAGTTGCCCCCTTGTTCAGAACAGACAACAGGTTACTAAAAAAAGATTTCTCATGCCACAGCGGCAATGTTGAGCAAACAAGTTGACTAGACTGTAATTTTTATTTTGAATGGAAACGGAATGGTCACTCTGGTCAGCACCGATATTTTGACAATAGCCAGAAAGTGTCATGGGTGGTGAAGCAATTCGCTTACATCTATCGCATCAGATCAGATCATCTGAAAATTTCGTTGCTCTCAATAAACCCAGCAAGCATTACATTTAAAGAATTGCTCCAGTTTTGTCCCGTGAGAACGGAACAATATTGATGGTAGCAGACAAGCCGGTGTTACGATATATGTACTTTTATATGCACTATATGCCTATATGCACTTTTCAGAAAGAATGGGCTACTGGTCAGTAGCTTTGTTTGTTTGTGTGTGATGATGGTGCCATTATTATCATTTTTTTGAAAGTATATAACTATCTGTTTGATTGAATTGATTTGGGAAGGTGTCACGGTGGGAAAATGTTACTTTCACGGATGTCCGTCCATTAATCATAAAAAGTAAAAATTGATGCTTCGAATGGATACTCTGAAAAGTGACCATAGCAATTGGACAGCTTAGAAAGATATCTCATCTAGGTACTGGATATACAACGACGCCGTCAACTTTTTTCCACCTGGATAAATCCACACGGGACACACACAAAAAGCTAGAAAGAGAATGAGATGAGCATGTACTCAAGATATATTGCACAATCAACCGAAATGCGATGCTAAAAGCTAACATAAATGACAGGAAGGAGGAACTGCATTCATCTATGGCCTAAACATCATCTGCAACGGAATTACATAACGATTTGCTCGAATGGATTATTACAAAATTTTCTACAGCTTGGAATGTAGACCAAAATATTTACGAATATTTAAACGTATTTGTTGTTTCATTGCCTAAATTATGTAATCTGTTTTCAATTTCTATCAGATCAACAATAATATATTACAGTGATAGTAAAAGGAAAAATGTAGATCAAAATATTGTCAAAATTTTTAAGTATGTGTACCTTTGTACCCAGATAACAAAAATTTTGTTACAATAAGCCAATAGAAAATCAATCCACTTGATCATCCCACAAATAAAAAAACAAGCGTAAAAAAATATTCCACTTGTTCACCATCAACGCCATATAATATCTTATATTGGCTGTATCGGTATTATCGGAATTGACCCAAAGATCTACTTACCCAGTATTTTAATAAGCGTATTCATTCATTTGCCAATGTTTTTGTCCATTCCATTCCATCCACTGCTACGCATATCTGTCCGATATGTGATTAGATACCAGATTAAGTCATGGATTTTTATAATAACACAGATTGGAAAGATGGATATATGGAAAGGTCGCGCTATTTATTGATCCGATCTAATCTATTGCATGACATGTCTCAACAATCTCAGTTCCCTGTTTTTTAAAAAGAAAGATTTTTATGGATACTTAGATTGCAAATTGACATACCTACTTTTGAAGGACAAAAAGTAACGCGCAGTTTTGACTCAGCTTTCTCGATAATTACGTCAAATAATAAGATACGGATATTTTAATCGTGTAGGTTATCGATTAAAATTGATAAATAATCCGTACATTGGTGAAAATAACAGACGGCTACTGCATAACAAGTTGTTAAGATTATTTATTGTACGTCGTCGTTGTCGTTGTACATCCACCCACGCACTCACCCATTTTCTTCTTCTAACGATAGCCTTCACCTTTACGAGCCTAATCTGCAGTTTTGTGGTCAGCATCATTTCTACGAGTCAAGATCATGGCCTTGTATACAGTTACCTAAATATACACCGCGATAGCAACTAAATAATTTTTCCGCATTTAAATTTCAAACTTTAAAGTTAATTAAAAAAAATATTTCATACTTTCGTCCGAACAATTACTTAAATGACGTCAGGTTTTGTCATATGGACCATTGTTCTAATTTATCAACGATAGTGTCCATTAACAGTTACGGCGTATATGTTAATCAGATTCAGATTCCTAATGAGTAATTTTATTCAAATAAGCGTAATCATTATGATAATGATGACGTATTAATTACCTCCGCGAGGCAAAACAAGGGCACCCTACTCTCCATTTCCATCCCATACCCTTCACCCGGTTTTTTGAACGAAACAATACAAGTTGCCCATTTTCACACGGGCTCTAGATATGTTTAAAAGCCGAAAGGCTTTTTCTTTCTCTCTCCATTCAATTCCTATACACTATTTTCATAGCTATTTTTATCCATCCTATTGATTTCCATTGTGAACAACAACAGGGTCTGCTCACTCACAATGCTAATCAATTTGAAGCGTAGAGAGAGATGTATTCTCAAATGACTGGTCAATTTTCCCTTTGTTTCGGGCACCGTGAGAGCCACTACAAAGGGGTTAAGTACAGGTTCCATATCCATCCATCCACTCATTCACGCACTCTCTCGATATATTTTTACATGCTGCCTCTGGACAAGAAAACTGGATCTGCTGAAATGGATACACATTGCAATTTTTTACAGAAAAAAAGTGGTCCAGCAGGTAATGGATATGATCGCTATGGAAAGAGAAAGGAGTTGTCCCTGTGGGACCTGCGCGCCGCTGGGATACACTTGGGATCAAAAAAGGGACAAGTTTTTTATTTTTTTCAAATTGCCATACATATTTTTTTTAGAAATGGCATTAAAGCTTAAAGCCTTTTTTGATGTCGCCGCAAAATGGAGTTGTGGCGCAGAAATCTTGTCATAGTTACCACATCATCATCATATGATATGATATATAGAATTATTGTGAAACCTGTTGACAAAATTGTTATGGATTCCTTTTGTAATCGTAGGTATTGTCATTGAGGCAGTGGATTTTAAAATTTTAATAAAAATGTGCATTTATAATAGAATGGAGAGTGGATTGCGACAAACTATATGTCTTCTCACGTTGCACTACGCATCATTGAATTCTAGAAAAAACCTGACGGCGCTCCGTAAGGACATTGTCCATTTTATAGAATTGTAATTGGAAATAGTCATGTGCATTATCCGCGTGATTTTTTATCGGAAAAATATTTGACCTGAACCATTAAACTGTTCTTAATCATTCCAGTTAAGCTGATGCGTCAATAATTTATACAGAAATCAGAGTTTAAGCCCACCTGGAAATACCTAAGTAACGTATCTAAAAATCTGACTTCCGTTGAGAAGATAAAACAGCAACACGTTTTTGTACAATATGATGTTATGATGATGACGAAGATGAATAATCGAAGATTATGATCATCATCTTTTGTTTGTCTGTAACTTTCTGAAGAACAGCAGCTTTCTTTGTTATCCAAAAAACGTTTATGTTTCCAAATACTGAATAATTCAACGCGGATAATTTGCATTGGAAATAATAACGACACCGTCTACAACATATTTTGCTTAATAAAATTATCTTCATTGGCCATCATTTTGGTAGATAGTGTTAATATATCGTTGGAACGTGTGTTATTTCAATGTCATTGTACGTCTTGTGCAGAAGCTAATGTGTTACCAGCGATATTTGAGATATTTTCTGTGCTTCTCTCCTTGACGTGTTCATTGTTCATCTCGCACCTCGAATCACGTTGCAAGCAACGCGACGTTTGTCGAAATACAGGTACAATGGCTCATTATGCGAACAAAAATTTGTATTCAACGTGTAAATCTCGGAAATGTTTGGACAAGTCGAGTGCCGAGTTTTGTAATTTCTAGAATGGGTTATTATTATTATTATTTGGAAAATCACGTTGAAACGTTGTGTCTTCGAAAATTTTCGTAAGAACACAACTTTTAAGGAGAAATGTTTTTCTCAACATTTCTTTTAAATTTACTTGTTAGCTTAACAGGTAATTATTGGAGCGTCGGAAGAAAAGGAAATTGATTTATTAAAAAGTTTACAGATTTCCGGCTGGATACCTAATCCTTCTGCTAACAAGCTAATCCTTCCAGAGAAAAGTTTTTATTTTCTTTGTTAAGTTAACGGAGACAAAATTAACAATTTCCTGTAGGAATTAGTTTGCTGAGTTTAATTAGCAATTAAAAAGTTTTTTACTGTGAACTGTGAGAGAATTAGCTAATCACTTAACTTGTTGGCAATTATTGACTCGCAAAAATTTGTATTTGAAAAAATTGCGACACATTTTAAAAGCTCAATGCAAATTACTATAGCTCAAGAACCTTCAGCAAAGGACGGCCATGAAGGCACGAACTGTATTGACCTTTTCAGTTTTCTTCTAGTGTGCTTTAATTACCATATTGTCGAATCGTCCGATATTATATATTTTTGGGGAAATCTGAAAAACTTAATATTTTTTGCGATTATATCAGTCTATATCAAATGAATATTAGGTACGCAGGCAGGATGTCGAAACAGGAAGCCAAAAATAAAATGATGGAATTGATCGCTACATTTTCCCGTAATTCGAGATTATGCGACTGTAGTATTAAAAATTGAAAGATTATATCATCGGATTTGTTTCAGAATATATTTAAATTTGAAGCTTATCAAAATATTTTCTGGAATAATTTTTAGATTACTGCGGATAGCATATCCCGCATATTTTAAACTTGATATAGTTCCATTCCAAAAATATATCTGTCTAGATCCAATGATCGAAATATGATTCCAAGGACCAAAAATATAAACTTGTTTAAACCGAAATAAATAAATTGTTTGAGCACAGACTGTACTTTTGCGTTTTCTACGCGACATTGGTAACATACACTTGTGTCTACGTACATTATCATCAACGTACTTGTTATTTTCATCCGCTTCTCATCAAAATAAGACCCAGTATCGAATCAGTACATTTTTTTACAAATTCATTTCCCGATATAAATCTTGAATAATATATCTTTCGATACACACACGTAAGCATATTCATAAATACGACGTAAAACGTAGAACAGAACGTAGGTAACTTCCCAAAGCTCCCTTTCTGTCTCCCTTTTTGAGATATGTTTTTGGCCAGGTACTTTGATGTTGTTTTCGATTAAATGCGATGTGATGATATAAGTAACAACGTATGTGGTGTTCAACCATCTAGCCATATGCTGCGACTTACTTTGTTGCGTGCTTGCTCGCTGATGCTTGTGGCTTGTACACGTACGTAAGTACGTCGAGGGAGATGGAAGGAAAAGGGAGCACGTTTTTTGCCATGTGCTTTTTCCCTACCTGCAAGCAAGCACTCTGTTGAAGCAGAGAGATTTGTTGCTGCTTGCTTGCTGCTTCCTATCAACCTAACTACCTACCTAACTTATTTACTTATGCATCTATTTTCAGATCTCCATCATGATTCTAATGAATAGCAAATAAGCTCGTGTATGTTTTCTTCAAGACTGATTCCGAGAAATAATATCCAGTGCGTTGATGCTTATCTACGCACGGCGACAGAGAGAGAAAGAAATTAATCTATTGGCATTCTGACTCACATTGCCCCGGAAATAAAAACTTGATTTCTGACGGAGTGAGACGGATAATCTGACAAATATCTCTCCAAATTATCATTCGACGTAACTCCGACCCAACGGAAACTTCAATATAAACTTAAATCTAACTCCGACATCCAATCTAGCATCGCGTATGTAATCAAGTTTCATTAAGTTGGGATCAAATTGGAAATTCTCGGAAGCCGAAATCGGTTATCTTTACAAAATACGAGTCTGAATCATTTCCATTTTAACCTATCATCATGATCGACACCTTCCCTATTTTCGGTACGGCGTTAAATCGAACCCATGTAAAATTCATGAGTATTTTTTCCTTTCCAATGTGCGCCTATTTATCCATTTTCCTTCCGCTCCTATCACCATTCCATCATCACATCAGACATCATCAGTCCATAAATCACATCACGCCATAATCAAACCAAATCAATTTATTTATGTATGCACATGTATTCGCCCAGCTGGAAAATAATACACGTATAATTAATGCAGATCAAAAAATGTGACCGGACACATTGAAAAACTCGTGACTTTGATGCCGTAAAACACCGATTTGTATTCCAGTTTCATTTCCCATCCAGTTTTCTATGTGATTACATTTAAGAAATTAACAGGGCGGCCAATAGAATGTTTACGGCTTATTTTTAAAAGTTCAGGTACATTTAAATCTGATTCAAATAAACTGCACACATAAAAAACACATGCTCAAGGTTTCTGGAAAAAACAAAGCACATTTTATATATATTTTTTTCTAATTCATTTTACACTAAAGCTACTGGAACCTCAATCTCTCAATATGTTTACAAGGTTACCAAGAAGAAAAAAAAACAAAGAAATGTCGCAACGCCGTTTAGCATATTTCCTACCTATATTTCCTTTTCCTTACACAAAATAGTCCTGTCTCATTTCAAGTAACAAGAAAGGGAAAGGCCACCGCTGCTCTTTTGTCTTAAAATCCGGACATTATGTCAGCACGGGCTCCCCTCTTGGGAAAGAGAGCCCTTCAAAAAAAATCCCGTTCCTTTTTCCTAATTAAAAACAAATACAAAACTCACCCAAAGGAGGAAACTTGATCCTTCCTCGAACGAACAATCTTGATGACATTTGCATAAATCGGACGACGCTTGTGCCGCCTCTTAAACAAATCTAAGCAGCTCACATGCACCCAACACATGTCACCGGTTCAGGAAAAAAAAACGGTAAAATATTTTTTACTTGGTCGCCCTTGAAAATAATATATGCTTTCATGCAAATGGGGAGCTGCAATATCTATTGTTTTAATTGACATTTGTTTTTTAAACGGTCCAATTGTTTTAATTCATGCTGCGCATTCATCAACATCATCATCGTCATCAACATAATTTCAATCAAGATGATTTGGAATAATAAAGACGCCGTTTCAAGTGTCATATTTTTTATTACTCTGCTGCTGCTCACATCAAACATCCAAAACCTGGATCTCATAAAAAACTTGTATCATCACAAAACAAGATGTAATTACAAATGGACAAATGTAAATATAATTTTTTTTATGGAGAGATGTATTGTGTGTGAAATTGTGATGTGATGCCTGGTGATGAATATATAATGAGCTGTGAGCTTGGAGATCAGGAAAGGGGTAAATTTTTTATGAACGGATTCTCACATAAGCAGTACGTCCAACATAAAAACTAGGACTCACCTTTTCCCTCAACTTTTATACTCACTCAGTCAACATTTTAATTCATTAGAGAATATAAAAAAATATTTAGAACGGCAATAAAAAAACATCTAGAGATATAATAATAATTTTTTATGTAATCTTTTTTGTGACTTGGCTGCCAACTTATGCAAAAGCGTTCCTTATGACTTGATATTATTCGAAACGGATTTTGGATAAAAAATTCAAGAAAAATTTTATTAAGCAATGCTTTAGTTTTTTAGAAGATATATATTTTCTACAGGAGATAACGCAACAAGTAATTCATTTTTAAATTGTGACAATAAGTCGTAAAGCGGTGTAAAGACAAGTAGCACAGTAGCCAAGTGTATATAATTTCCGTCTTGTTGCTTAGTTATTTACATAAGCGGCGTGATGACGACGACGGCACCCTTTATTTTCTGGAAGAAAAACCTAAATAATCCTTTAGATAATTTTTGATGACGAAAGCAAAGGTGTTGAGTTAGGATAAGAAGCCGATGAAGAATATAATTTTAAGGGAAATAAAATTATTGGGTGATGATTTATTTTGCGTGCACACACTTTCCTGAGAAAAATATATATCCTTGTAATCGTTGAGCAATCTGATGGCCTACTGCCCTGATGTTATCCGTGTCCATACCGTTCATTTCCCGATCGGAAGCCCTTTTTATTTCTTCTCGGCACTTGAAATTATATTCTATGCAAATGAGTATTAAATGACCTGCTATTATCATATGATGAAATGAAATGAAATGAGTTGAATTGAAGAATGGAAACCTGAACAAACAAATAGCGTGGTCTACCGATGTTCCTTTCAAGTGAACAATTGCCGAGTGTGGTAAGCGGACCTCCGCGATAGATAATATAATTCCCTTTTGTTTTGAAATATGGTGTATAAAGGGTGGTCGGTCGGATGGTCGGTGAGACAATCTAGAGAACAAAATCTTTAAAATAAAAAGAAGGAGCGACGTTTTACCTCCGCTTGTTCATCTATTTCCCAACTGGAAAAGGAAGAGTATGGGATCAAATTACCTATTTCTTGTGAAAATGAGCCTGAATGGATCTGGGACGGAACGATAAAATGAATAATAACGTGTTACAAGGATATATTGAGTAACGTATACGATGCTAGCTAGTTATCATAATTCTAATTGTTTTTCTATGATGGACAATCTGAAACCAAAAAAGGTTGGGTCGTTCACCTGAATTGTTTTTTAGTGTCCCCGAAATACGGAAATATCCATGGCCATACATTTTTCCGGTCATTAGGATCGTTTTTACGGCTTTTGAAAATGTCCACTTAATTTTTTATCAGCTAATTAATAATTCATTATCTGCCCTTGATAAGATGACACGTGTAGCATCTTCCTTGTAGCTAGTGTGGCGGACTGATTTCCAGGTAAAATTGCAAATTTATGGCGAGATAATGATCCAACTGTCATATACGTTTATTATTTATTCTAGGTTGATGTGATGGATGCATCATCTTGTCAACAGTCTGTCAAGATGGTGAAGACAAAAAGATTGCATTTTTATGGTCACAAGATGAGCCATACTTCAGAGCGAAATTATAACAACGTTTTATACAAAAGTGCAAAGAGAATAAAGGAAAAGGATGACTTGTTCCTTTTATTCTCGTTCCCAACAACTTTTATCATCATAATTTTATTTATCTTCAGGCACGAGGATTGCACGGGATCTCATCCTGCTTGCAAGTCTCTCGTCGTCATCAGGAGGAACTTGTCTCCATTTCCCATCTGTTCTTGTACCCACGACACTCGACGGGAGTTTTGCAGCACACGCGCTGGATTAATGATAGGAAGGAAAAAGCAGTAATAATATTATTATTATTATTTATGCTTATTATCGTGGGCACTTGTTTCGATTTTTAAATATTTTTTTGTTGTTCCTCGTGAACCTAGTAAGCGTATACGTCTGTAGATGCGTATACGTGGACTGGAGGTTTTCCTCTTCTTGGAGCAAGATGAGATTTTACGGAAAGTCCGGATTTTGGATGCAAATCCTGATATAAAAAATGACCTGGCTTTGGGTACATTCTGAAATTCAGAATTTAGAGACAAGCGGCGTACAAATGTAGCCAAAGTCACAAAGTTAGGCGGAAAATTTTGAATTATGGCAAACATTTGTGCAACAATTTGAAGGGAAATATGAGTCGGATTGACGGACAAACATGTTTGGTTTCCGGAATTCGTATAGCCTACATGTAGACGTGCGTCATCAACCAAAGTCCATGTAAATGCATTCAAATTTTTTTGTATTCCGGGAATCTGTGCAAAAAAGGCTGGCGTCAAACCTGCTCTGTTTTTGTTTCGGTATCGTATATTTTTTTGCTAAATATGTGTGCCGGGGATTTAAACTTGTTATTGTTTTGCTAACTTTGACTCATTAAAACAGGAAATTAATAAATTAGCAAAATCATACTAAATATTTTTCTTTAGGTACAAACATTTAGTAAATCAAAAAAAACGAGAATAAAAAATAGATCATACGATTAAATAAGTTAGTCGGGTTGTTGAACATATTTACACGTGGGACGTGATTGTGGCGTGATCTTTTTAAAAACCACTACCATAATAAATGGTGGGAATATATTTTTTAAATAAAAAAACAACATCTTCTTACTGACCGAGAGTAGTAAAAAAAATTGACCCAAGAACCGGTACAAAGGTAAAGTAAAGTGTAAATTGCTGGTTTCTTCAATTGACGATCTGGATAAGCAATGATTATATTTTGTTTTGGAATTGTGAGATGATAAGCAACTTTGTTTTTTTGTGGGAACAAGTAACGTGAGTGCTTACGTGCACAAACGCGTGTCATAAATTATAAATGTATCGGATGATCACTGTTCACCATTTTTTATATGGATGAGATTTTTTTGTACAAAAAAATATATTGTAGCCGGAAGATTGACAAAAATCAGGAATATGTAATTTATGTTAATTTTTGGAACGACAGGACCAAAATATTTACAATAAATAAATAAAATGAATACAAAATTCAGATTCAAATTTAAATGCGACACGTTAGGATAAGTATTAATAATCGCACGTGAATGACAGGAAAGACGCATTTTCACGTGAGTCCAGAGTATTCCATAAATCAACAGTTTTTTTGTAGAAATATTCAAATTCGGATTTTCAAGGCTTTTTAAAAACGTTTTTGGAATCATATTTGTTGAACATGGTTTATTTGGTTTGATCTTTTGGAACATGTTCGTCCATTAAAGGAAACGACAGGAATTTGGAAATCATTTTTGGTGCTTTTTTTCGCAACGGAAATAATTTACCTATCTCAACCAAACCTATGTTGAGCTATCCAGCTTTAATTGCTGTAGCAAAAGCAAACATTTCTAATGAAAAACCATTTTATGGCTTACTATTTGTTCAATGTCGTAATCAACAGCTTTATGGCTTAATTAACTCCATGGCATAAATTATAAGCCATGCTCCATGGACCCATCTGAGTTATGTATAATTACGAAATGGTGGCAAACATATTTTCGTTTTTCGTAAAAAATGGAAGTCACTTTATGAATGTTTTTGGAGTAAAAAGTTTTTGGATGAAATCCAAACCATTACCTTACCTACATCAAGCATTTTGCACAATAATTTCTAATTCTCACCTGCCAATCGATAAATATTTCCTAATGTAGGTAGTCATTTACATAAAAATTGATAACAGTGCTAGATGATCAATTAATTGAGTTATATCATAATATTGAGGAATATTCATGTCGCCAAAAATTTTATTGAGAAATGTTTCTGGATTCAATTTTCCACAAAAACTGGAATAATTTACAAGAGCGTTTTAATTAATCAAATTGATTTGATGTGACACGTCCTGTCAGTCAGTGGGATTCTAAGGATAAATAATTCTATTATTCAGCTGATTAATATATATATTTTTTCTCCTTATCCAACTGCCCCAACTCATTTAAAGTGCGATTTGTTCTGTTCTGCATTGTGAATGACGTGCAAGGAAGCAACAAGTTTTTTTATACTGACGTAGTCGTATTCCCTTTCCTCCACTTGTACCATTTCAGTTCCACACAAAAAAATATTTATCCCAAAAAATGTGTAAAAAAATTCTAATCAATTTTCATCCAACTTATAAAACCACATACATAGCAAAAGTTCATGGAGAATATTTTGGATAAGTACATAAAAAAGTGTAATAATTTTTGTTGGGTATATAGTACGTGTATCTGCTCACGTTGTATAATATTTTTTTGGCATGGCAAAAATTAAAATGTGAAAGAAGAATGATTAGTTTTTGCTGGTGCACTGAGTGAATGCACAGATCGGCATTTAAAGTTATCAAAAAGTAATTAGCAAAAGTGCTCAGGTGTGTTGTGTTAGGCATATGCCTAAGTCAGGTGAAATCGGACAAATGTAAACTATATAACAATTTTTGATAGGCAAATTTTTTGGTGACGACAAACGCAAAAAAATCTGAATCGATAAATATTTGGACTCTTCAGTCTATACAAAAATCTTGATGGAAATATTATGATGGCCAGTGCTGCGTCCATGTATAAAAAATAATTTACGTGGTCGAAAAAGAATGCCACAAAAATGGGAGCAAAAAATATTTTTGTATGTTCCGTCGGATTACTCTTGTGTAGGGTCACCTTGGTTACTATACACATGTATATAGTTTTGCATATGGCATTAATTTTTCGCACTAACAATTACCATAAAAACTATTATAGTTCAAGTGTCCATGTTTTCTATTGAATAGCTGGTGGCATCTCTCTCTGGCATTGTTGATCTACAGATGACCATGTTTCCAAGGAAGTAGAATCACACCTCTTTGCTGTTTCTCACCTGCCATAATACTTGTACATACTTTCAACGCTCTTGTATGAGATCTTGCTGAGGTTTCATTCTGTTCATGCGGTTGTCCGCAAAAAGTGGAATTTTTGGTACAAAATTGAGATTTTTCCAGACTTTAAGCTGACCAATAATAATGACGAGCGCAGTTTTATGATCTGCAAAACTATTAGATTCTTCTAATGTCTAGCTAGCAGCACATATTTTCTAGCTTAAAAATATTTTTTTTTGGAATTTCAGGAAAAAATGTGATTCGACCTGAAAGTCATTCTAAAAAATATGAAAAATTGCTTGGCTACACAAAATGGACATTTACGATGATTAAGGTGAGGTTCAAGTATTTTTTATGCCCAAGTGACCATAATGCAGTTTTTTTAAAGAACAATGTTGATGATAACCCATTTAACCGTGAATTAAGATTTTTCTGTAAACTTGTCAAAAAACCTGTCTGGATTCATCATCTCAATAAAAAAGCATATATGCCATTTATGGCATACCAACTGGAAAGTCATAAGTTGTGTGTAAATTGCGTCCCTAATTCTCAAGGTTGTCTAAATATTAAATCAGTCGGCATTAGAGCTTGACAAAATCTCATTAACTGTTTTGACAAAAATGAAGAGAATTCTGTTCCGGGGTGACCTAAGAATCCTGAGCGACTCTACTTATTGTGTACGGCATGCTGACTGTGCTTCTGTTTGAAGCATATTTTTTGTTTGACTTTTGAGAGCAGTTTTCGGGGAAGAGAAACAGACGAGCAAGCAAGTAGATTGAGAGAGAGAGGGTTTCGCTGGGAAAATGAAAAAACTCTGGAGGCTAAAGGGCCATCATGATCATCCTCATCATCATACCAACTCATATGTAAAGTAGGGAGCGTTTACCATTTTTTACACAGGATATTCAAATATGCTCACATACATTACCATTATTATTATACTTCTTAAAGCTATAATATAAATACAAAGTAAGCATCGAGCTCGTAAAATTTTTGTTTACTAGCTCGCTATAAAGAGAGTAAACTTCACCGAGAACACATATTTTTTTGCTTTCTGTATTTTATGACCTTTTGCTTTTTGTGTCACTTTGGATATATCCAAGATATATAATCTGGCTATAGCGAGTATAGTGAGAGAAATATTTGCTACTTTATTTCTAAACGGCGTTCTAAGCCAGCAAAAAATTGTAAAACTTCTTTGAAGAAAGTTATTCAAATTCCAGGGATTTTGGTTAGCCAAAGGACGTGATCCTAAAAATCTTTTAAAATCATGTCGGCTTTCTAGTTAAACCGAACTATATACTTATAATCTGGTTCGTGACAAAATTATCGTTTTTTCAACCCTTCCAATAAACCTGAAATCCAACTACACAGTAGCTCATATACTCCGGGGCCACTTGCGACCAAACCAGCCAAAATATCTACACGTCGTACAGTCCATGCTAATTATCTTGTAGCGCAGAAGCCCTTCATAAAATATTTCCATGTTCGTTTCGCGGACACACACCTATCATTAAAAATCCATTCCTATCACCATAAACATAGTCGTTCGAGAAAAAAAACTCTTATTCAATCAACGAGCAAATATATTCCTTAAAATGATTAATATATTTTGCTACTTTACAAAACCAAGACAAGTTTTTGCTCTCCGAAGCCATAGCAGTCGTTGAAGTCGTCAAAGTCATTGCAACATGTTTGCTTGCTTGCCTTAATAATGGTCATAATCACAAATAATGATAATCATAATCATAACGCAGCGAGAAAATATAAATGATTATGGCTCACTGGCGGCATGCAAACTTGTAACAACACCAACAGCACTCAATAATATTGACATGGATACTTTACAAGATCATCATCATCAACAGTGTCCATGTCCATGTAAATAAAATCCATCTCTAGAGTAATCGAATGAACAGAAAAGAGCAAATCCATTTGTAACGTAATAACAAGACAAAGCCGCAACACCACCACATCACCATCGCCATCAGAATATCAGGTAAACTTGGACCAGTGTAGCAGAAAAAAAGAGGTCTTCTCTTCATTCGTTCAAATCAAATCCATTTTTTGTTGGTTTTTGAACAGCGACCGTGTAAATGGATGGAGAGATAGATGATTATAAAAAATGTGTATCAAACAAATTATCACGTAAGTGGCCTGTCTTTGCCCCTGTCAAAAATTTTTTGGCTGAAAAATGCAAATGGGAAAAAATCTCAATCCAAAAAATATATTATATGATTATTAGTTTTTTTAGATTCACTTTGATGCCTTGCCGTTTATATAGTAAAATAATTAGTAATAAAGTAAGTGGAAAAGTTGATTTTTTTCTCCGGGAAAGAAAAAGGCATTCCGCTGGACTTTCGTACTTACTACGTGATTTAATATTTTGTTGAGATTCGAAGCCAAGCGAAAAAAATCTACACGTTTTTTTGTAAACATTACGTCTTTTGGTATCGTTTACAATTTGCGTACAATCGACGTCGTCATATGGATTACCTCTGAGTCAATCAGTTACTCGGCTTTAAACTTACTGCACAAATTTATTTTACGGCGAATACATAATTCAAGTCAACCCTAGACCCCATTTCCTTTTTCAAATAATTCCTCATTCTTCTGCTTCTTGGTATGCTTTGGCTTCTTCAGACTTGATACCTGATTTTGTTGTGTTTGAAAGGAAGTGATAATCATCATCATTCCACCTTTTTTGCATTTTTCTGCATGCGAAAAAGATTAGTGATGACGATAACGGTGAGAAAAACGAGCAGAGAACAACAACAAGTAGGAATACAAAAAAAATTGTACAGCGTCGACGTCGTCGAAGTCATCGTGTGTTCGTCAGCATCTTCCTCTCTCAGAAAATACATAATTTACTGCTATATAAGCTTACTCACACCAAACAATTATATAATAATAATAATGATAATGCCGTACTACTCTTGAATGATGTACGCAGTTATATAAGCGGTTGATAATGTTTAGAGAGAGAGAGAGAGAGAGAGAGAGAGAGAGGAAGAGTCCATTGTTGAATCGTAGTCAAGTCGAGTCAACAATGAGTTGAGTTTGGTTAAATAATACGTCGCCATTAGCATTAACTTGTGGCACGACTGTAACGATGATGATGAGCTGATGTTGTGTATCTATTTACATGCCACGTTATTATAACATGAGACGACGATAAAATTAGCGCTAACGCTCAGGTAACTAAGGTAACACACGACAAAAATGTAATGGGTTTTTGTGGGAGTATATATATGCCTACATGACATGTATGAGTATAGTAAGCAGGTAATGACTTAGCAAGAGAGAGAGAGGAAGGTATTAAAATCGAGAGTGAAAGTTTTGACCAACTTATTTTTTTGCTTAGCATTGCACAGGATGGACGATGTAGCTAATGCATTTTGCTGTATACATAAGTGTACATGCAACATAACATGTTGTTCTCTCAAGTTGGCTATTATCGTCATTAGAAGGATGCGTCATCCTCTTCCTAGTCGTCGTCAAAGTTGTTGTAAACGGAATTACGTGAAGTGCGTTCCCTTAAGTTCGTTAAGTACTTTGGTAGGTAGCTATAAATTAGTTTCTGGTTAATGAAAACGAAACCGCAATACTCTTGAGCTGCGCTAATTAGGAGATCATCTTCTTAAGATGGATAATTCCAGACAAAATATATATTAATTGGTAATAATAATAATAATTATTGTTTTGAATAGGTTTAATGATGGTATTGGAATATGAAGAATAATAGAAAGTTGGCTTATTTGCAAGGTTGTAATATTTTCGACACAAAAAATTGGTCAGTGTGTGGTCGACGGGGAAAATATGAGTGGAAGTAAAGTCCAGTCGACATTTCCAACAAAAACAACAACTGCTGCTGTTGTTTGTTACGGTAAATGGGAACTGATGCGATGCTTTTAATTTGATAGCCCAAGGGACTTTTTATATGAGATCTAGGTATTACCGATCCGAATGGATACACAAAAAAAGTGAAAACAACGTCATTCGGTTTTTGTCCATCCTAGTTGGTTTTGAGGGTACATGATATTTTTTTATTCCGATGTTTTCAATGCAAGCTCGTATTATTATCAAAAGTATCAACCTGCATCTCATTTCAATGCAAGCTGGTATAGAAGCGAACCCTCCTCACCTCACCCCACATTATAATATGAATGAGAACAACAAAATGTCAAATTGTATCCGCCACAGGGCGAGATGCGAGAGAGAATCTGGCTCTACATCTCTCTCCCTCCGCGTCTGTCTGCATCCTTTATGCCTATTATGTAAAATGTTACAGGTTAAGATAGTCGAGATTTGTAAGGAGATTCAAACACGTGCGATATGAATAGGAAGACAACAACATGACATGTCGCTAGATCCGACTCGGAAAGACAACAGATAACAAGAAAGACTGAATGTATCGATTTTTGACAAAAGTGCAGCCAATTTCGTAATTTCGTACAAGCAAGCAGTGCAAATGTAGCTCATATTTGTTTACCCTTGAAATAAAAATTATTGACGTTAGCATATTTAAAATGTAATTACTTAAGGAAATCCAAATATCGTCGCTAAAGTCCAGGAAATTTTTTTAAAACAAGTTTTATGGCTTTTCATTCAAAAATTCAAATTATCCGGCCCATTTGAATTACAAAGCAGTACTGAACAAACAACATTCTCTGTTCTACCTTCACAGCCCATTCCAAAAAATTGTACTCCTTTTCTCTAACCTACTCCCAACTCTGCACACACCCGACATGCTTTAGGTGGAATTCCTTAAAACAATTTTTTTGCATTCAATTTAGGCTTGGCTCTTTTTATGAAAAGTTATATAACATATAGAAAGAAATAATTCTTTTGTATTAAAAATAATAAAAAAGGAGATTTTTACGAGCTTCTGGTAAATACATTTTTCCTCGGCTACATTTCCAACCAGCTAAACATTTTCCAATGACTACCTATTACGGCAATAAAAATCGAAACACAAACAGCAGAGAAAGGCTGGAACTGTAGAGCAACAGGAGCAGTACAAAAAAAAGTTTCAGAAAAAACTTTACGACTATTTACGTTCCTTGTACTATGACGAGTCACACAGAATATATTAATATTTTACATATATGCATAAAAAGCTATAAAATACACCGAGTATTCAAATAAGTGTAATGTGAGCTTGTACTCTGCTCTGTACTCGCTCGTGGGCTTTTGAATTTTTAACCATGGGAAAATATTTTGACTTGTAAAAATTTTAATGCTGTAGTTCTCCGAACAGAAAAATCCCCGAAAATCAGTAATAATTTGTGCATAAATCAATTTCGGCATTAATGAGTACAAAAATTGCATATTTCTGGTTTACATGAATTAAACGGCGCTACACAAATTCATATAAGCTAATGCAGAAAAAAGTTGTAAGTGATCTATATCGGTTCACCAATTGGCTATACACTCAAAAATATATTATTCGACGTCCAGTAATTACAATTAACAGAATAATTTTTTATACAAAAATAATGCACCGGGTTTTTTCCTGAATAATGTTACCAGGTAACTCATCCTACCTATCAAATAATTCATTCCTAATAAAAATACATGTCTAATGAGCTATCTAACCGGCTTCTTGTGAGCTGGCTGCTGCCAACACTCTAGAATAGTCCGCTTGTGCTTCCTGGGAAAATTTTCAGAAATTTGTCGATGGGAACTTTTCATAAGGCTCATTAATACGATATCTGGTATACTATGCCATCGTGCCACACACACTTGTTTCAGTATAATTTATTATATAACTCGTGTATGCGTTTGTAGACAAAAATGTTATCTGTTCTGAATATATGCAAATTTTATTTCAAAGGAAGGAAGAAAAAGAAGACAACGGGTCACCATAATAAATAAATAAATCGTCATGGTATATCCAAACAATGCGTGGGTGTAGTAACAAAAAGCCATATATTACTTATATCTATTTATAATCTCAAATTATTATTATGATGACTTATAGCGACTCATGCCATAAATATACCTATATTTTGATGGGAAATGGGATAGCTACTAGTGCTCCATTAAAATACTACTCCACTTGCGTGCCTCTTCTCTTCACTTGGTCCACTGCCACACCACCAACATGATGATCATCTAATTGATAATAAAACTTGTTTGACGACGACGACGTTGAGTTGATTATACACACATATTTATTTATCCATTTAGTTTAAAACAGGTACAGCTGTATATCAAAATGTATCATGGTTTAGTACAGTGCTCTAATTATAGCTTCAATTAGTTTAACGTTGTTACCCACTTGAAACGTTGAAACATGAGATGAGCGAACAAAATGCTCGTCGTAGTAAAACGTCAGGGAATGACGTCGTGTGAAATAAAATGAAGAGTGTTTACGAGGAACAGATCGACACATGAATATTATTATTATTATATAACGTATCGTGATTAAATTGTATTTATTAATGTTAATTTTTTTATTGCAGGCTGCTTGTACGCCGTGTGCTAGAAAAAGTTAAGCTAGGTTAGTTAGGAGTGAAGTATATGACGAGGAAGTAGGTAGCTCGCTAATTTATTGTTATATAACACAGATAAATACCTACGCATTAGCTAATGTACGCGCAGTTTGGTATTAAGTATAGCAGACTTTTTATGATTACTCTAATGAATGATTATATAACTGTTTGGATCTACTGTCTGCTACTCTGTTTCTACGGAAATGAAACGAGAGGAAGACGAGAGTGGGGCTGTGGGATAGCGAATAAAACTAAAACACAAAAAAATTGTTTGCTACATTTTACCTACATTGTTTTTATAAATATAAAACGGCGCCGTAATAATACAGCCATTAGGATGCAAGTAGAACAAAAAACAGCAAGTTTCACTTTTTTCGCGCAAAACCGACAATTAGGTATATATACTCAGCTTATCTCAATCCATCCATACATAACTTGTTAATTAATAGCTCTATAAATTAAGGCAAAAAGTAAATTAAGATAAATAAAAACTGTTCAAAAAAGGAAGACGATATATAAAGCCATTATATAATAATAAAAAATGTTTCAAAAGAGAATAAAAAAACATTCTTCTTCTTTTTTTGTCCGAAAATTATATAAAAGAAAGGAGAATCAAAACAAAACAAAAATCGTGCAAAAGCGCATCTTCCTTTTTTTGTTCGTACTTACTTTTTTGTATAAAAATATAATACAGAGAGAGAGGAAATTAAGGTATCTTCATTTTTTTGTTAAACGACGACGTAGATTCGTGATGCCGACGGCGTACCAAGAAAATATGTTAGCTTACTTTTTTAGTTTGCTTGAAAAATTATGTAAAATCTCTCGTTCGTCGTTCAAGTCAAGTCAAATATGCACACAACATATTTTTCTACCTGGTAAATTTGTATAAGATGTACTTTGAATGTGAATACGAAGAAGAAGAAGAAACACTTTTACTTTCCTTTGCATTGCTTGCCTTTAGTAGGTCAACCTGCCTTTCTGTTTCTTTTCTGTCTGGCTCTCTGAATCTCTGCCTGTTACAGGTTTACTCCCTACTCAAATTATTATGAGATGCGCAAAAAATATACCATATAGCACAGAGTGTACCTGGCATGCTTGGTTCCTTAAGAATGATTTATTATGAACGTACGTTTTGGCCATATAGCGTGAAATATGGAATCAGTGGTTGTTGAAGGGGAGACAGGAAGAGATTCGAAAGATCTTTATTGATGATGGCTGGTATCCCTCTTTTAAGGCTGTTGGGTACAGAGTATATTTGGCATCTTAAAATATGGGCTAGCAGCTTATATAACCGTTAATAGCTCAACAATTGAATATTATCATCATAATGTACTGCTGTACGGCGGTGTATCTGCTCACAAAATGATGTCATAGTCATGATCACACGACTCTCTGTATCGTTCCGTCAAAAATGGGATGAGTGCTTTGTTCCCTTTTTTCAAATAACGAAAACGAAAACCACTTTAATTCAGTCATCCTACTTATACGTTATATTTCGTGGACAGTACAGCTTTAATGCTGTTTGAAATATTTACAAAAAATTGTCACGGTAATCGCAAAAGATTTGGTAGCTTTCAAATAGAATATTTTTGCGGTTGCTGAGGTAAATATTCAAATTTCAAATCAGGTCATAAGTAAATACATTTTGAATATCTTCCCGAAATTTTTTTGGCGACAAAAATTTTGCAACTAAGTTTTTTTTCAAATCCGCTTATAAAATTTTCAGAATGCGACGTTAAGCTATCTCAAAAAAATGCATGACCCATCTGCAATGCAAGCGCTTATATCTTTTTTATTCTGCAGAAAACTTGATGTTGGCCATTTAGTTCAGGTTCAGGTTATCATCCAGGAAGTAAAATTTTATATAGGTCATCATCCCCACACCATCACCACAATAATAACAGATGATGACGACGAATACGAATACTCATAATAATTTTTACGTTTCCCCAAAAAATATTGCTACGCTGTTTGCTGCTATGGTGATGATCATTATGATCGCAGTAACCTCATTTTTCTTACCACTAGTGTCCGTATACACGTTACCATAACTACCTATTATTACATGACGCGGCGTCGAGTATGCACACATGTAATCTGTATTCGCGTTACTAGCGCGTTGCTAGATTTGCATCTGTGACTCAGATAACATTTTTATTCATTCACCAACATCGCTCGTCGCCATAAAACGTAACCATACCAACCGACCAAACTCGTTTTCCCTTTCGTTTGTATACACAGATCATCACATACACACACGCTGACTGTTATAAAACATTTTAAAAACCAATTTCCTTTTCACGGCCAATGTAACTTTGTTTTGTTGAATGAGTGCGCATGCATATGCTACACTTATTACCATTTTATTCTTCTGCTTCCCTACTAAACTTTACCTAGTAGCCCTAATAGCTCGACAAAAATTCCGATTACCTAATAACTAGAATCGTTAATTACGTATGGCCCTTCAAAAGCTTTGTATATTGTAAATCTGAACACGTAGTATTTTTGGAGTGATGAAAGCATTGAATTGAAATGTAATGGGTGATGAGATGATTTGTCAAGTCAAGTGTGACCAATATTTATCAGAAAGGACATCTTAATAATCCTAAATAAAATTTTATATAGATTTTTATCGGTATTTAAAATAATATGTAATTATATTTGCGATGAAATATTTTCGGGCAGTTTTGTTTTGGACTCGTGTAACTTATGCTATTTTTAGATTTTATTTTGGTGGCGTCATATATATTTATTCAATATCGTTTTTGTAGCTTTTCTGCACTTGAGAGAATCTTATGACTTTCTTTTGTGTTTATTCAACATCACATCACACATGAGAGTAATTATAAATTTTTGCAAATTATTGATGAATGGTGCTCAATGGTGATTTCAATTGAAATTGAAAGGAGAGATATTTTCAAGTGGCTTCCAAGTTGTTAAAGCTACACCTTGAATCGCCCTTGCCTATTGAGAGAATCAAAATATAGGCGTTCCAGCGCGAAATATCTTATCATTTTTGCTACTGCTGGAGTCTGTATAAAATATATCCAAAGTGCAAAGTACGCAGCAGATTTTACTCGCCGGCTTTTAGAATATACCTGTCTGTGGAGAACATATTTTTGCCACTAATTTTTGTACACTGCAGCCACCAAAAGCATGGATGATAATTAGATTTTTATCGTAATTATCGTCACCATCCGCGTGAGAAATGTGATGATGGAGTTGACAAGATGAGTGGAGCTGTGGCTCATTGTTTGGCCCGTCCCGAACAAAGGCGCACAGATGAGTTGACATTTCCTCTATTATCCTCCCGAAAAAACATGTATGCATTTTTTGTGAGCGCATATCTAAGTATTGTATATAAAGTTGTTAATATATTGCATGTACCTATTAATTTTTCTCTTCAATGTTCCATAATGTACAGAAAATGTAATAATTATCGTGACTTGTGAGTTCAATTCAGTAGCAACAAGAATCGAAATGAGTTTGCACAAAAATATTTGCATTGCTTGGGAGAATAGTTCATGCGGTTGCTATTATTATTTGTGTTTTTATTTTGGTAATGGCGGCTGCGTTGCGGTAGGTTTCTGTATAAAAAAGATGTAACAACTTTGACGACAAAAATCCGATTCTATAGAATTTTGGTTTTGTCTGGACGCCGCCGAAAATAGAATTTTTTGTACTTGTAATTATGTTATTATTTTCCTATACAGCAGCAAAAAAGCCGGGAAATTTGCATTTGAAGATGACCGCGTGAAACCGAGCTCAAATAAATTTATTATAGGCATATAATTTACATATTAATTTCATTGTCAATTTTTTGGGTGAAAATGTTATTGTTTGCATGGCGACGTCATCAGCGGCGACGGCGACAATGACATTTGAAGTTGTTAAAAACGTTAGGAAATCCCAGGCCCGAATAAATTCAATATTTGCCTTAGGCCACTAGATACAAATAATGATACATTCATGAACATTCGCATATGTGTAGCGAGTTTATTTAAACATGCGAGAGCTATTTGTCTAGCCCACTAACACGGTGAGTCCAATCCTAAATTGTGCCAAATATACAAATATACCCCACACAGATCAAATAAATAATGAACCATTTCATTGTATTAACTCGACTTAAACTAGATATACCACCACGGTTAATGGCAAGACAATGACAGCAAAATTACAGAGATTGTTTACAACGGATTGAATAACAAATGATATAATTTTGCAGCTCGAAAGGAAACCAAATATCTCTACCTGCTTCCCTACTAATTGATTCCTCTTTACGACGGATTTAGATGCACAATTTAAATATACTGGCTATACATAACATGTAATACGTAACAACGTGTAGTTTTCCTAGAATACAAATGCATCCCATCCCATTGTTGTCATCATATGAATGGCAACAGCAACAGCGCAGCAGTTTGTGTGTGCGTGAAGGGAAGAGGAAAAAGTAGGTCACTTTTAGTTTTCATTTTCCATCCTCTATTATCCTACGTTTACGCACATACATTCAAAGATTCAAAGGGGATTTTTTTAGCATGTGCAAAAAAAATCAGAGTCGTGATTCCTTTTAACAACGGCGTCGTATACATGCACAAGCTTCAACGTCAACAACAAAATGGTTGGATTTTTATATAATCATAATGTGGGGTGCTGTTAAGCTCTTAAAGTCTAAGGTACCTCCTCACCACCACCACCGAGGAAATAAATAGGCCAGCGCAGTATTTCAAATGGCGTTACAAGAAGAAAAGATGATTAGCAGGAGGCAGTCTGCTATTAACAATGACTTTCTAACAATAACAGTATACACACATGTAGCGAGAGAGATAGAGACTTATATAATAATAAGCACACAATTGTTAACATTTGCATTCATCATCAGGAAGAAAAAAAATAAATAGCGGAGTCGACGTCGTCGTTGTCGTGTAACATCTGCCGCCTTCATAAGCTACGCTAATCGTATCGTGCAAATATATATACAGGCAAGTTGGAAGAATTCATTTTTCGAATTCTCCCTTTCGAACATTTCAAACATATTTAAACCAGCTTGTTGTAATGGTTACCATGGCACCGTTACTGCCATCTGCAAATTTTCGCGAGTACTGAGATATTTGAAAAATTTATATAACTGTTTTGAAATCTGGGCAATTATTTTGCGGGTTATTTTTGTGTGTCTACGTAAGTGCGTAGGTAAACATGCAAATGGTTTGTGCTTTAAGGAATATGAGCCCGGCGGAAATCTTAAATGGTAATATGCGTAAAAGGTTTTTCGGAATTGCTAACTTGTTTTCCGAATCGGTGGCCAATTATATCATAAATGTTTGTTTAATTAAGTAGTCGGGTTGGAGCGAATAAAACGAATGAATGGAAGGCCAAAACTCCTGATGCATAATTTGCGTGATAATCAGTCTACCTGGCTGCCAGATAGAATTTATTAAAATGGATGGTAAAAAGGAAAGGAGAGAGATGGACGGGGAATGTGTTTGTTTATTTATCCATTTGTTTGTGATTTTTCTTCTCTCCCTAAACAGCCCACTCGACTCGACTAAAATGAAAACAAACAAAAACGAAAAAGGTAGCTAAGGCTCATTAATAATCCAAGCATGAAATTAGGGTAATGCGAGCGAGGAAAATGAAGATGCTTTTTATGGACATATTTGTATAATATCTCATCAAACACCGCAAATTATTCATCAACATGGAATATATCTATGGCTACTACCTGCTTTCTAAACTTAACATTTAATTCGTAACGGCGTCGACAATCTTCAAAAAATTAAAAAATTCTTCAAAGTAGCCGTATTCGTCACCCAAGTCAAACGAAAGCAAGAGTAGTTTACAAATTTGTTTAAAACGTTATCTAACTCATTCAACAAAATTATATAACAATTTTTAAGAATATGCAAAGATGACCAAGTAGACAAGACAGAAATCTACAGATTAGCACAAAATAATTTTCTGAGCAATTTGTTGTGCGTGGCGTACAAACTACACACATATATTTTCTACTTTAATCTTTACCTACTTACCTTCCCTTTCGTTTATGGTCGTCATGACCAACCGCATAGTATATAAATGTGAGCTATACTTGTTGCATTTTTGCATCGCTTCTTCGACTTGGTCGACGTCGTTTCGTCGTGATGATGCTTACTAAGCTACGGTGATGATGATACTGATTGCGATTATGTTAACAAGTTCATACCACGCTTTACCTACTTTTTGCAGACATATAAGGCATTCCTGTTGTTGCTTGTCGTGGTCAGATAGATAGATGGATAGTAACAGTGGTCACTACGTTATATCTACTTTTTTGTACAAAGACAGGATAAAATTTATTAGTTCATGCGGTCAAGTCAGCGAAAATATAAAAATTGTTATATTTCCTGGTTTTCCCTACTGCCAAAAAATAAATACTTCTCAGCATTCAAAATACTTTATGAGAATTTGTGCTTTCGTGTAGGCCGTTTAGCTTTACGAGATATATATTCGGCTTTAAAGTTGCTACTGTCGCTAAGGTGAAGTGAAGGCGAAAGGGATCATATGATTTCAAAAATATATCTATTTTCGGATAAATGATTTATGGACCAAATTAGAATAAATATACATAAAAAATATATTTTATGGCGTGATAATAAGATTAAAATGGGCAGGTATCGTTTTTAAAATGTTTCAAATTTTCGATGCCACCCAAAAGGATACTAAAAATATATATTATATTTTTATGGCTTCTGTTATTGTCAACCAAACCCAAAAATATATATCAACCTACCTACCAACCTACCTACCTGAATGGATGACTCTGGTAACATTGTCTCTTGATACTTGTGTCTGTCTGTGATACAGAAAACGGAATAAAACAGCATATTTTATTGTTATGAGAAATAAACCGTAATGGTTACGTAATAGCGACTGATGCAGCATCAGTGTCAGTGGTTCAGTAATAGCAAGCAACTACACGTGTTTTGCTGGTAGCTCTGATGCGATGCCCCACAAATAAAAAAATCCTACACAATGATAACCATATTTTTTGTATAGGGAAATCATATTTATTTTTATCACAAGCGTCAAAGTCTTTCATACAAAAGGAGACACAGAAATATAAAACGGCGTTTTAAAGCGTGCCATATATTTTTTATTACTACCTGTGTATGACAAAGAAGATTTATCAGATTCGACACAAAAATGTATGCTGTAATATTGATGACCGAGATTTTTTTGTAAAAAGTGCAATGGTATTAAATCTATTATGCAATTTTTTTTATGATAACGGTGTTCTGTTACGTCGTATAAAATATTTTACTTTTCCTGTTTTGTCATAACTCACGAATGTCGTGAAGATGATTCGATGCGATGGATTGACGACGTCGAGGTATTTAGATAAGCCATTGCAGTTTAATTTGAGATTTGAGACATAAAATTGAAGACGGCTTTAGCCTTTTTGATGACCGGGTTACTACTTATCTTAATGTGTTTAGATTTTGATTTTAAATCTGTCCCATTTTAATGGCGCATCTGAAACATTAAATTTTACAGTTTTTAATGGCCGCATAGGTAAATGTGAATCGGGTTATAATATTTTTGGTCGGAGTCGAAAAGGTACAAAGTAAGGAAATATTAAAATAGTGTCAACTCGAGAAGTTTTTTGGGGTGCACAGTAGCAAGCAGTTCAAAGGCATCTCTGCCTCAAAAACTCCCCTAGTTTATAAACTCTCTGTGCTCACTGGAGTTCACTTTGATTCTGTTTATTACGAGCAGAAAGGCAAGTCAGTCAAAAAGTGATGATGTTTTTGTGTTGTTTTTATGATCAAGTCAACCAGGCATGCTGCTGTGCACCAAAACACTGTGTAGTCGACTCTTTTTGTTGAATGGGAACCCCAACAGGCTTTTTAATTTTTGCTTCTGCTTTTACCTCTCTTGCTCCCATTTACTCATTTAACTTCTCCCCACACCAAAAAGCATTTCCATTTCAAAGAAAGTGGATTGTATACGAATTTAACCCATTACAAGGTGTAGCTACATGTTTACAAGGGAGAAGTAAAGTGAAAACAAAGTGGAATCAATTTAATTTTTAGATGGAAACCCCCGCTGCAGTCGTCCCTACTCTTGTTTTCCTCTCGAGCGCGAGTCAATCAGCCGAAAAAATTGGGGCTGCTTTTGTTTTGACAAAACACGTATTAATTTTGGGAAATGAAATTTAATTAGGGGAAAATTGCATTAGCTTTTGACGTGGTTTGTTAAACAGGTAATGAATATATACGGTTAAGTTGATGACGGTGTCAAATATAAGTGGTCAATCTGCTTGACCTTGACTTCAAAAAAATTCAATCAGATTAGAGTTTTATGGGATATAAATAAATAAAAACTTGACAGTTCTGGGTACGCTCGCACCAGAATGAATAGATTTTTTTGTACATTTTGATAACCTTTAAATAATTTTGTTAAACCAGATCATTAGGCAGTTTGAACCATATTGCGTCATTCCATAAATCACTAATTAATAAAATATAAGTCACCAAACCCATACGTGCGACAGGAATTTACGCATCCAATTTTCCAAACTTTTCCACATTCTCCATCCATGATCCATCATCAACTGATTACTGCTAACGCTGCTGTTTAATATCCCGAAATATTAAATTAAGTGCTTTTTCGGATACCTCAACAAGATCATGTTTGAGGAAGGTCATATCCCAAACATATCCACTTGATTTGATCCAATCACAGTTTACCTGCTGAAAAAATGCGTAATTTTCCGTTTTGTTATTTCCTCGATTCATACTTCCACACATACCTAATATCGTCATTACCTAATATAAAGTTGTTTTAAATGTTTTGATCGACTTTTTTAATTAACTTGTACTTATTATTATATAACATCCGATCAAGTATATGTGTGTGCGATATAATGTCAACCTTGATCTTGATCGTGATGATGGTTGCGATAGGAAAACATCAACCCAATTCATATCGCATCACCGTTTGCACTTGACACTGAAATTGGAAATGTCAGCTCAACATATTTATCAACAGAAGCCTTATCAAAAATAATTTCACTCAACAAATCAAACATATTTGCTTTTTTATACCCAATAATATCTAATCATCTAGCTATATCCAACACATGACATTATAAGTATATATGTTCATAAATGAACGTGATTCCTTGTTGCGATAACATTGAGTCGTCAGTTTGTCAGTTTCGTAGCAATTAATTATTTTATATTTGCAGTCATGTCTCGTGATAAAATATACATACACTCAATTATAAATATGCGCAGATAAAAAATAATATTTACAATTTATTAAATAAATATTGTGTACACATGCCAACACGCGATTTAAAGTATTTAGTGCTGCTGGACTAAATAAAATGTGTTTAGATACGCATACATCAGACTTTGCGAAATTTTGATGCGACACGAAAAAATGAAACTGGTCGCATTAGTAGAGCAGCACCACTTGAAACTGAAAGTAGCATCAATTTCACAATTTCACATGCTTCTCAATCTCATGTAATTAATCCTAGACAATCATTTTTTTATAATCCTCGGATAATATATTTCTTTCGCTTGTCAAAAGAAGCTTTTTGTTTTGTCCGAGAGACCACCATATCACCCAAGGCTATACTTATCCAGCAAATGATAAATGAAATTTCCGAAACAATTTTTTTCGTTTTTTAGAAATGTTCATAAAAATTGGCATTTTTTGTCCCGTGAGGGATCATCACCATATTTTCCGGGTGATATATGGCCATTTAAAAAGACAAGTGATGGGTGAAGTCTCCCTGTGACAACTTTTGCTTCAAAAAGGAAAACGTGTTCCACTTTTGTTGATTTTTTAAGGAGAGAAAAGTGGATGGATTACGGCGGATAGAGCGAAAACTTGTTGAACAAGTTTTTGAGAAGAGAGTAAAGCAGAGCAAGGGATTGAGAGCCACAGAAACAAAGTAAAGCGTATAAATATATCTTGAAATGGTTGGATGCGCAATCCATTCATTTTCTTTTTTATCCGTGATTCGGATTTAGGAAAATGACCATAAAGAATAGAATGGTAGCTTAGGTGAATGGGAGAAAGAGGGAGAAGCGATTATCTCTTCTGAAGAATGGGAGATATATATGACGGCATGTGAAAATGGTCCGCTAATGGCTTTTGGCTATGATTAGCAGCCAGGATTGATTTTTATTTCATTTAAATGCACTTGCTTGAGCAATACCTTCCGTATATCCAAACGGTGAAAATTTGGAACTCTGAGAAAATATTCTCACTTTCAATTTTCTAGGCTACCTGTATGATGCAATTCCGGGATAGAAAAAATGTTTTGATCGACTTGCCCCAATTGCATAATCGCTTGCATTTTATTTTGAGTATCCGTTGCACATGAATCTCTATATATACCTCCATGTCGAAATTTCGTAATTATTTCTACCTTGACATTTTACCGATTATTTGAGCCCTAAACAATGCGTCGTTGTTGGGAAATCAAAAACTTGTTGAATATCCATTCATTCAGATAAGCTTAGTCATGGTCAGATTCAATAAGGGAAACCGGAAGATGTTCAATAAAAAATCAAAATCTATTTCTTCTTCGCAATCAAGTAGGTTATATTGTCAGCTCTATTGCATAATTGGGTCATCTGGAAGTCCATTCAAATGTTTTCAATAAACCGAAATAGAAACGGGCGCTCTTAAACAATATTCGGTCGGGAAAGTTTTCTGACTTGCTTTCCGATTGAAGATGAGAAAATGAATCTGGATCTTACTGGAAATTCGATATCGTCATCAATACTTCGATTTATTGCCTATCTTTCCATTATACGTATCCATCTCTCCCCATTTGCATTTCTAGTCAATGATCCTCATATTCTTTTAAGCTAAACAACAATAGGTACTCTATCAGATAATAAACAAGCTAAAAAAACAATCAAACTGGAAATGCCATTGAGCTCATCATCCATCGTCATAACCCATAAGCCGGTATATCATCCAGAAGTAAAAAGGCCAAGAAATAATGGATACGTCAATTATATTTCTCTACACGTGAAACGATTTTCTTGTCGGCAAATCATTTTTATACAAATCTTGTTTGATAAAAAAATTGTTAAAATAGCAAATAAACCTAAACGACCGCTCTATAATTATCTGGAAGCAAACAAGACAAGACAATCATGTGTGTGCCTTGTTTCGTTTTTCTCAACAAATTTGGTTATGAATATGATGATCATCTATCGCCAACTTTGTTCAAGTTCAAAGTATCAACAAGGGCAGAAAATTTGTGTGAATAACCGCAGACACAGCATTTACATTAAACTCGTATCATCATCATAATCATCATTACAAGTTAACCAGGTAATTTTCCTGGCCATTCTTCAGAATCTCCTTGTATCCAGCGCAGGAAATAATGATGATGATCTTTTGCCGCTGATAATGGGCCGAAAATTGGGAGCACCAGAAGCACCAGCAAAAAATAATACTTCTACTTATTATTGAACCAGAGACAGACAAAGGTGAGCCGTTCAGTTCAGAAAAAAAATCATCTCATATTTCCACGTCGTTCGTCCAGTTCCGAGTGTGAAAATGCGTGGAATATATTTTTTTGTCTGCTGCTACTTGAGTTGAGTTTTGTGGTGACCTAATAAGCTTCATTTGAATGTCTTTAAAACCACTTGAGATGGAATGAAAGGGGTAAGAATTTTTTTTACAAAGGTGAAAAGAATAACCAAAACCATTCAAGAATCAATTAATGGTCATTTTTGAACTGGACCGCTTCAAGCGGAAGAAAAATGCGTGGCGAGAATGGGGGAGAAGGCTAATAAGTAATAAGAAATAAGATATTCGTATAAAATATTCTACTGGACATTTGGGAATTCAATGGAAAGGCGATTTTTAATTTTGAGTGACAAAAGATGTTGGTCAAGAGATACTCCCTGAAATCACACCTGGACATATTTGAATAAAGGGCCTCGGATCCCGTTAGCTATATTTTTTGCTTGCGTAATAAGCTCTCTATGTACTGGTAGGAATGCTGATCTAAATATATGTGGACATGCATCTTAGCTTAATTTTTTGATGCGGCGTCGGGGTCACCCGGAAACCAATGTCGCTAAGTAGCTTCATGAAAACTTAATACATTTCTCACGTTACCCACTATAGCCATTTTTATAAACAAAAGTGTTTAGTTGATTAATTTATTACTTTTATTAAGCGACTAGTTTTTTGCACGTGCACTCGTACAAGTAGACTGGACTAGATTGCTTTATAAACTGTGTGAATTAGTGTTGTGGGAGTATTTACATTCTAGAAAATAATGGTTATCATCTCACGAGATCATCATCATCATATTCAATTTAGTATCCAGTTCAGTAAGGAAAACAGGTTTCATCTGTCCAGGTTAAAAAATATATAAATAAATTTATGTTTGTTAACATTCCACACGCCGTCTAATATCAAGTATAAAGTTTAAATACATGAGTGCATACATTGCTATTTACATAAACAATTATTTGATTATATACTTTGTTGAAGCATATTAAACGTGATGCTCTCAACAGCACAAATTTTCCGAGTTCATTTTTACAATCCATGTGGCTTTGAATATAGTGACCGGTGTCAAGGCCGGTCGTCATGACTCCCGTCATCGCTCTTTCGTACCCGTGTGCATGTGTCAGGAAAAATATATATTTTTGCAAAGGAAACGAAACGAGTTTTTATTTTCATCACGTGGCGTTCAACTGTCTCGTCTCCGACAAAATGCATTTTTCCTTCAAAAAGAAAGTTTTGTCTCGTTTATTCTTTCAAATAGCAAAAATATAATTAAGCGGAAGTGATAACTTGGGTTTAGGTTTTGGATAACTTTTACAGCACCAATTATTTCGGTGGTCATCACAACGGCAGTAATGGCAATTACCATCCCATGATTTATTGCTACCGACCAACATAAGCCATAATCATAACATTAGGGAAAACTAATAGCAAAAAATTAAATGGCAAGCCTCCCACGCATAAAAATCATTATAGTAATTCGTTCGCATATTGGCCATCATTCATTCATAAGCACAAACTGCCATATATTTTTTATCGTCCTTCTCCAAAAACCAAACTTACAGTTTGACTTGAAGCGTGGGAAAATATTAGCGGAATGCCTACCTGCACGAATAAATGGCAACAATATGAAATATGATTAATATGGCTAACAAATTTGTACATTCCACTTGTATCCAGTTTTAACCGTCTTGAAACGAGCAATTCCAATTTATCTATCTCGCCAATCAATCAGTCGAGCAATATAACATATTTTAAAGAAGCAAGTATCGGCGTTGTTGCCAGTTGCTATGCTTTTTTTCCAGCATCGTACCATTTTTTATTTCGTGTTCATTCGAGAGATAATGTTATCCTTGTGCCGACCTTGCACTTGACTACACATATCAAATCCTTTTTCCTTGATAAGCTTGTAAAAGTCAACTGCATATCAACTTCACAGGTTAAACTGAACAAGAGGCCATCAGCTCACATTGGATTCATTTAATTTTGTTGTAATGTCAGTGTCAAGAGAAATGTTATCTCGGGCTAAAAATATACCTACTTTACAGACGATACCGGAATAATTTAGCATTCAGGCTTATCAGTAATGAATATATGTGCTCAGCTTATCATTTACAATCCTATCCCAATTAAATTCAAAGAGACCATTTCAATATTTACCCTCTCTCGTCTTTTCCTATAATTACTCATGTCAGTCAATTGGAGTGGAATAATTAGCTTGTAAATTCTGATGCTCCAAAAGTAAATACACCAATTATCACGCCCGTTTAATTAATTTCTCTGTTTACCCAGGTAATCAGCCCCACACTTGAGACGAGTCTTGACATCGACAATTAATTAATTTGACTTTTTTATTAATTGTCACGCCATCTATAAATATATACAGCTTCGACGTAACCATCTATATGCAATCAATGTCTGTGTAAACACAGGTGAAAATAATTAAACGGTGTTCAAGCTTCCCCACATTTGCTACAAATCTCGTGTTATCCTTTTTATTTTTGGTTGCGTGTCATTCTAAATTACTTGCTCTGTCGAGAAACAACAGCGACGCCCTTGCATTTAGCTTGCCTCGGATCATGAATGAAATAATCTTGAATGCGGATCATCATAAGGATAAATCCTTTCGCAAAAGCCAATAAACATTTTCACCTTAAATTATATATATGAATCAATAAAAGTAAAGTAAATAAAAGTAAATCATTTATTAGCTTCCCTATATAATTTACACCAAATTATATATTTCTGAGTAGGTATAAATAAAATACATCATAATATATTAATAGACAATCTTCACACGGTTCCCCCTCGAAAATCTTTTAAATATCCTTTAAACACATGTAGTAGCAGTCATTATCATTGCCATCATCATCATTACAACAAACCACAAAAACAAGAATTTTTATATCTGGGCACCAAACCATCACACAGAACCAAGAAAAATAGTCATTTACGCCTAATAGCTTGTAATCATCATCACCAGTCAAAAGCAATGAGAATTAGAGATGGAGAGGTAGGAAAAAGGTGCAGAAGGAAACAACAAGCCATGCTCCATTCTTTACACCTTTAAAGCCATTCTTGCATTTCCAGAAAGCCAGACATATATCTTATCTTTCTCTCGCTATCCTGTCAAAATTGATATCTATATTACCTGTGAGCTTAGAATGATGATGGCTATGACGAGCAGGAAATGTTAAAAGAAGGTAAAAACAATACCAGGTGGATAATTATCGTATCATCACTTCTCTTATTCAAAAGCCTCAAGTGCTCTCCGTAAATACAACAAAAAACATGACGTTACAAGTCGTAACAGTATCAAGTAAAATAAATTGGTAGAGGTTTGAATACACACTTGATATATATTTCAAAAATGAATGAAATGAAACGGTGGGAGAATTTTCGACTCGTTATGATTTATATTTCTGCTCTTGATATGTCTCTCTATTCTTTCCTCCAGCCAGCCTTTAAACTTAAATTTTTGGTTACGTGCGCAAGGCGATGGCCTACACGACGCTTAATACATTCAACTTAAATTTTTCATATGATTTTTGAAGAGGTTGCACGTCATCCTAATTTTTGCTTCCAGAGAAACGAATGAACAAAAACAAACATTGTTTTCGTGTCGTCGTCGACGTCGTCAGTAGGGGATTTTTGGTGTTTTAAGACCCCGACGCCTTCCCATTTAAATATTCCAACATACCCATGAGGACTTCCGGTCCTTTGGATTCCCCTACCCCCCCCCCCCCCGCCCGAACGCCTTCCATTAAAAAATTCCGACAGCCCCATAAGGACTTCCGGTCCATTTAAAGCCCCCGAACGCCTTCCATTTAAAAATTCCATCAGCCCCATAAGGACTTCCGGTCCCCACGGGGCTTGCCTTCACCTTGGAAAACTCGACGCCGAAACGTCCTTTTGTGTTTTCTCTCTCTCTTTATATGTTGATTGGTCTTGTTTTCATTTTCAAAGTCACTGAAATGTTTTGTCTATAGATTTATTTAACGTTTTATGCGATTTTGATAATTTATTTCATATTTTATGCGATTTTGATCATATTTCATGTTGATTGTCATACCACTGCATTAAATCCTTATTGTTAAATTAAATCCAACAAAATAATACTTATAACTATTTGTCAATTTACTGGTTTTAATTCTAGTGTCTTGAATGCAAAATTTATATAATTCATGAATATTCATAATTTTTTTAAAATTTGAATTAAAATATAGGTGCACATTTAGGTTCAATTAACGTCTTGTTATCTGTTCCTTTATCTCATGTGCATTGAAATATATTATAAAAATAGTTCTACATGCTCAAGAACAAAACAAAAGAAAAAACTTAACGATAAGAAAAGAAAGGATTATCTCTCCGAGAAGAAATATAACAATCAAATTTTTAATTATAATGATAGTTCGATGTGAAGTGATATTGGTACGGATTCAACAAATTTATAACAAATACTTCATCCTACATTTTTTACAAATTACATAATATACGTGTTCACTCTAAAGATGAAAGCTTGTGGGTGAAAGGTGAATCGTTAATATGTTTTCCTTTTTAATTTATTGAATTAAACTTTAGTCTCTAATTATATAATTTACAAATAGAGAAAATAAATAATTAAAAAGCAAACATCGGTTGAAATTGCAGTGGAAATTGATTGATTAAAAAATACAAATTGACACAGTTACTAATAATATATTATCAAGTTCCCTCACGTTTTTTAAACGTCAAACATTACATTTTTCAAGACGTTTTAAATCTGTAATGGATTAATTCTGTTACCAAATCTAAATCACTAGAACAGTTACACTTGCCTTGTCAAATAAAATATAAAGTACACACTCACTTCAATAAATGACATTTCACCTTGACACCGCAACCATGGCACATATTAAGAAGAAGTGGCTCAATCCCAGAATTCACGGGTCATTTAGCGGAGCAAAGACGTTCTTTCTATCTCAAAAGTCAAAAATATCTTATCACGATATCGCAGAGCAACTTAGAAAAATTGAAAGTTACTGGGCTTTCGTAAAAGCTCCTCGGAAATTTAAACGCCTGAAATATATAGTACATTTTCCGCAGTTCTTTCTTTGTAGCGATCTTGTGGATGTGCAGCGATATGCAAAAGAAAATAAGCCTTACCGATACCTCTGTCTATTTATCGACATGTTCTCCAGAAAGGTAGTTTACAATTTACTGAGTTAACTGAAACCGAATTATTAATTATATATACTTAATTTAGATGTACGTATATCCTTTGGCAAGGAAGAAACCAGAAATGATTATCGGTGCACTCAAGAAGCTGCTAAAGGAAACAAAGATTCGCTACCTTCAAACTGATTTAGGTATTACAATTTAGGATGCTATATTTAGCACTAAAGTATAGATACTGTAACAACTAATAGAAATACTTTTTAACATCAACAGGTACTGAGTACACTAATAAAATAACTCAGAAATTTCTGAAAGAAAAAACATAACATGGTACAACACTTTTAGTGAAATTAAGACTAGCCTTTGTGAAAGATCCATCTCGACATTAATGCAGTCAATGCTGAGACTCTTTGCCAACCGGAAAAAGAATAAATATAAAGACCAGTTAAAGTATCTCGTGGCTAGCTATAATGGAAGGTACAACCGCGCTATTGGTACTAGTCCTAATCTGGCACACAAAGGAGAAAACCACGAAAAAGTTTGGCAGCGCCTCTACGGGAAATACTTGGAAGAAAATCCAGCCAAACCAAGGTTCGCTGTCGGGCAAAAAATTCGTATATCAATAAACCGTCCCCATTTCTCAAAGGGGTACTCCAGAAAATGGTCCGCTGAGATCTTCACCATTAAGGAAGTGAAGAAAACAAACCCACCAACCTATATAATATTGGGAGCAGACGCAGACGAAATTAAAGGTAATTTAAATAAAATACCGATACAGACAAAGTCTCATCCCACGTTATTAATTTATAGGTAGGTTCTATGAGCCAGAAATTCAACTTGCGTGATGGATGATTCAACCTACATAACCCTGTCTTCATCAATGTCCAGTGACCACGATCTAAACAACCCACACTCAAACTATACTACGTCGATCCTTACACCTCTAACTTTTGAAACTACACATTTGGTCGGCTTGGCAGAAATCTTTTACTACCCCATCCGCAATATCTTTAATTCAAAGAAAGAAGCCCAAATGAAATTGCAAACGGATGAGGAGGAGCATATTACTCTAAATGTTATCAAAGAACGCACAATTTCGCTGGATATCACCCAGTTTAATAACACTTGCAAAAAGAATGGAGTCAAAGCAGAGATTGGGCAGTTCGTTATTGCTAGAAAGATACACTACGGAATTAAAACATGGTACGGGTCCTTCACCGGTTTACGTCTCACTGAAAGCTTCAGGAAGGTAATGGGCTTTCGACGACACTTTTATAACAAGCAGGAAATGATTGCCGAAGATCCTTATGACCCTGCCGCTTATGACGCGTTAAGCAAAGGACCCTTCACGTTTGCTATAGTCAGACTAGCCACTGTGAAATTATTACAAGTTCAAGAACCGGAAGAAGCATCTGTAGGTGGCTTGGTGTCTAGCATTAACGCTAGCATTTTGTCTTCCGGAACCACCGACTTTCTATTTGTTGCTGACGATGACGAAGCTGTCAGCATAACTAATGGGAACGCACGCTATAAAATATTTCCAAGTCAAACGTTAAAAAGAATCTTAGATGTGAAAAGTGACTATATAGACTTGAATTTTCAGAGTACAGATGTAGACGTGTTTCGGGGAAATACAATGATCATTATTAAAACCAATATAATATCCCCTCAAGTTCTTAATGGTGAACGACATAGGATACTAAGATTGCTCGCGCATGCTCGTCCTTCGGATGGCACAAATAAAGTTATAACGGAACGTTTTGATTCAGTGTACTTTGGAACTTTGGAGAAGCAACATATAAACTGCATTCATATCGAAGCTTTAAATGAAAGTGGGGAGTATATTCCGTTTAAGAAAAGTTTAACTGTCGTTCTGCAAATAAAGCCACAATGAAGGGGTTAATGAACCAGATTCCTTCCAGCTACATCCCTATGCCCGACGTATCCCATTCTGAGAAACGTAGCCGACCATTGAAAGACAGAGAAAAGAAAAAGGGAAGGAGTAAGAAAAGGAAGGTTAGAACGAAAATTGACTTGGTGGGAGAAGGTAGAACAAAGAAGAGGCGCTGAAGGACATTGTAAAAAGAAAAGGAGGTAAACATGGAGGCAATTCCGGTTTATTCTAGTAGCTTAAACCTAAGTTCCCCTGGAATCCTGGATGTCGGAACAAAACAGGGATTTTATACCCAAGTACATACCTCAGTTAGTTTACAGGATACATCGGCTGATCTAGAGTATTCGGTAAGATGAATTATACATAATCGATTAATGTAAAAACAAATGTGATGTTGAGATAACAATTTTTACAGCTCGCTGGGGTTCCTGGACACTTTTTGGACTTGACTCGTTCCTTTTTGTATATTAAATTTAAAGTGGTAAACAGTGATTCGTCAAATTTAGCCGAAACGGCGGATGTAGCCGTTGTTAATCTTTTTGGAACATCTCTATTTGAGCAGTTACAGTTTTACATTAATAATTCCTTAGTTTCTTCAAGTAACATATACCACATTGAAAGTTATCTAAAGGCTCTACTCACGTATCCAGTTCAATATAAAAGTAATGAACTAGCAAACGATTTATTTTTTCCTGATGATTCGCCAAACACAACCACAAATAATACTTCATATGCAAAAAGAAAGGAGTACATTAAAGGGAGCTCTGTAGTTGAAGTAATTTCCAAGATTTACGACGATATCTGGATCAGTCAGAAATCTGTACAACCTAAACTAGATATTAAGTTAAAGTTGCGACGGGCGCCAGACAGTTTTAGCTTAGTGTCATCGGACAACACAACCTACAAAATTGTTCTCTCCGAATGTGTTTTGAATGTATATAAAGTTCGTGCTGATGAGAGTATCTTACGCATGAGTGAAAAACTTTACGACAGCAATTCCGCAGAGTCACCCTACTCAAAAACTTTACTACGAACTCGCAATATAGCTCAAAATGCCATCAATGTTGTAATTGATAATGTTTTTAGCACTAACCAGCTCCCATCTCTTTTATTAGTAGCTCTTATGAGCACAGACGCATACAATAATAAGTTGTCAAAGAACCCTTTCTCTTTTGAGCGATTCGGCCTAACAAACGTTAACATCCAGATTGATCAAGTTTCATCAGATTTCATGAACCACAACATAAGCGACAAGGAATACTTGGTAGCCTACCACAATTTAATCGAGGAGTTAGGCATGGGATACGAGTCTTTGGGAATACAAAGGGCAAATTATATGAAAGGATATGCTGTATTCGCATTTAGAATTTTTGGAAATGACGCAACATCTTTCAGCAAAACTGGAAACCTCACCATAAATTTAAATTTCACAAATGGATGCACGTCTAACGTCACTGCATTGCTTCTTGGGCAAACCGCTGCTACTATGAAGTCAGGAAAAAGTGGAATATTTACATTAACATGAACAGTAACGAAATTCAAGCCGCTTTAAAATATATAGTAGGTAGAAGGAGACTAACGTATACAGTGTGCACACCGAATAGTATTGATAATAGTTATGATATTATTGTTTCTAACGTAACGGAGTATCCCGGTCGACATTGGATCGCCTTCTTCAAAAACAACGGCGCATATACATATTATGACTCGTATGGTAAGTCACCACAAAGTTACTCCAATAAATTCAATGTAATTAAACTGTCGTTAGAAAACTGTTTATCTCATCAGACAGACAAGTGCCTATTGCGGGCATTTTGCACTCTTGTTGTTTATCATTTGGTGCGCGAAATGCCTTTCCGACGTATAATGTGTCAGTTAAAAAGTGATTAACTGTATAACGAAAGACTAGTGCTGAATTTTTATAATAAACACATAAAGCCTTATTTGACAATTAATATGCAGGATGAATGTGTTGGATGTACACCAATAAATTATTTATATCCACGAAAGTAAAAATTACTTCGTAGTATCTAATCTGACAGTGATCAGCATGGATCTAAAGCCATTTGAAGTAAATGGTAGCCTTGTACACCCGTTTCATTTCTTAATCGTTGTAAGTATATTTGACATTTGGTAAGTAGTTTAATTTGTAAATCATTAAAAATAATATAAATAATATATAATTAGGGTAGGAGCGGTGCCGGGAAGACCACAGAGATACTTAACCTTCTTAGCAGGAAGGATGAACTAATCGTGAATAGTTTTAAGAAAGTAGTATACGTTTACGGAATCGATTGTCCGGAATACCATTCCTTCCAGAAAAGTCACCCATATGTTACGTTCACTCCGGAATTTGATGAGGGGTTGCTATCAAGTGAGTGTTGTTTAGTGCTTGATGACTTGCAAACTTTGCTAACAAACTCATTATTGGGAAAGAAAATCACAGATTTTTGTATACGTACTGTTCGGCATGCTAGAATTAGCATTATAATTACCTTACATAATATGTTCCCGTCCCCATGCATTCGCTCTATAACTTTGCAAATGGAATATTGTTACGTTTTTGACAACCCAAAGGACAGATCTACGATATCGAAATTGTCATATCAGCTATACCCTAAGAAAGCAGCATTCCTAGTAGACGTATTCGAATATATAATATCTAAGACAAATAGAGGTAAAATATTTTGTGACTTGTCTTACTACCAACTAGAAAAGTTTAGAATACGAGACAGCATGATTATTACTGAAGACACCAAGATATTCGCACCACTCTGATTAAAGTGTTTGCCGAGGCAACATGGGGTACCGGTGGGAAGATTGTGTGGAATTGGAAAAGGGACATTTTCATTGTGAACGTTGCAATTCAAGCAGATTCTTCCTTAACGAGATAAGAAGAATTAGACAGCGAGATTTAAGAAAAGTGACTTGCTGTCTTCTAGAATATTACAAATATTGTTGGTACTGTACATGGTCGACTTTAAATAGCAGGTGTTATGTGAAGAAATACAAGCACCGAACAGTGAAGTGGAATGTAAAGACATGGAGGCTGAGGAACACCGGCCATACCTAGAACAGTTCCCTAAAGCAAAGGCAAAGCAAGTGAAAAACTTAATAGAAAACTCAACAGAGAAGGAACTACTATTTCTTTCAGAATTATTTTTGAATTTAAACTCTTTCTCCAGAACAAAAAAGGAGCAAACATTATTCAAACGATACCGCAACATCATAAAAAGGTTTATTAGTAAAAAGTGGAGCGTTAAAGAGTTGAAAAAGTTTTTTGTTAAAAACTACAAGTTATTGATTTTAATAATAATTACATTTCTTACAAAGTTGGTAGAGGGTGTATTGTGCTCTGTACTGTCACAAAATGTCTAAATTTCTTATTTACAAAGCTGTACCACTTGAGGTGTATAATAGGTACGTATCAAACTCGCATGAAGTACATACTACTTGCACTGACGAAAAGGACATTCTTGAATATATCCCGAAACGACAGAGGAAGAAGGGAGAGAAAATACTAAAGGTATATAGAATCGTGTTTGCATATATGTGTAGAATCGTGTTTGTATATATATATATATATATTCTATATTTATATAGATTTTACAGGGTGCAAACATTGCTTGGACACCTACCTTTGAAATACTGCAGAATAATAAACAGATAGCTGGCACAAATATGGTGGATATAATAAACCATCTTACATCTACTATGACTACAAAGCGTACAAACCTTAATGGTTTAGAACTAATACTGGAAAAACTAAAGGAGCGGAACTGCCCTTACTCTCTTCTAAATAAAACCAGCAGAGAGAGGGCAGAGAAAAAGATAAAATGGAAACGAGCAAATACATTACTGAAACGGTAGCGCTCCTGGCTTAGTACCTTGATAGACTTTGTCGTTATCTGAACAACGTGCTCCCCAATCCACTTAAGCTTGAGATTCTATAGGCAGAAGTTGAGAAACAGTCGAGAAATTAATTTGAAATGAAAAGATTTGCAATATATAGAGTAGTTGCAAGTTGGTACAGCTGTAAATAGAGCGAGTAATGCCAACTTTAAATTAAATGTTCCCAAAATATGTTGAGAAGTTATAAGTGGAGATCGAAGACGACCGAAACCAAGAACTCAAAATGATCACATGCTAGAGGAGCAGTTTCAATGCACAATTTGTTTGCTAACTTTATTTAAGGTAAGAGCAAATATTATATACATATAAATGTCTCATATGATTTATTGTACTAATAACTCCTTTTTCGCTTAGGCAGAGACTCTCAAATGTTGTCACATTCATTCTGTTGTCCGTGCTTGACGTCATGGAGCCAACAACACAACACGTGTCCTTTGTAAGGCGCGATTCATGGTGGCATCCGTGACTGCGCGTAGAACATCTTTCTGGATGAAGCATACAAATTACTTCCTAAAAATAAGCTGTATGAAATAGCTTCGCGGAATACATAAATTACGATAAACTTTGTACAGTTGTAAATAAAGGTACGCCCGAGAGGGTGTTGGAGATCGGCAAGGCATGAGTGTGGCTTTATATTTTAGCCCATTCTGTTTTGTATGTCCCCAAGAAAAAGCCTTTAATATCTATATGACGTCCCGAGGAACACGAGCTCTTTACTGCGTCTTCTGCCATGCGTCATACTGGAGTACGTCCTTCGGCTTTACCGTGCAGTTCTCGCGCACTGTCCTTAGGGGGAAGGAAAATCAAATCCTAAGCTTAATATTTGAAGAGAATTTCCACAAATTAGGGCTATGAGTGGAAATAAATATAAGGGCATGTCTATTAAAATGGTCACGAAAACGCTAAAAGTAGATTTTGAGGTGTTTGATGAAGAAATTTTTTATATTCGATTTGACCCACAAAATTTAGAAGGGGTTTCATATGAAGCTGATCAGGATAAACTGAAACAAAATGTATGAAAGCTTAAAAAGGATAGAAATTGGTAAGATTGGTAAAAACTGTAGGCATTTTGTAGGTGTTAAACATTCTCGACTATCTGCAAAAAATAAATATGACAGGACAAGTAATTTGTAGTGTTAGTAACTCCTAGACAGAAGGTTGTGTTGTGTCCAAAATTATCAGCGATGCCTATTCGGTTTGTCTCAAAAGTGCATTCCTTGTGTGCCTTTAATTTTTTTCGATTTGAGATGTCATTATGCAGTTTAACGTGTTAAAAGGTTACAAATTGAAATTGAATTTTATTTTTTACCGAAATTGGTTGCTAACGAAATACCTATTTCAACAAGAACAAGAAAAAGGAAAAAAACAAAGGAAAAATATTTTACAAAATATTTTTCCTAATGCAAATGAATCGTTTTCCTTTTTCTAGTTCTTGTTGAAAAAGATATTTACAGCCTTAAATATACATCTGCTAATTCGTTAAATTATCCCATGAACATTTATATGTTCGTCTTATAAGTACATTATATCTAAGTGTTATTATTTCTCAGTGAATGCTAGCATGCTCTTATATCTAGAACTAACTATACATGTTCATTTCTAAAAATGTTTTAAAAAATTAGAAAAGTGAAAAATTAGAAAAATTAAGACTCGAATATTAGCTAATTTAAAAAAGTGCAGGATGAAGTATTTTGTTATAAGTTTATTAAATCCCAACCAATATCACTTCACATCTAACTAGCATTAGAATTAAACATTGTATTGTTGCTATATTTCTTCTCGGAGAGATAATCCTTTCTTTTCTTATGGTTGAGTTTTTTTGTTTTGTTCTTGAGCATGTAGAACTAGTTTTATGTATTTCAATACACATAAGATAAAGGAACAGATAACAAGACGTTAATTTAACCTAAATGTACACCTATATTTTAATTCAATAAAAAATATGAATATTCATGAATTATATAAATTTTGCATTCAAGACACTAGAATTAAAACCAGTAAATTGACAAATAGTTATAAGTATTATTTTGTTGGGTATACGTTTCGTCGTCAATAAGGATTTAATGCAGTGATATGACAATCAACATGAAATATGATCAAAATCGCATAAAACATGAAATAAATTATCAAAATCGCATAAAACATGAAATAAATTATCAAAATCGCATAAAATATGAAATAAATTATCAAAATCGCATAAAACGTTAAATAAATCTATAGACAAAACATTTCAGTGACTTTGAAAATGAAAACAAGACCAATCAACATATAAAGAGAGAGAGAAAACACAAAAGGACGTTTCGGCGTCGAGTTTTCCAAGGTGAAGGCAAGCCCCGTGGGGACCGGAAGTCCTTATGGGGCTGATGGAATTTTTAAATGGAAGGCGTTCGGGGGCTTTAAATGGACCGGAAGTCCTTATGGGGCTGTCGGAATTTTTTAATGGAAGGCGTTCGGGCGGGGGGGGGGAGGGGGGGGGGAATCCAAAGGACCGGAAGTCCTCATGGGTATGTTGGAATATTTAAATGGGAAGGCGTCGGGGTCTTAAAACACCAAAAATCCCCTACTGTCGTCTACGTTTTTTATACCTGCTGATTGCTAATAATAACGCACTTAATTAAGCGCAAGGAAAGATGTAGACAATCATGTAACATATATTTCTCAAAAAAGTAAGTGTAAACAAAATCAGAATTATTATTTTTTTCTCATGCCCACACACACAAATAGTGTATACGCACCAGACACCCTTTTGATACATATTTCCAAGTTGCAACCCTTTTCATTCTACCCAAAATTGTGCTGATGTTTGAGATGGAAGGATTCCCACAAATTATTATGATGATTACTCGGAATACTCGTATCATTTCATATTATGACTTTGTTTCCTTTTTCACACACAAGCAGCATTAAAAAAAGGAAGGCAATTTTTTGAATGTAATATTTTTAAGTAGGAAACTTGTAAGCGGCGTGGCGGCGGCGGTCAGTCAAAAAATGCAAACGGAGGACAAATAATAATTTCTGACCAGAAGAAAAGACCTTTGAACACGAAAGAAAATAATTTTCATTGAAAAACGCTAAGCCGGCCGGTTAACTGTATCCATAAAAATTATTAGTGGCTTTAAATTGGTGTAGTTTCCTTAGAAGCGATTTAGAAAAGTAGCCGGTACGGCACCAAAAAAGATGTAATCAGACTTAAAAAGGTAAAATATACCTGAGGAATCCCAAGAGATCATCTCTCCATCATGTTATGAGAATGTGACTGACTACTAGTCCGATATATATGAGCTATCATATTATTGATTGAGATGAGGCTCGAGGGAAATTGGTGGAAATGGATTATATATTTTTTGGCTGATAGGAAACGCGCGTACTAAAAATGTCACACACGCCACCACCACGACATTCTTTACTTGTGTTTCTTTTTACCGTTTGCCCTCCGCACCGTATGTCATATTCCCACACATGATTCTTCCTTTCCATGTCTTTTCTACTCATTCATCTCTTTTTTTTATTTCGGGAAGATAATAATGCGTCATCATCCATCAGTCACATGATGCTGAGGGAGATAATATCAAAAGTTGAAGGCGACAACACCTGGCCATGGATTATAAATACATTCAACCAGAATGCTCCTACCTTTTTCCCATTTCACCCGCACTCAATTACCGAAAATAAAACAGGTAGAAAACGGATCCAATCATTACAAGTGCATCAATACATCTAATAACAGCAATAACAACAAGCGATCCATCTATCTATTATTCCAAAAAATGGTTCATGGGAAACACTTTTTTCGTGATTAGATGTTATATAGGTAGCTTAGAGAAGATTGGTTCCGTTTTTTCCCCAAAAATATGAAGAAAAAAAGTTTTTCACTTAAAATTATCAACTTTTGTCGCATGCAATTGAATGCATGACGTACACGACCCAATATGAAAGTTGTCACGAAAGGCTTCGTACGATTAGGTTTGCATTAATTGCCTTAATGTGCTAATGAGCTGTCAAGAGACTTAAACTCCATTATATATTCTAATCCCTTTAAATATTAAGGAGAAAGGGCTAGCGTCCTTGAAAGTAGAGTCTAGAGAAAGTTTTCAGGTAGAATCTAAACATTAATCGATGATGTTGCTGGGAATCTAGTAACTTGTACGACTTCTAAACCAAGTTATGTTTCAGTTACGGCGTCGAGCAAACTCAAAATTTTTCACACCTCATTTTAGAGCTAATTGGTACAAGATACACGTCGCAGTTCACAAATCAAATAAAAAGTAGTCTAGAGTAACGAACAACTTGTTTTTATTCATTTCATATTGTACACCACAGTTTAATTACTGCCGCATTATTTTTTTTCTAGAAAAAATTTAATTGATAACAAGTTGATTAGTTTTTGTCCAGAGCAAAATATGCCACGCCACCACAAATCAAGGACATTTAATGTATTTGTTGGTATGTCGGGAACCTTGAAACCTTGAATTAATAAATTTTACTAGAGTAGCTTTCTAGACCGACATGTCCAGATCCAGTCTAGCCGCATATATTTATTTCCCATCATTTAACCCATGCTTCTTTTTTCTTCTAGTAAATGGTACGTGATTACTTGAAAGGTGCATCCGAGGAATTCCTGAATATTCTTGTGCATCATCAGCATCATCGTAAATACAAACCAACAAGCCATTAACAACACGTGGAGTTTTAATCCATCCAGCGGCTGATAAATAAAAAAATATATGCAAGAAATTTTCCAGCCAAATGATTTATACCTACGCACTCTGATTTGTGTACTCTTTTTGATTTTAAATGGAACAATCTACACGTAGATAGGTAATCATAATCAGCCAAAGCAAATCATCAATGCTATTAGGTTAACTATTCCAAAAAAGATGATTCTGATTTGCTTGAAAAAAATATATCATTAAAGCTACAAAAAAACAAAATGCACCAGACAGTCTACCAGTGACGTGCAAGTTGTTGGTATATATTTCTTTTAGCGCAAAATAATAATCGCAAATAATCAAACTGTTTTGCTGGTCATTAAAATTATGCCAATCATTTTTATCCGTACGTGATCATCGATTCAAAGTGTTGGATTGAATGAAATAAAAAAATCCATACATTTTTCTTCTTAAAAAGCATTCTAGAACCAATTATTTTACGTCACACGAATTATAGTCATTTTTCATACAAAAATTTTGTATCGCCGCAAAAATTATATGAAAACATTTAACAATTATTGTTTCCATAGCAACTTGATAAGGACGTCTTAAATTGGCAAATAAATTCTCCCAATATTTTTATAATAAATAATAAAAATACATTTGATTTCATAACTCTGCTCAGCCGAGTATATAGCGACAAGACAAGACAACAAGTTGAAGAGTATTTCATTCTTCGTTCCACCTTGCTGACTATTTGCTGCTGCCATTCCAAAGCGAATCTTCCTCTCAGATTTCAACAACGACGGTAACGATGGTAACGGCATTAAAAACTGACACATTTTTTTTCTGTCTCTTTGTTTCCTATCGCACGTCCCATTGTCAATGGTATTAAGTCAGTTGTATGCAGAATTAGACACGTGTACTCCTACAGTCACCATAATACACAGATGAGATAATATAGCACACGTACAACACAAGTCTAATCTTTTTCCTGTAAAAATGCCATTTTTACTATTACAGCCACTCTAACGCAAAGCATCATCATAACATGTTACTTCAGAAGGCACGGCGCGTAGGCAGCAATCCCAACAGTATTCGTAGAAAAACCAAACCACCACCATTATAATGCGCACTGTTTGTGTTCGTAAGGGTCTTGCAAAATCATCTGTCCTGCCGTGTCGATGAACTTCTCACTAAAATATCAAATGGAAACAGAGAATCCATTATAAACATATAAGCAAATAGCGCGCGCGCGATGTAGCATATATACGACCTATATAAGATTTTTTGGCAAAATTGTGTGTTCGCCGTCGTGTGTAACGAATATGAAGAAGATATAGGAATCCATTTCTCATGCCATTTAATATTATTACGATTTTTTAAAACTGGACGTCAACGTCAACGGCGTCGTTGTACCCTCACAGTTGTACAGGTAAATGGGAACAAGCACCCTTTTTGCAATATAAAATGTTTAAGATAATGGCTTATGCTTTTTTATGTTGGTGTGGTGGTTTGTAGTGTGTAGCCTATTTAAAGGGTCCTTACCCTTCTCAAAAGAGATTACTTGACTTGAGAAGGAGGAGATGACGATGATGACACAATACCCTTGCCGCTTGTTTTTGTTGCTGACAGAATATCTGACAAGGGGACACTACCACATAAACGTAAACATAAATACAAAAAAAAACAGCAGAAAAGGTTGTTGAACTTTTTTTAAAGGAATACTTTTGTACATTTTTAAATAGAACAAAAAAGTTATATGCCAAGCAGAGAAATAGATAACGAATGTATGGATGGATATAGTCCAATGGTCAAGTTTGAATGGTGAATTATTTACAAACAGCTAGGAAAATATTTATGGGTATTCCTAGAAAATATTTGTAAACATGCTAAAAATTCACAACAAACACATTTACATTTTTTGTATAGAAAAATATTAAGGCGAGGTGAAGTTCAAAGGAATAATCATAAACAATTTGTATTTATTACCTTGTTTGGAATATATTGGAAAATAGGAAGAAAAGTTTTTCGTAATAAGCAGATGTCATTGTCATGGCAACTGTATGCAAAATTTTTGGGACAGATTCAAAACCAGAAGCATTTCGACGCCGCATCGATGACCCAAAAGATGAATTGCGTGGGTGTTGCAATTTGGATGTAATTTGAGTCAATAGCAAACAAATGTTCATCTAATTTATTTTTGCTATCTATTCAAGTCATCTAGTTCCTACTGATCTCGATCTCAAAAAAATTATTATAGTTTTTTCTTGATTTGTGCTAATTTTAGAACTAAAGCATGCTCCCATTATTATATATTTATTTATTAAGGTATTCATAAAAACAGCAAAAATATATACCTGTAATTAATGAATAAAATGATACAGTATTATTTAATACACGGCGTACAGATCTATTGCATAAGTCGCTTCGTGAATAACGACTTCCTGCGTGGTGCTCTGCTGCGCTCAATACCAAGCGAAAATAAATGAAGAGCAGCTTTAGCTTAGCCAAATGTAAATGGCGAGCGAGGGTGGGAAGAGGTACTCTGCGAATATAATATGCAGCTGAAAGGAAAAGTTGAGCTCAAAAAAGCTCTGACTGCAATAGTGGAACAGGTCATCATCATCAAGATAAATGATAAATATGTGCATTCAGAGACGGAATGGGAATCATAACACAAAATGTTATGCAACTTTTGTGCAGATATATCCATTTTTATTGAAACGGAGCGTGCTGAGCTTAAAGCTCATGTGAACTAAAAACTTTGAGAGAATTGAATAGGATAATTGATTGGACAGTTTTTATTCAATTGATAATTATGATTTGTGTATGTGTGTGAAGATGGTAAATTTGTATGCATTATAAAAATATGACATGTCACTAGAACTTTTACAAAAAATATGAATAATTGTTTTATTGATATTTCCGGAAGGAAACGGAAACAATTTTAGAAAATGGTGTTAAGAATGGGAAAAATTTTAAACTCATCAATATGCAAATTATCGGCATTACGTGGCCTCATAATGACACATATTTGACGGAAATTAATTTGAATGAAAATACGCTTGACCGAAACGCCGTTTAAGAAGTACAAGCCATATTTGAGTCCGTTTCAATCCAAACAGGTGCTTCTTCGTCTGGTACATTTCGATTTAAGCATTTTTGCATAAAAATCAAGACGTATATTTTCAGAGATTCTTTATTTTTACATAAAAAACAGGTAAACAATTCTGTAGCCTTGTTTGCTTCAAAAATATGTAAACAGCCGTACACAATTTTTTTGCATCTAAATATCTGAGAAAAAGAACAAAGCGGAAGGAAACTCTGAAAAAAGGGTTAAATATTTTTTTGTGCAGTAGAATCAGCAACTTAACTTTATATATCAAGTATGAAAAACGGTAAACTAATATGAAACGGCGTTCAAGACTTTCCTCCAGCCCCAGAGGCCATCCTTCTGCTCCCTCCATAATATATGCATATACATTACTTTCCTTTAAAAAATTATATTACATTTTAATATACTTTTTATTATTATTATTATGATCATATTCTCAAGCATCTCATTTTAAAATAGTGGCTACCTCACTACCTCCAGCAGCGGAATGTTTCGTGTTTCTTGGCTTTTTGAACTGCCGTAAAATGTGCGAAATGCATCTCTCTCTCTTTTCTCTCCCAAAAAGAAAGCAAGGTAAAAACAAGAAAAAGATTCAGTGGAATTTTTAAGTGTATCATAAAATGAACAAGAATTGTTTACAGAGAAGAGCACCAGGGCAAACAGCAGCAGCTTCCTTTTATCATTCTGCCACTTAACAAGTTTTCCGCTGTTTTTAACAAGATGCTCTGAAGAAGATTTTTGTTTGCTCTTGTTGTCCCTACACACACAATTCTCCAAGTATCTTCTTGTTGAATGCTTAAAACAAAAAAAGTAAATAAATATCTCTCTCCTTCTCTCGCTCTGATCCCGGGCCCGTGAAAAACAAGAAGTAGAGAGAGAAAAGAAACAAATATAAAATTTAATATAAGTCATGAGGAGCATCATCTTCATAAAAAATATCAGAGATGCCTGGAGTGAAGGGGAGAAAAAGGGTAAGAAAAAGCTGAAAAATGTTTAGGGAACATTTTTTGGAAGAAAGGAGGAAAAAGGCAAACAGATTTTAAGCATATATTTTACTCTGCTTTGCTTACTCTCGACGACGACGTCCAAAATAAATACAGCTCGTTGAATAACTTTATGTACGGTTTGTTCAGATAGTCAGTCGCGCCATCTAGCAAAATAATTACCAAGTTATGAACATCAATTATAATTTTGACCAAAACTGAAAACCATCTTCAGAAAAGATCACCGGAATCCTAACCCAGCAAGATATACTCCATCGGAATTTTGTAGGGGTTCAAATCCGAATCTCACTTTCCCCGGAAAGCTACTTGAACATATTTATCCCACATGATATCGAATGTCAAACAAAAATAGGGCCTGGGATACCTATATTGTTCCCCATATCCATCAAAACATACATACATACGGATGCATAAAAATGTTGTGGGTGCTTAATCTAAAATCCCTTTTATATTTTACGAGTATTATGAAATGAGCCCTTTTTACTTTATATCCACAAGGCTTATTATAAAATATAAAAAAAAAATACTTTTTAGTGGAAAAGGAAAACCTGTCCATGTTTTTTTGCGAAACACGTAACAATTTTTGTTGCTTGTGTGTAGGGTGTAGTGTTGTTGGTCTATTAAGGATTCCCTGGGAGATCCCTTCCAGGCAGAGAGGCTAGACCATGAAAAAGCAAACAACCAAATGTTGTGCAAGAAGAATAGAGAGATTATCATGATAATCGTATTCATCATGTGAACTTATATGAACAGGGTTGTTGAATAGCCTGCTTGTTCATTTACATGCCCGTATGATCATGATCATTACCGGAGAACTCGTCACCACTTGTATACCTGCCCGGTATACTAGCTTGTCCAGTTTTTTATGGATATCGGGTTTCGGTGGTGATATATGAACTCTGCACGTTTTGACCACTACATTTTATGCATTATGGCATATATATTTTTTTGGTCCAAATATTTTTACGCGAGGTCCAGTTTCAAATATTTCAACAGGAATAGATTTTTGGAGAAAAATTGTAAATTTTTGTGGAATTGGTCATCGTCGTCGAGCTGATCATGAGAACTGAATGAAAGTTGAATGAATGGTGTGTGCACATTTCCATTCAATAGGAACATATTTTTTGGAAGTATTTTTTAGGAAATATTTTGTTAATCACCAATTCAGACCAGTGAAAAGAGCGTGTGAGCGTCGAAATGCTACAAAGTACACAGTAGCCTAATTTTTTTTCGGAAAAAGTGGAAAACGAGTTGCGTAATTAAAGTTGATATGGATACTGCCAGGACGTATTTTGACCGTAACATGCCATCCGAATGACTTTTGCTTTTATTTCGGGACAAAAGTGATGTCAACTTTTACATTCATACAAGTAAAAACAAACAAATATAAACTGGACCAATTATTACATAAAATCTGGAAAAAATATAGAGCAAAAAAATCATACTTGATGAATTATTATTATTCATGATTCCAAATGACTATTGTGACTTGGATGACAACATGACCAATCACATTATGTTTGTGTTTGTTTTGGAGAGACAGAGAATGGGATTAATATCCGCAGAAAGGATCAAATGACCTGGTTTATAAACCGAATTTTTTGTAAAACATATTTAGATCCATTTTCGTTATTCGTTGACCATCAGTGTTCCATTAGCAAGTCATTCGTTTATCACTCTCGTTACCGAAATGAAAATGGATTTCTATTTTTTACTGTTTTCCGTGGGAAACTCGATACGACCGACACGAGCAATACTGGAACTGGGTGGCCATATAGATGCATTATATTTGTTAATTATCTTTTTTCTACTAATGAGCAACTTTAGTGCCGAATCCCTTATCTATTTTGTCCATCTTCCCATCATTCCCAATCACAATTATTCACGCCAATAATAATGGGCCATGTCGTAACTTTATTTTCGTCAAAGTGTTAACGAACTTGTTTATGCCAAAATTATAATAAATGAGTGAAAGGATGTGTTCAGAGCGGCGGTTAAAATGCACCAAAAAATTGATTACGTCATCCCATTTTAAGCTAAGCTGAGCTACTACTGCACAGCGAGTTCAATGATCAGGAATGGTCCACTATGAAGATATATGTTGCGAGGTGACGAATATTTTACTGACCAACTCGTATGTGGTTACATGGGAATGGCCAATATTTAGAATAAGTTTTTATATCGATAAATAGATTTAGAAGATACTTCCTTCTTATTTGTGTGCAGTTGGATATGGAGCAACACATAGTGACCCAGAAACATTGACATCTAGACAAAATTTCAAGAACGCAAGTAGTGGGATAGCACACGAAGCAAAAGTGTTGAGAAACTTTGTTTCGAAATGATAATATCCCAACGCCAGAGAGACAAGATGATGACCTCTCTTTTAGTCAATGGTAGGGAAGTTCTATCTACGCACGTTTTGTACCAATGACCTATTTCGCAAGATTTTGGTGTCATTTTGCGGTTTTCATGGAAAAAAGCTGGAACAGAATTATTGGTCAGATTTATAGCGCACATATATTAAATACTTGTTATACCTTGTAGCCGGTTACGTTGCAATGCTTTGGCGTTTTGTCTGATTCACTATTAAAGTAAACAAACCATCAAGCATTAAACTAATGTGTGCAAAAAGGATAAAGGTTAACGGAATATAAAAAAAAAACGTTTGCTATGTGGCCGTACTCATCGGGAATTCCGTAAACAAAACTGACCTCATTTTTCAAAATGACGAACGGATATAATATTTTTAACATTTAAATCGACAACGCAAATTTGTTTACCCATATGATTAACTTTTTTTTGAAAATGAAAGTGTTTACCTAAAATCCAGATAATAAATTTTTGCTCTTGGCACTATATACCCAAATTTATCTAGCTCACCCAATCCATCTTTGTTGGTGGTCAATATGGCCATAAAAATGCATGAATACACAAGCTTGATACTTTATGAAAAAAATGCAAGATTAAATTGTTGTAGAAAATATAATTGTGTATAAAATAATGGGGTAGGTTGATTTGTTTTGTAGGTAGGGTGCAGGCTCTAAAAAACTGTTACGAAATTTTGGTCACTTCCGCGTTCACTTCTTTTCTACAAAAACAAGAAAAACAGGTCAAGTTTCAAGTTTGGGGGTACTCTCGCGATATCGCATTTCAGAAGCAAGTTGGTGGTCAGTATACTTGGTCACTAGGTGATAACTAATTTCTAGATAAGATTCTATGATAAATGGTAATCGATGGCGGGTTAACAATTTGTGCTTACGTGCTACTTTGTAGGATCGATAATCATGGGAACAGGTAACAAGAAGTGCATCAATCTCCGTCAAAAAAAGCAAAACGCGACATTACACGAATATTTTTAACGACGTTACATGAAATATGTTATATAATGGTTAATGTTAGTGCATTCCCAATTTTGCAAAGTGCCAAAAAGATATTATTATTAGCCATAATAATAAATGAAAATGTGCAGGACAGGTGGAGTATATACGCAGATGATGGATGCGTTTCAAGATGAACATGTCGCAACATTTCTTCTTCGTCTTTTTGATGATGATCATGACTATGACACACAAGTATACTCTATCTGACGTCGTCAACGTTATCCACATTGAAAAAAAAACGTTTTCAGATAAGCATGCAAGCATATATGCCATCGTCGTTTGTTAAAATTGTAATGGACTATTTGGTGTACTTAATTATTTGCAAGGTTCATTAGCCATGAAATCACTTCCTCAATCCTGAGCAGCATAGCAAAGCAATAAATTGGTATTGAGGAGACGTAGTAAATTGAAAATAGGCAGTTGATTGGTTAAAGCTGTAATTTATAGGTATATAGGTAGTTAAGTATACCAACCGGAAAAATTGGGACAAGTGCAGGGTGGACTAGACATGCTTTTATTATGAGAGAGGCGTAGATATCTACCTAAATCGCATTAGCTGCAAATTGGGATAAAATAAACTGGTAATTATAATTACAACGGAATGGATGACGCAACATAATATAAAATAGAAAATTTGCTTCATGTTAACGCCGCCTCATATTTCAAGAATCCGACCGACTATATTTGGAATAGAAATTGGTAGAGTTTGTACCTGGAATGCATTTCGAGGTTACTGGAGCAGTTTATTCTGAATCGGAATTCCAAAAAGAAATTTGGAGCAAAACTTTCGCCAAAATATATCCATCAAACCACCTCGTTACATAATTTATGTAGGTATTACATACCGGTAACACTTTTTATGTAACAAACTACGTTTTTCTGTATTACGTTCGAGTTTACTTCCGCAGTATTATAATTAGCCGGTATTAATTTCCATGTGAACTATGTAACCCGTAATCAATCTGTGCATCAGCTCGACACTCATAAATAAATCCCAGATCTAGTAAAAAATAAATCGGACAAGAGAAATCTTTTTTCTCGCCAGTGACATTTTTTCCCCTATTTCCATACCAAAACAATGTATTTATGATGATCACCATTAAGATTTGGAGCAAATATCTGTAACCTACAACAACAACAATACTTACAACTATAGTGAAAATGAGAGCAAATGATGCTACTACAAAGATCCCCAGACCAGATAACAGTTTTCGTTTTCTATAAAAAATAAATACAATATATAATATACCGTTACTGTGCCAGTCTGTCTAGGTCTACGTCAATAGTTATAATAAATGCTGCTACTACTGCTAAAAAAGGGTTAAATGCGCTTGTACGCTGAAAAAAGTGGAATAATGGATGTGCTCTGTTGCTTTTGCAGATTCCACACTGCACATTTTCTATATAAACGCTTGTGTCTGAACGAAAGTAAAAATTACTTCCTATTTGATAACAATTCTCTCATACATACATGCTCTCAAGTTATGATATAATATTTTATACAATAATATGCATCACCGTTTTGTACCTGCTCCACATATTTTTTTTGTGTTACGTGTGTGTTTGGCGTTTATATTCGAAATCAGATTCACTTTCGACGAGTGCACCTGTCACGTGTATATGCGTTGGTTATGTGTGTAAATGGGAATGCAGTCTGGTGTGAATAATGTTGTGAGGAAAATGACGAGAGCGCAGCAGCAGACGCCAACGTTTACATGCATTCATAAGTACGGCGTCGTATTCACTCAACCATGTCCATATTAAAATGTATACAGCGTCCGTCCGTTTTTTAGGTATACGCGCAATATGTGTGTATTCTGCGACGCTGCTTGTTGTAAAAATGGAAATATGTAGGTCACTGGCTTATAAATAGCAAAACAATTTTTCACGCCTTTTGTTCCCCCCGCATCGCCGCATTGTTATCTCAAACAGACCACAACAATAATGATAATCATAATAGGAGAGTAAACATTGTTTGGGGACGGAGAGGATGGGGAACAATGAAAAATGTGTAAAATAGTGGACATTAGAGGCTATTTATATGTTGGAGAGATGTAATTAGTATTTAGCATTGTTGTCACACGTTAAGGAAGATTTACATGTTTAAATTGAGGCGGAAAAACGGAAATATTTTTTGTTGGGTGTATTTTAGGTTGGTTTAATGTACCTAAATCGATTCACGTGGTTTGGATTGATGGATGTTTTTGAAGGATTTTGTTGACCTATCCCAATGGAAGCATATATTACACATTTTAGGCAGAATTTTACGTCATAAGTTATTGTAAAGATAAAGCGTTTCCCAGGATTTAAAATGGAATGTTTTTATAAAGCGTGTCCAGGCTTCGGTTAGATGACATGGAGATTTTGGGTCAATGGGTTCATGAGAACGTAAACCGAAACGTAGGAATTTAGTTTGCTGGATATCCATTGCTTTGAGCTGATGGCGAGTGTTTTGTCGTTTTGAACGAATTCATGCATCGTTGACAGAAAATGTGAACTCGTTTGAGTTGGTAGTATAAATGTTAATTATACATACGTACATATGCTTTGGAACATTAATTCCACATTTCCGTGCATCATATTTCTAACATATATTTAAATAGATATCAGAACATAATTCATTAAATGGGAAGTCCAGTACTACTACCTGCGACGTTATGGATGACCGAAATGAGAAACTGAAATATCAAACGGCTTCAATCTCACACACAGATTATTTATTCTTTCCTCTCCGCACGCCAACCTGTTGTACTATTTATGGATTCGGTAAAAGAAGAGTTAATCAGTTAAAATGCGACAAACTAAATTGCTTTCTTTGATGATCTGCCGTATAGCTTTGATGATTTCTGGATGGCCTGGGAGCAGGCTTGTGTAAATACTAGGGTTTATGTATTTAAATACTAAATACCAAATACTCGAATCGTTTGGAAATACTTTTTGTATTTTAAATACTTTTCCAGTTTACCTACAAATACAAATGCTTTTGGAAATACTTTTGACTCGAAAGTATTTAAATGCTAAATACAAATACAAGTATTTAAATACTTTTTTCTTTTAAATACAAATGTTCCAACTTAGGAGTCAAAATCTGTGTCATCATTAATATTTCAAAAAGTCATGTTCATGTTTTTAATGATATTGACTTCTAGAAATCAGGATAATTTCACTGAACGTAGATTTAACAAATCTTTAAAGCAACTTCTCCTAAAATCACACAAGTTAGAGGGTTGTATTGCCCAATATATGTATCACATATTTAAAGAGCACTAAAAATGTCAGTTATATCCTGTTATAAGCAAGACAAATGGATGCTGCGACATATTGTGCGTTGATTTAATTTTTTAAATGGAAATTCCTTGTTTCCAAACAAATTGTGAATGTTCCAAGTTCTTGGATGCATGCAAGTGTTTGTAAATGTCTTAACTTAACACATATTTTAATAAATATATGAGAGTTACGACATTTTATTTCAGAAAATGTATTTAAATACAAAAATTAATTTAAATAATTTTTTCTGAAATTCACGTAAATACAAATGTATTTAAATACAAAAAGCTATATTTTGAGGAAATATTTTTTTCGAAATACTTTTCCTCAAAACATTTGGAAATATTAAATACTAAATACAAATGGTTGTCAAAAATCTGTATTTAAATACAAATGTATTTAAATAGTCAATTCATTTACACAAGCCTGCCTGGGAGTGCTTTTGAGAGTGTCGATAAAAAAAGTAAACCAATTTGTTATAAAGGGGAGCCCATTGAGTTACATGACATGTAACCACTGCTTTCCTTTGATTTCCTACACCAACGGAACCCACCGAGAAGTGGGAAGCGTAAATCCCTAACTAGTCTAACGATAATGACGCAGAAAGTGGTTACGTGTAGGTGAGTGAGTGGAAAACCGAATAACGGAATTGAGTGAGTGGCTTAAAGGAACTAATTAGATTTCCCGTTGTCTCTGTTCCCACTTATGTAACTAGAAATTATTTTCGGCTTGCCAATAAGCCCGCTGGATTGTGTGGCCAGTTACTTAAGCAGCATATTATCTCTCTATATTAACTTCGATACGGACAAAACCATGAAATGAATTAATTAATCAAAGTACATGTAATTATGTAGCGCCTTTGCGACGATATGAACAGCGAAGTTAACAATCAATTGTGATAATCTTATAACATATTTGATGGAATCAAGCAAACATATCTCAAAATGCCCCAGGAGAAAGTTCCCAAAAGACCGTGTCAAGCCAATAGAATACTTCATTACATAGGGGAAACACAGGAAAGAAAATGTATCGCTTTTCTTCCCCCATTTTCCGAAAAATACTTAATAAGTTTTTATTGTAAAGATTTAGCCTACTATTCAAATAATAAATTGGCTCCAGGTACAAAAATAGAAATCATGGAACTGATACAAAAAGTAAATTAAAATGCATTACTCACTCAGTAAGAAATCGTAATCATGCAAAACAAAGTTTTTATTTTTTGTGGGAAGCGAATCCTTAAAAATTCAATCTTTTCCCGTAATACCAGGAGCTAAACTTTTTATCAGTTGAAACCTTAAAAATGGCAAGGAAAATTAAAATACTGTGTTTTTCCGGAAAGGGTAACAACAAAGATTATTCGTGTAAAGTAAACAATTTATTACGTGCTTGAGCTGTTAATAATAGAAATACTGTGGGATAAGGCAAAAATAAAATGTAATTTAGTTGGAAAGAAAGGGAGAATCACTCAATGATTTGTAAATGTAATTTGATTCGCCCAATACTCTTTACATTTCCCGTATAAGTTGTTCCATAAAATGTACATGCCGTTACAGGGTTTCGATAAAGATGATAGGGGATATAGCAGGGAAAGCCGGAAACAAGTTTTCAGTTTGGTTGGATTCTTTTGAGGGTAAACACTAATTCAGGTAATTAGCTCAACAAACTAAATTAAAATAAATGCCGTGACGGTTGTTAGATAACTGGATACATCATTATCGTTCGAGATTTACGATTAATTATTTGGCTTTTAATAGTGTTCCTTAAGGCAACGCTTTCGCTAAGACACGAGACATCTCTCTACATTTAAAAGGGTACAGACTTTTGGAACTGTAATACAAAAATGACTAAAAGAGGCAATGATATTATAACCCAGTTTAAGTACCTAATTACAATATTTAATTTTAAACGCGGATTTACATTTTACTGTAGTTTTGCAACAACAAGCGATTAATACTATGTCGAGTACAGCCGTAAACTTATAATCAAACACTTGGAAATCAGCAGATTTAGATCTGCATTTAAATAATTGTTAGTGACAAAATAATCATCCAAAATTCGCCGGTTTACTCAAAGATTCAAAAAACGCATTAGAATAACAATCATGCCATGCTATATCTATCAGAGTAACAAATAATAATACGAAACCCAATTACGGTCAAATAACGCTGACGGAAAAGTACACTCGGACTTGCTATAGTATAAACGGTTTGAAGGTAGAAAAACAAACGGAACCTGGCCCATTTGCTGGAAATAACGCGACAAATTGACAAATGCGCTGTTTTCTTGGAATACTTTCACATTCGTTTCTTTCTATTAGCGTCTGCCTTTTGCAATCCAATTGAAATTCCTCACTCTTTTTGAAAATATTAAATTCTTTAATTACAGCTAAAATAAAATAATTTGTAGTCATGCTGTTTATGTTAGTAGGAAAGAATAGAAAGAATTTTTGAAACGTAATCTACGATGGAAAATTGCCAGGCAAGTACAAAAACATTACTAATTACAGCTGGCAAATTTGGTACAATGTAAAACAATTCACTAACTAACTTTATGTCGTCGACAATTTAGAACAGTACCGCATTTTGTCACAACGAAATTACCTAGCTAAATTAACCCTGATTTTTGACCACTGCGAGGACCTCACGCGTTGGGAAAATGTAATACAGGTCCCACAGTGGGACTCCCACATCGTTTGCACTGAAAAATAATAGCCGGAACAATTATTTTACCAACTATATATTGTAATAGTTCAACGGAATGAGCCATGGATACCTCAATCAGCAAGGAATTCTAATGAACAGGAATTCCGAACATATTTGAGTACGAAGACTCACACCCAAGCTAATCCACCGGATATGAAAAAAATCAATCCCGATATCCATCTTGGACATTTTAATATCATTTCAGTTTTCCTTCCTTTAGGAATGAACCCTTCCTGCTTTAATTCGTCTGCGGTTGTGCCTCCACATCGTATCAGTTGTTTTTATCGATCACTGGAAAGAACAACAGCAAATGTTCGTACATAACGGGAATAATTGATAAATTTATCCTAAACAACAATCGCAGCCAGTTGAATGAATATATTTAGTAAGTTGACTGGTTACATTTCCTGCATGTCGACGCCAATCGGTGAGTTAACCACACCCTTGAGGCCATATTTTGTCCAGTTGTCTCCAGAAAGTTTTCGATCCATTAGTGCCGTCGCCATTCACCATTACTTAAACAAAATGTTCATTATTTTTGGGGCTGTAAATTTTTAACCATGCTATTTAAGCTTTATCTACAATATTTTTAATTACAAATGCATCACAGCTATTTAAAATACTTAATATAAAAATACAAAAAAAACAACAAATTTTCCTTAATTGCTCCTTAATTACCTTACCAAGATTTTCTCTCCACTTGAAATATTAACCAGTTGCTACAATGTTAAATGCACATTTGAAATCAGCAAAAACTTTTCTGCTGTTGTTGTATTTTTTCTTTTTTTTCTCCAAAGAGCAGTCCCGCCGTCGACACTCAAAATATTTTGCTTTGTGACAAGTGCTAGATGTATAGTAGTAATTTACAAAAGGACGCATATATGGCTAGATTTATGAACTAAACGAGAACAAAGACCGTTTGCATGAAAATGACTTGTTGCACAAAGTGTATAAACAAGCTGATGTTTTTTATTCAATGATTTATACCATTAAATAATAAAAAATAATAATGCAGACAATGGTAATTTGGAAATAATCAACATTGCAAAAAACCGATATGTCGCGAAAAATTCTACTATCGAAATATAGCAACATATATATGCACAAATAGTTTATTTTAAATCTGCTGGAACCACTCTCGATGAAATACTCTCCAATCGTTGCTGAGTTTCTTTAAGAGTTTTCCGAGCCTTCATAATTTCACTTACCCCATCTTGCAAATTCCAACTTACATCCCGCTGACATACTACCCGATTCTTCTTATTGCAGTTTACATCGCCCCATTTTCCCCGTAGGTCCTCCTGTAACTTGTGATTTACTGGTCTCATCTCGACGCAAGTGTTTGAATTTAGGTGACCTCCCGGAGACCATTTCTGCCAGTTGGTGTACGTTACCGGTTCTCCGTCATTCCATATAAACTTGACTGTGTTTGGATCATATCTCCCTCCAAGCCACAAATTTATGCGAGTCCCGGTAGTACTATCTTCCAAAAGACTTTGCATGTCCGCATCGTTCACCGTTACCATGGAAGATCTAGACCACTGGGTTTTTTGCTCGTTGCAAAAATCTTTTGCTTCGTCGTAAGTGAGCAAATTGGGAAATATCTTGATACATGGCATGTCTTTAAACGTTTTCCATCCCTCTGGACATTCCAATGTTTCTTAAACCAGTTATGATTTTAAAAAATATATGAAATATTCACCCTAAAATATATCGCATGTAAATACTAAATTGTTACCTGCTTGGGCCACAGGAAATACGAAAATACTCAGTAAGAAAATATAAATGGATTCCTTCTTAAATAGTTCCATAACCACTCGTCGGAACAAGTTAAAATATTCACAACCGACTTTCAATAATTTCTTGCCTGGTTATCTGAAGCAATTTAAAAAGCAACACTAGCGAACACGACATCTCGAATGGCGAGGTAAAATAATCTAGTGCAAGTGTTTATAGCAACAAAGACGACCCTGGAATTTTACTCGGAATAAATGATGAAATGAAATGACACATATTTCCAGATCGCACAATATATTGAGCAAATAATAACAATCTGTGGGCTAAAATAATGCTATGCTAGTTAAGTAAAAGCTATTATTGGCATTACTTTAGCATGTGTTGCGATTTTTTTTAAATCATAATATTTGTACAGCTTTAATCATCCAGAGAGATATGCTGACCTTACGCCAGTAAAGTGTCAATGAGTTCATTCCAGAGAATACAAAAAACTGTTACAAACAAGGTAAACATGGCACAAGTGTATCCAACCTTAATAATATTTTACCTTTTGCGTGCATCTTGCTTTCTGCTGCTACATACGCTAGTGAATAAAGGGCTCAACATTTTTGTAACAACTTTCTATTAGTTACACCTGTATTTATTCAGGAATGGATGCTGCTGCTCGAATTATTTGGATTGATTCTGAGAAAAGTTTTAGTGATGGGATTAGCTCTTAAAACACAAAATTAAAATAAAGTGTCATACAGTATGCTATATAATTGAATAACACTTTATATTTAAGGTTTTTGTTTACTAATTAGGTATTTTATTAAAGTTGAATTTATTAATTGTTTCCTCAGTCAATCACGAAACCAGTTAATTATCTGAACAATGATTAGGTAATTTCATTGACGATGACAAGCAAGTCATCTTAAGTAGCCCCAGCAGCAAAAATTAAACTATTTATTCTCATTGTACCCCAAACTTAAGACGGCAAAAAACAACAACTCGAAAAATTGTAATAAAAACTATAACATTATTAATCTATAACATCATGTAACAAATAAAGTTCATAATAGGTATGTATTTGAAATGACAAATTATAATTTTACATCAATTAATCACTACGTCCTTTCATTTAATTACATAAATGGTATAAAATTGATCAAAAGAAATATGCAAAAGAGCAGAAATTTACGCAAAACAAGATATATATTTTCTCAGTGTGCCCCAAGAGAAAATTTCCAAGGCACAAATTCGCTGAACCGTTATTAAAGTTAATTGTTCGTACTCCCTAAAGTAACATTCAGGCATAAGTAGGCTTTAGCCTAATAGTCATTATTTTACAATAACTTAACTCTTGTGGAAAATAATTTGAGAATCATAAATCATGATTAATTAAAAGTTGGAAAATTAGTACAATCATAAGTATGTAATTAAGGAAACATTTACAAATGACAATTTCTGAATCGATGCACCCCAAAAATTGTGAAACTAGAAAACTACTAAATTATAAATTAAACCTAGACTGTAACAGTTAAAATGTTTCAGAAATGTAATCTTCTCTAAAATAATTAGAGAATCGATAATTTTTAAAAAACGTGGAACATGAGGGAGGGTAATCTCAAGAAGCTTCGAGAAACCGTAATGAATAAATTAAAACTAGGAACATTAGCAAAATCGGAATTAGGATAACTTTAAATACTGAATCTTTTTAATTTAATAACTGAAACTAATTCTCAACTCATTCGAACTGTATTTAACTAAACAAATAGATAATGACTAGAACGTAACAACATGATTTTCTCAAGCTTCCCCAATAATTTCGAAAGTATAAAGATTCTGAGCCGAAATTAAGGCTAATTACTCCTCATACCTAATGCACTATTCAGTAATGATTACGCTACAACCTAACAGTTATAATTTCACAGGAATCTAATTCTTGTCTAAAATAATTGGAGATTCATAAAAAATATACTGCTCATTCGAAAAAGACAAACAGCACACATCAATTACTTTTCTTGGGTTTGAAGATGAATGACGGTGGCTTAGGCTGCTTCCAGAGAGCATTCCCCCATGTCAGAGGTTACGAGTCACTGCAAAAAGAAATGCAATTATCAGCTATTCAATTTTTAGCTAATTTTGACACAATTCAAAACACTCTGCAGTGTTTTGCTACCATTTCTAGTGATTGGCTAACACAAACAGTAACCTATCTCAGAGTGCCCCAAAATAAAATTTCGAAAACTCACATTTCTTGAGCGGCAATTAAACTTAATTACTCGCACTACCTATTACAGTGTTGAGTAGTAACTGCGCAATAAACCTAACAGTTACCATTTTACAATAACTTTGTTCCAGTCGAAAATAATTAGAGAATTATAAATCTAACGTCGGCGCATTTAACACAGCGAAAACTTTTAAAGAGCTACCAAACCCGGATTATTAATTAAAGGTTGGAAAAAACAATATTTAGTTGAGATAATCTTTGCAATTTTAAACAGCTTAAAAATAATATACAAAAAGCTATTAAATAAATACCTGGTCTTCAAAGCGAAAAATTAATTCGGTTTGAGTACAATTAAAATTACTAAGAATTATTAACTAGAGTAAAAAATGCAATTAACATTTTTTTCTCATTCACCTTCCCTCTTTAACCCTACCACTAATTAATAAAGCTAAAATAAACTATTAATTAAATTAGTGGTCATATATTCTTGACACAGTTCATGCAAACAAAATTTCTCAGTGTGCCCCAAACTATAATTTCGAAATCTCAAAATTCCTGGAAGATCATTAAAGTTAACTACTCGCACTAACTACTGGAGCATTGAGGAACAAGTATGCTACAATGTTACAGTTATAATTTTGAAAAAATGTAATATTTGTTCAAGATAATTAGAGAATAATAAATTTACAAACGTGGAACTACAAGCTTGTTGAGTTTCCAAAAGCCGTAATTATTTAAAACTTGGATAATAGTTAGAGTTGTAGGTACAGAAGTTTTAAATACTAAATCTGTTAAACTAATTTAACATGTTTAAGTACCATTAAACTAAACTTACAAAACAATCATTACGATTAGCAAAAATCTCTGCTGCTGAGGTGAGTTGTAGCGGCGGTCATCCGGGCGAAAGGTTATCTTCTCCGTTGTTCTCCAGGAACAGATGATAAGATAGGTCAGTTTGTAAGAACCGCAGTTAAATTCAGATCTGAATAAGTAAAATAAAATTTATTAACCCAACTACAATTTAATTTTTCTCAGTGTACCCCAAACAATTTCGAACCTTCAAAATTACCGGAAGATAATTAAAGTTAACCACTCATTATACATATTAGATTATAAAGGAGTGTTTAAGCTATAACCTAACAGTCTTAATTTTACATTAATTTAATTCTTATATTAAATAATTAGAGATTCATCAAAAAGAGGAGCAACTTGAGAGGAAGACAAGGACTTTCCAAAAGTTTTAATAATCAACTACAAATACTAGGAAATATTAATAAAAAATGTAATTAGGATAATTTTAAATGCTCTCTTATGGGGCACATGTTAGGAGAAATGATTAAAATTAATTGATGTAAGATAATTACAGGTCATGTAGCATCTGCTTCTCCCGAACTCAACCAACAGCAGCCAATGTCGCTCATTTCATCCACAACTCCTCCATGTCCATTTTTTTAGCACAGCTCCCTCCAAAGATTTCCTCCATGTCAAAGGTCACGTGTCACTCTGCAAACAAATTCAAATCATTAAAAAATTAACAACTAATTTAAATAACTTCATTAAATAAACACCTCTGGAATCCGAAACGGTTTACACTGCAGAAAAGGCACATGAAATTAGAGCATTTAATTAAATACACTACATTAATTAGTTGCCTGCTTTATAGCTGAGCCAAGTCGCAAAATTAATTAGTCAGTTAATTAATCAGTTATACGCTCACTCAGCTCGTCAGCTCAAATGTTTTCTTTTCATTTCACTTTTCTCTCCAGAGAATCCTTCCCGCCCTCCAAACTCAAAATATTTTGTCCAATGCCCGCACACGAGTGCACACAGAATGACATAATTAATAAAATTAAAATTATAGCACAATTGCTAACTCGATTTTGATGACATAAAGTGGAAACCTAATCAGAAGCTGATAATCTACAAGATAAACTATTGCAGAACAATGTTACTTGAGCATCAATGGTATCAAGGAGCAGATAAGTAATATTTTTGAGATGGTCCTCATATTTTACCCCATTACCCCCTGGGGAAATGGGAAAGTGGTTAGATATGTATTGAATATTGAAGCCCGTTTCCGGAGCTTTCAAATGATATATTACACGACTGGGTTTGATGTTTTTGGAGGAAGCGCTTTCGCCACATCCTCATTTTTCCCTAATTAAAATTTCGAAAACTAAAATTTCCTGAGTCGTCATTAGAGTTAACTACTCATGCTACATAATGGAGCACGGAGGAATACCTAAGCTTTAACCTAACAGCAACACTTTTCCATATAATTAATTCTTGTTTGAAATAATTGAGGAATCATAAATTTACACACGTGGGTCATGAGAGTAAACGTCACAAGGCTAATTAATTAATCGTAATTATGAGAAGTTCTCATTAAGAACTAATCTAATCGTTGTAATTAGGACAATAGTGAGTACTTTCAAGTTAACCTTTTAAACTATTTCAAGTTACAACTTACCATCGAATCGTGCTAAATTAAATTAAGTCAATAAATAAATTTTCTCAACTCGTCCAAAAAAATTTCCAAAGCTCAAAATTCCTGGACGCAAATTAAAGTTAACTACTCACGGTACCTAATGAACTATTGAGGAAAGACTGCGCTACAAACTTACAGTTATAATTTTACAGCAATTTATTTCTTGTCCAAAATAATCAGAGAATCACAAATGTATTTACAAATAAGTGAGGGAAATTACCGCATATTCTTCCGATTCACATTTGGCGACGCCCACATTAAATGCCAAGCTCCAAGACTTAACTCCAAGATGATGGATGACCGGAGCGGGGGTTTCCTCCAGATAGAATTCATCCATGTCAAAGGTCACGAGTCACTGTAAAAAGAAAATTAGTCATCAGTTATCCAATTTTAAAGACCACTCAGTCAACTAGTTGCAAGTAGTAACCTTACTATCATTATACTAATTACTAACACAAAGCAGTAACCTTTCTCACATTGCCCCAAGACAAAATTTCGAAAACTTAAATTTCCTGAACCACAATTAAAGTTAATTGGTCGTACTACCTAACAAAACACTGGGGAAGAACTAGGCATTAATCTAACAGCTACAATTTTCCAATAATGTAAGCCTGTCAGAAATAATCAGAAAATCGTAAATCTAGAAATGACTAACATGAGGGAAAAGAAAACATGAGGAGATGTTGTAAAATGCAATATTTAATTAAGATAATCTTTGCAATTTTAAACAGATTAACAATAATATACAAAAACATTTAAATAAATACCTAGTTTTGAAAGTGAAAAAAATACTTTGGTTTGAGTACGATTAAAATTAATAATAATTAAGAACTGCAGTAAAATTGATTTCAATTAACATTTTTTTCAAATTATCCTCTCCTACTTAACACTGTCACTAATTAATAAATTAAATTAACTGCTCAAACAATATTAGTGCTTAGCTCATGTCCTTCTCATTATCGGCACTGTTCGACGAAAAGTTAATTTGTCTCAGTGTGCCCCAAACAATAATTTCGAAAGCTCAAAATTCCTGGAAGCTAATTAAAGTTAACCACCGGTACACCCTAATACTACATTGTGGTATAACTGCACCATAATCTAACCGTGACCATTTTACTACAATTTAATTCTTGTTTAAGATAATTAGGGAATCATAAATTTAAAAACGTGGTACAAGGGACAAAGCCTTTCCAAATTTCCAAAAGCCGCAATTAATTAAAACTTGGATAATAAATAAAATTCAGGTACATTAGCTTTAAACAATATCTGTTAAACTATTTGAACTAGTTTAAATAAATAGATAAGTCATTAAAACAAACTTACAAAAAAATAATTACAATTCACCAAAAACTCAATGCTGGTGAGGTGACTCAGCTTTTAGAGATGACGAAAGGTGTAGCGGCGGTTATCCGAGCGAAAGGTTATCTCCTCCGTCATCTCCGTTTTTTCCTCCAGGTACAGATGATAAGATAGTTCATGTTATCAGAAGTCCAGTTAAATCTAGAACTAGACAAAAAAAGAACAAAACCGATTAATATTTCTTAGTTGAAAAACTAATATTTCTTAGCTGGCCCCGAAAAAGATTCCAAAGTTCAAAATTCCTGGAAATTAATTAAAGTTAACGACTCATCACAACTAACAGACTATAAAGAAATGTTTAAGCTACAACATAAGAGTTATAATTTTGCATTAATTTAATTATTGTCCAAAATAATCAGAGATCCCTGAATTTTAAGACGAGTTATTTGAGAGGAATTCAGGAACTTTACAAGAAACTGTACTAATCAACTAAGAGACTAGCAAAGTTAATAAAATGTAATTAGGATAATCCTAAATACTAGCTAGTTTAGCACATAATAATTAAAATGAATAGTTTTAGGATAATTACTGGGCTGTGAGCTTGAGAAATGCGTTTCCTCCTCCACATGCTTGCATCAACACCTCCAACCTTGTACCGGGAGGGAAACAAAGAGGATCGCAATTCCTTGGAGCTATCAGCGGTTATCTGGACATCCTTGGGTCCTTCCAGAGTTGACCTTTAGACCTTTCAATGGAACTTCAGTTCTTTCTCCACCTGCAAACAAATCAATAAAAGCAAAACTGAATATTGGGAACGAGGAATATATTCCATTTAATTAATATATTAGGTATATGTAGCAGTAACTACTCTTGTTAATTATCCAATTAATAGCGCGCAATAATTAATCAGTTAATTAGCCAGTAGTGGTCCAGTTTTGAATTTTGAATGCACTCTCTTACTCAACTCAAAACACGGCACTGTTTTTGCTGTTTGTTTTGTTTTCACTTTTCTCCCGAGAAAATCCTTCCCGCCCTCCAATCTCAAAATATTTTGCTCTATGAGCGCAAACTAGTACGCAGTTGCAAATCTCGCAAACTATTCTCTATTGCGGGCTTGGATGAACAAAGGTTTTTTGCATGAGAACAAAGTGACAAAAACAACTTTTTTTTAAAAAAAAATTCAATTAAAAATGCAACAATAAATAGATATAATTACTTATTAGGTCGCACTTTATTGCTAACTCATAATTTCCTTCTGGGCGTTCGCTCCGTCCTTAATTAATCGTAAGTGAGACTTAATTCGACTTGGCTATGAGCCTAACGCATAGATCTGAAGTCATTTTTAAGTCAAATGTTACCGTTTAGCGGACACAAGGATTTCAAATAATTGTGTTATTTTTTTGCGATCCTGCTTCTCTGTTTCCAACAATTGAAATCTCAGCACAAGGGGTTTTGCCTGGCATGGTTGCCAACGTCATAGGTGAACTGGAACGGTTGAAAGCCCTTACCAGGTCAACTATTTGAACTGATAACAAATAGCAATGATATATCATTCGACTCGTCAGGATTGTAACGCATGGACCGCTATGTTTTAACGGTAAAAAAGTTATGAAACTTTTACGGTTTTGTGTCCTAACAAAAGTGTTTGCTGAAGTGCTATATATTTTTAGGTTTTTCACAAGAACCGAGTTATTATAAGTGTGTTGGATACTACATACCAGAACCAAAAGTAGTAGTTAGTGTTGCAGGTGACATAACAACAAATATTGCATTCGTTTATAATATCTTTGAAATGATAGTGTCGAGTACAGCCGTGTGCATGCACATTGTGCCAATTATGACACGACGCTGCAGATAACACCTCCTGGGGTGTCAATAATTACATGCTTATTAAGTTTTAACGTGGTCGCAAAACAAATCGATGGGGCAGATAGATACAAGCAAAGTATTTTGCACACTTGTTTCAACTCGAGAAAAAATAATATCAACATAATATATTGGAGCTACACGTATCGGAGTAAAAACAAATGTAAACAAACTTCTTTTTTTAATTCGCGTGACTTTATTACATTTTGGTTGTCGACCCATTCTATGAGTATGAGCAGGTGAACGAAAAAGATAAAAACTTTCAGGAAATATTACGGGAAAAAACATTACAATGATGGAATGGTATTAATAATGAGCTATATGCAGGAAAAATAGCATTATTGTATGCTCGTTTTGAATCCGCTTGAATGAAATTAGATACTTATAGTACATTTCATATATGTGCGTCCTCTTAAAGATGTAAAAATAAGGTTGACATCTGTATTTTGATGAATGAAATGCCCAATCTCAAATGTGATGGCACTGATGGCAGCATTCTTGGGGATAACATAGTACTCTGAAGCTTAATTTGGCATGTTTTTACTGCAAATTGATTTCTAAAAAAACATTTTATGAGGGTGTGCTGACAAACCCATTACGACTGAATGGTCTCAAGAAAATACATTATTTGTTACGTGTAGCTTCTCTTATGATTTTGATGTTGAAGCAGGAAGAATAAAGTCCCTACCGCTTGCTTTTCTCATTACAAGTATCAGTTGTTTGAATGCATGCAAAAATAGTCCTCTGTAGACCGGCTACTTAACTACATAGCTGAAACATGCCAGGAAAGGTTGCGATTGAGAAAAGCAGCCCCAAGGTGAAATGTTGCGAAAAATGTCCCAGGGCATTTTATCGTAGCAATGACTGTTGACCAATGCTCGGTTTGCAATCTGCTCACGGAGCATGTGGCCAGGAGCGCGCTAGCGGACAGTCAGACGGACAAACACTGCCGCATAATAATTGATGTGACATATACAATTTTATAACACAGTAGGCATTAACGCAGGCCAATGTGCAAATATTTTTGTGTTTTTTAGGTTACTGTAGCTCACCAGGATTTGCTTGATTGCTCCAATGATCCGGTCATCATGGTGCACCAGGAAAATTATTACAGTTTACTTGTTTGTGTATGTCATTGCAATGAGGGATCCAAACACTTTGTTTGAACACCGCTGTACTATGAAAGCCTCACCTCTGCTTCACAGTAACCGTCAGATCCCTTGCGATGACACATGTTGCAGTTCAGTCGCAGATTGTCGTTCTTTTCAGAAATTGACAGATTAGATTAATCACTGAGTATCAATCTGGTAAAGTTACTTCAAGTAAAGTTGCAACAATTCTCAGTTGTTTTTCTCAGAGTGCCCACATTAATAGAATTCCGCTGCTACAGCAGTGGTCACAGAAATTCGGAGCATTTCGAGCATTAAGAAATTTGCTCAATTTTTTAATACATTTATCTCGTTTTTGGAGAGTAGTTTTGTTCCGTGCCCTCATTGTACAAATTTTCTCAAATTGATATGCAGTGAGAGAGTGAAAGCTAACGGAAAATTGTGAACACGACGATTGATGTATCGAGTTGAAAACAACGCTAGAAAATAGAAAAAAGATGAATAAGTTTGTCATTAGATGTTTCATTTTATTCTGCTCGATTGGGCTCAGAATGTCGAACGGAGTAACCTACCCAAACAATAAACTGGTGCCGGGGCCCGAAAACACAACTCAAGTCGATTTAGTGGAGGTCAGTGCAGCTTGTGTCCTACTGCTAATTTTCCTCGTTCCTGGATATGCTGTCATCATCTGGACTATTATAGTCAAAGCTCTTCTCGTGTCTCACATAATCGGAAAGAGAACAAGTATTGGTAGTAGTGGAGAAGTGACGAGCAATCATTATGAGCGTTTTTATTACTTTAATTGATCAGTTAAGATCTAATTAAAGATTTTAATTAGCATAAAAAGTAGGGAATAACTTACTGCATGTTTTTGGGTGCGCTGCTGCTGCTCCTTACGTACCCTGCCTTCCTGCTTACGTACTCATGTGCTGCTGCTGTTGCGTAAACGTGTCGTCGTCGACAGTACAAAAAGTACTGGACGAAAAGGAAAACCTATTATTTTTTTAACTGGAACGAAGAAGTCTGCTCATCATCATCATCACATCACACAACAATGCATACTTTTTTAAGAGCAACAATGCATTCATTTCGCTCGCTCGTAGAGCTGCTCGCTACTTCTTTTACAGAAGTAAATGTATCATCAGAAGATGTTAACTGCTCAGTTAGTAAAATATTGTCACAATTAGCATTATAAGCATTGCATATGCAGTATAGGTAGTATATGGTTTCTTATACAGAGAATCACAATATACTATCACTATGTATAAAGGATACCAGTATAAGACAGAAATTAAAAATAATTGTTAATTATCTTAATTGCTGCTACAATTAGGTTAATTTTATGAATAGTTATCCCCGCTTTTCTGCTAATATGGGGATTTTGGCTATGCTGAATTCAATAATGCTATTCATTTTTATCTAGGACTAACCTGTACAGGTATAATTGTATATATGAATAGTGTTACCGCTACTGCAGGCGATAAGAGAAAGAAGAGGGAATCACTTTTTTATTCATTTATCAGTACAAAACAATGCTGTTCTTTACTCTCATCATCAAAAGCTCAACACTGCATTCGCCCATTCCCACCAAAATCATCTTTTATCATCATCATCACTGTTCGTCTGCCTGCCTGGACTTGACAATGCATTTTCCACTGATTTATAGGGAATCGGAGCAAAAGTAGGATAATTTGACGTGTAGTTAGCAGGTATGTGATATATGTAGGATTTTCTTATGTGACAATTCATAATATCTCATTCATAGGATGGCTCTATAGGACAGAATTTATAGAAAATTGGTGCTCACTTTGTTTAATTTTTAAAAAGATAGGTTGTATTTTTTCCAGCGTGATGCTAAATATGTATGTATACGAAAAACTTATGCGGAAACTTTTTATCTAAAATTCTTTTAAGTTTGTTTTAACGCATTTTCAGTTTCATTAATAAATAATATCGGAAAAGAAGCAAGAAATTAACAGTTAGTTTCGCATATTGCAGATTCGTATATTTATTAGGGGTCGAATTTATTGATTCTAAAAAGTATCGAAATGCGTGGTTCTGCTTCTATACATTATTGCTTCTACAAAAGTATGCATTGATTCAACGAAATTAAAATATTCCACAAATGAACAAATATAAGTTGTTATATTCACTAGCAAATTAGTTACTTCTTTATATTATTTATTCAATTTTTTATTAGTTTATTAGTTTAAATCAATAAGTTTAAATTCACAGTTTAATTTTGATACATTTATGAACCGTATGATTTTAAATTAGTTTACCTAATTTTACTTATAATTTTCAAATTAAGTGACAAATCATTTTCTATATAACTTCAAATTAGTTATATTTGGAGCTTTACATTTCGATATTATGCCAATGGCAATAAATTTCCAAAAGTAATCACTCCTCAGTTGTATCCCACTCTCGTAAACCCCATAAGATCACAAACACACTTAGGATATAGGAAAGGGAAAATACCAAATACAAGTCGCTAATCCAATGTAGAACATCACTGAGTTGACTTTCATTTCCAAGAGTTCCTAAGCAACGCAAGTGGACGACATTGTTATGTTTTTAAGTAGGAAGTTCTAGAGGACTAAGCTATCACAATGGTCCTTCGATGGAGAGCTTTGTTGTCCTGAACAACAAAAGTAGCGATGCGATTTAGGACACGAATGGTCCTTCGAACCAGAGTCTCGTCTAACATTTTGTCAAGTGAGGAACACAATGGTCCTTCAAACCTGAATTAGTTCTATTCTGAATTAGAACAGCAAACTTCTTTCAGTTTTTTGTTATATTAACACTCTATTCTATCTATTATCGCCATTCAATAATAGCATTATTGAATTCAGCATAGCCAAAATCCCCATATTACTAGAAAACTATTCATCACATTAACCTAAATGTAGCAGCAATTAAGATAATTAACAATTATCTTTAATTTCTGTCTTATACTGGTATCCTTTATACATAGTGATAGTATATTGTGATTCTCTATATAAGAAACCATATACTACCTATACTGCATATGCAATGCTTATAATGCTAATTGTGACAATATTTTACTAACTGAGCAGTTAACATCTTGTGATGATACATTTACTTCTGTAAAAGAAGTAGCGAGCAGCTCTACGATCGAGCGAAATGAATGCATTGTTGCTCTTAAAAAAGTATGCATTGTTGTGTGATGTGATGATGATGATGAGCAGACTTCTTCGTTCCAGTTAAAAAAAATAATAGGTTTTCCTTTTCGTCCAGTACGTTTTGTACTGTCGACGACGACACGTTTACGCAACATCAGCAGCACATGAGTACGTAAGCAGGCAGGTAGGGTACGTAAGGAGCAGCAGCAGCGCACCCAAAAACATGCAGCAAGTTATTCCCTACTTTTTATGCTAATTAAAATCTTTAATTAGATCTTAACTGATCAATTAAAGTAATAGAAACGCTCATTAGGGATTGCTCGTCACTTCTCCACTACTATTGGTACTATAAAGTTGTCCGAAATATAAGCCACAAAAAGCACTACCTCGTCGGCGCATAAAAAATGTCCCCACTTTTGAAGTGGCTACTGTGTTGGCCATCATGGATAAAAATAGGTGTGTGAGATAGCATTCGAAAGAGCAAGATTTAAGCTACTTATGGCTAGTCAGCCGGTCTAGTAGGTATCGAATCAAATAGTATAACCGAGACGGTTATTCAGCGTGTTGTCATCTTATAACATCATCGCAGTGGAAAGCGCAATGAAAAGATATTCAAAATCCTCAAGAACTCAGGAATTGGAAGGCAGTTAATTTACCCCACTGTCAAACAATACCATGAAACCGGCAGTGTTGAAAAACGTAAATGGTCAGGTTGTCCTCGCTCTGTGCGTACTCCTGTAATACTGAAGGCATTGAGAGAAAGAATTCGCCGAAAACCTTGTCGGTCACAGAAAAAGCTGACCTTGCAAATGAATACGAATAAGGACTCAATCCGAAGAGCCTTGAAATATGACCTGGAATTGAAAACTTTCAAAAAACCACCTGCCACTTACTGACAATTCCGCAAATAGCCAGAAGACTCGAGAGATACATACATATCTCTTGTACGTCGGCACGGGGCTGAAAGTGTGAAAACCATCCTTTTCACTAAGAAGAAAATTTTTTATACTGAAGCATCTTTCAACAAGCAAAGCGGCAGGATTTACCTAGTTTCGGGCATTCCCCCTGCAACACAACGAGTCTATAGGCGTCATGACCTGAGTAGTGGTAAGTTGAAATGGCAGGACATATATCCATTTTGTTAAAGTGGGGTTAAGGTCAGAGCCAAGAAATATTTCACAAATATTTGTCAGTAGCATTCTTAACCCCATTGTGGTATCACTGACATCCACCCTAGTCAACGGAGATAAATGGGCCTTCCAGGAAGACTCAGCACCGTCGCACAAAGCTAAAATTGTCCAAATGTGGTTACGGGAGTCCTTTCCGGACTTTGTTTCCACGGAAGAGTGGCCAGCATGTTCGCAAGATCTTAATCCGCTGAATTATGCCATTTGGCCTAAGTTGTAGTCTGAAGTCTACTCCATTCCTCACGCAAGTTTGGAAAAAATTAAAAAGATCTATTGTGAGGAAAAGGAGTGCTTTTCCCCAGGAATCCATCCCTGCCGCAAATGCAGACTGGCGACTAAAATTGAAGGCGTGTGTGAAAGCTAGGGGCGGCCATTTTGAAATTTATTGTATTTTCCTAAAACAAAATATACTACTTAATTACTGTTTAAAGTGAGAGGAATCTGAAATAAAAAATTAGCCAAGCCAATAAATCCAGTTTGAGTTGGGGACACTTTTTATGCGCAGGCTAGGTAATATGGTGACGTCATATTGGTCCAAGCCAACGAAGGTATTTTTGATGATATATAGTTTTATGATTGATATTTAATGTTCTTCAAAACATTCCGTACTTGCTGGACTGGTCTCCACCAAACGAAAATGCGTGTGTCTATCTGCAATATTTTGTAACTCTATATGTGGAACCATCAACATATCACTTTTTCGGCTTTATGACAGCGAGTATTGTCCACTCGAGCTGGGTTTATATTTCCGGAACAAGATCCAATGTTTTAGTCACGATTATGTCGAAAAAACTGTGGTACGATTCCATAATGCTTAAGCCTCTATTCCATAATGTGTAAGTTCATAAGAAATAGGTATGGGGAGGAACCGATGTACTTAAATTGAAAAACCAATGACAGATTCGTATTCAGCGTCGAAAAATATGCAACAGAGCAACACTTATTAGATGGCGTAAGTTGATACAACGGGGTAAATCGCGATACGATACCTCCAACGGTGCACGAATTTTCTCGTAGCCAATTTGTTCGATTTGGCTGAAAATTGGCACTGGCCTTCCAGAGACATGCCGGCAAGAGGTTATGTCTTCAAAACGTGGAAATTTTGTCATATGAAGCTGTCATATGCCATTATTTGTGATAGCAGAAAATGGCAGTGGCAGACATAATGTGACTTTGTATTTCACAGTACTATATACTTTAAAAATTTCAAGTTCTGAAGACATAACCTCCTACCAGCATGTCGCAGGAAGGCCCGTGCCCATTTTCAGCCAAATCGAACAAACTGGCTCCGAGAAAATTCGTGCACCGTGGAAGGTATCGTATCGCGATTTACCCCGTTGTATCAACTTACCCCATCTAATAAATGTTGCTCTGGTGCATATTTTTCGATGCTGAATACGAATCTGTCCTTGGTTTTTCAATTCAAGTACTTCGGTTCCTCCCCATACCTATTTCTTATGAACTTACACAATGGCAAAGTTTAAACTTGCCGCGTTTTCGCGTACAATTTGTGCCTGTTGATTAATGGCAATTTCTTAACTTCGAAAAATTGCTACTTCTCCACAATTACTCAACCAAATTTTATGATCAATATATCAAATTGGGACTAATTAACTAGCGCATGACACCGCGTGTTGATAATTGTCATAATATTTGATTTTGTGGTATTTAAACATAATTTAATACAATCAACGTCAATATTTTACATCTACTCAACAATGTTAACAAATATGAGCACCAGAGCCAATGCAATAGTTCACCAGCTTCAATTTGACATATTGATTACAAAAATTTTGTTGAGTAATTGTGGAGGAGTAGCAATTTTTTACCGGTCAGCAATTGCCGTTTATCAGCACACAGAACGCAACTCGACTAGCACAAGCTAGCAAGCTCCTATCCGTTGCGGAGTACTCCGTTAATCGAATTATCTACTCTCTATCGAAACTTTTCTACTCAGGGCTTCTTGTTGAAGTCGACATGGGATATTTTGAGAGTGGAATTACCAGTACAAAACCCCATAAATGTCTTTTTTCTAAGCACATTTTTATTTTGCGGTTTTGCAAAATGTCCAAGTTTCATGTTTTATTATTTCTGCATGGGTGGAATTTTGCTTAGAAAACTAAATGTTGTCACTGCGGGTGGAATTTTTGATGTGATTTTGACACTAAACGATGTGATACTTTTGGCGGTTTGGAATTACATATAAAAGTTCAACAATAGGTTTATCGAATTCTACTGACACATTCGAAGTACAGTTACGTTCGCTCCGTTTATAGTGCATTTAAAAGATGGAAAATAATGTTGAAACGGCTTTTGTGGAGTCACGAAGCGCATTTAGGCGCAGGCGCACGTATTTCATTCATCTAGCATTCTGGATAACTGACAATTCAGCATTTTCTGGAATCAACACTTCAGCTCCCGGAATTGGTTATATCATATCGACACGTTTTGAATGGAAATATCCTACAAGAGTCATACGTTTGTGCCTGTTTCTTTAATATGCATAACAAACCATATTCCTGTTTTTGGAACGTTTGGAGTCGTCAATTGGGCGATAACATTTGTGTCAGTAATATGGGATTTAACAAGTGCGGTACTTTTTTGTTATCAATCAATCAGCTTACCCCTATTGAGTGCAGTTATGTTGTCTCTGCGCCACGCATTTCCTTAAACTGTTGCAGCTTTGTATGCTCGCGTGTAATGACAGGTGTTGAATTTGTGTCGGTGTTTGTTCATAACGCTAACGCTTACAAGTGTTTAGTTACCACTCTAAAATTGAAGTCTCAATAAAGTCAGGGTCCATGCCGATTCTCTAACGCTTAAAATGGTAAGTGACCGAATTAACCCATTTTTGCACCATTGATAGCCCCTTTCAAAAGACGATTTTTGGTACCCTTGGTTTGACCCTAACCCCAACCCTTCCGGGGCTAGGGTCAAAACAAGTTTGCTGCGCCGTTGATTAAATAGCTCCGTCGTTTCTTAGCCGATTTTGGTTGCCATGGTGGCAGTCGAAAGCCAAGAAGTTCCTCTAGGGATTAATTTTTTTGTTTTGTAAAATATTAATTTTTTCAAAAGTTGTGAGCATTTAAGTGCCAAAAATTTCATTATTTTGTAAATACATAGATAGTGAATATAAACACTGGAAAACAAAGGCCACCACTGAATTCTACGTGCAAAAATACATAAGATGTGGTAACTATGGCAACCCATTTAATATTGCAAACACGTTGTTCTTGAATTTAAAATAAGTTTGCTGCGCCGTTGATTAAATAGCTCCGTCGTTTCTTAGCCGATTTTGGTTGCCATGGTGGCAATCGAAAGCCAAGGAGTTCTTCTATGTACTGTTTTTTTGTTTTGTAAAATATTAATTTTTTCAAAAGTTGTGAGCATTTAGGTGCCAAAATTTTCATTATTTTTGAAAATACTTAGATTTTAAATATAAACACGGGAAAATAAATGCCACCATTGAATTCTACGTGCAAAAATACATAAGATGCCGTGACTATTGGTATCCATTTTGGCTAATATTCATTCCTAAACAACTTCCCTGCTAAAAATATTTCTAAAATGATACTTTAAATACAGAAACAACGTGTTTGCAATTTTAAATGATTTGCCATAGTTACCACATCTTATGTATTTTTGCACGTAGAATTCAGTGGTGGCCTTAGTTTTCCCGTGTTTATATTCACTATCTATGTATCTATGTTGCGTCTTCTTTAAACTTTTCTGCTTCTTTCGTTGATGATAAGGAGACGACACAGTTATCCACTTAAAATCCTTTCTTTAGAATTGCAGCAGTTGACTGAAACTTTTCTTTACAATTACTCAAGTGATGATCCAAAACAGCCGCTAACAGGAAGGGACTTGAGGAGACTCCGAAAACGACACGACAATGACGATAATCCTGAACTTGAGTGAAACTGCTATCTTTGTACCACAAACAACGTACAAAATCTCAATCGTCTTCCGCAATTTCAATTTGTAGGAATGCCTTTCTTATGTCCGATGTAACTCCCACAGGTCGAATACGGAATCCGGTAACAATATCCGGTATCTCTTCTAGAAGATTTGGGCCAATTTCCAGACAGTCATTCAGCGAAGGATTCTCTTTTGTCTTGAAAGAAACGTTGAAAACTGGACGTACTGGAGTAGTTAAACTTTCTGGCTTGATTACTCCATGATGGCTTAGGTAATGTCCGGTTCCTTGCAATACACGCTCTATCACACCTTCTTGCTCCCATGATGAAAACACCTGATGATAAGCTTCCAGTACTCCTTTCTTCTTCAGGTTGGTTGTTGTTGACTGTAGCTTCTTTTCCGCAATAAACCGGTAGCTAGGAATTGGCTGGTGTCCTTCTATCCAAGGTAGCTTGAGTACATAACGACCATCTTCTTTTCTTGTCACTGTCTTCTTAAAATGCTGCATGGCTGCGTCAGCTAACTCTTGCTTATTCTTGTCTTTCATTGGGTCGTGGATACCGATGACGTCGAGATTCCAGAGGTCTTGTATTGTTGCGTCTCGAACGTGATAAGACATGACATCCATAGTACTATCGCCTTTTTCCGATTCTGTAAACTTTCCACTTATCGTCCATCCAAGTTTTGTTTCGAGTGCTACAGGTCCAGAAGATGGGACTTTCCAGCAGGCTCTACTTTCTTTCCAGTCAACAACTTGGCGTAAAAGTCAGATCCTATGAGCATTTCAATCTCCGAAGATCCACTGCATTGGCTGTCGTAAAGTTGGATTCCGTTTTTTCTTAACTTTTCTTGCCAGGATCCAATCTTACCGCAAATTGAGACAGAGTCTTGAATTGTCATGTTACAGGGGAAGCTTGAAGTCATGTCGGTGACTTTGATTTTGTAACATGAGTGCTTTTCCAGCTCCGTCCGTGCCCCTCCAAACAGGATGTGGATAACTTCTTTTTCACCGGTTTTGTTCAATCCTAGTTCCTTGGCGGTCTTCTGAAGGATGTAGGGGGTTTGTGAGCCATTGTGGAATAACACGCGCAGAGTATTTGTTTTTGTCTTGCCCAAAACTTTAACGAGAACAGTCTGGAGGATAACGTCTTGTGAAGACAGCTGGTTACAATATCCGTGCGATGAACTTTCTTCAGGTTTCTTGTTTTGTTCATCAGTCTTCCTTTTATTCTCTGCAACTGCTCCAATTTCCGGACAAAGTATGGCGTAGTGCTTTCTTCCACACAAAACACACCGGATAGCTTCTCGACATTTCTTGGCACTATGTCCTCCATTAAGACAAGCGTAGCAATGTCGTGATTCCTGAACCAGTTTCCTTCGTTCCTCCAAAGTCATCGAGACGGCTTTACAACACTTGTCGCTTGAGTGTTTACCTCCGCAGAACAGGCATCCAGAGTTTGGCTTCATGTCCGTTGAAACAAGATTTGCAGCGGTTGCTACAGTGCTTGAACTTGTCTTGTTTCTCTTGTTTATTTGATTGCTGTGAAGTTGAGAAGGGCTGCCTTGCAAGACGAATGCGTTCGGAACCTTCCACTTCGTACTTGAGGAATTCCATCAGCTTTTCGAGGTGAGCTTCACTTGTTTGCTTGGCTCCATCTGCGACGACAGAAGAATGATGCCTGTTCCTTTCCCAAGCAACAAAGACGTCGTCCGGTAGAGTTGATTCCACCATCGGATAAAGGATCGCATAGCACTTGTCCGTTGTTACTCCAAGTGAGGCAAGTGCACGAAGTTGGGACGATAAACGGACAAAGAGAGTAGAGAAACTTGAGGTCGATCTGTTGTGGGCGTTTTCTAAGATGAGCGCAATTAGATCCCTGACGTAGACCTCAACAAGCATGTCCTCCCGTCCAAATCTCTCATTCAGGCTCTGGATCACCTTTGGATAATTATTGGCCGTTACGGGGTAGCTTGAGACCAATTCTTGAGCAAGGGATCCAGGTATCATGCAGTTTTTTAAGTACTGGAACTTCATCGTAATTGCCATACTGTCGTCATCATCAATGGTCTGAAACGCGCTCCAAAATTGCAACCATTCTCTTGCTTCTCCTCCAAACTTTGGTAACTCCAACTTAGGAAAGCGGTGAAGGTGGGCTCCTCTCTGACTTACGGAAGATCCAGCGTCATCATCAGCTGCGTCCAGAGGGGGCTTCTCCTTTCCAAAAAGTTCCTCCAGTTCCAGTAAAGTGATTTCGGCTTCTTGAACAATATCCATTTGTTCATCTTCCACTTTCTGAAGGTCATCTTTTGGCAGCGGTGTCGTTTTCAAGAGGAGATCTAGGTAGCTGTCATTGGCGGAAAGGACCCTTTCGTAGCTAGGCTTGATTCTTGTGTAGACGCCCTTTAGTGTCTTGATGTTGGGGGTGTCTTCCTTTAGTCCTTTGGTAGCCTCCGCACAGCTGTCCTCGAACGCCTTCTTCCTGGTCTCGTACTTGGTCTTCGCAATTTCCAACGCCATTTTTCGTTACTGGTGAGCTAAGGGCCTCCACTATTTCGGGAACAGAATGACGGTGCTTGTGTCTAAAACTGTTCCAAATAGAATCTGAATCTTATGACTTGTGGGTGGTGATCGTAAACTTGGAACAGTCGCCAGAACGGTGCCAGTAAAACCAAAATGATGGAAATGACGAGAGGGAGACGACGGGAGTTACAACAATTATAACAGACTTTTATTTACTTTTAACAATTAACAATTTTGACTTGACTTGCTAATTAACTTGCTCTATAACTTGACATAATTTTGTTGACGAACTACTTGCTGACTTTTAACGTGAATGAATGCACGACGAAAAACGCGAGAAAATTACTTTTTTTGCGTGCATTTATACAAACTCAAAAGCCTGCGCTGTACTGACAACGCAGACGACGCTGTTACAAAACGCTTTTACTACCTTTCCACAATACACCATATCGTAAATAAAGTAACGTTCTTGCACAATTCTCACCATATAAATGCAGTTTCATATTTACATAATAAGATATCGTAGTTTTGTTGTAAAGGAAAATGGCGTTGTAAATTTTTTATGCCTATGTTGGAACTGATATTTTGAAATCAAATATGCTGCTGTCGTATCTAAAAAAAATGTTTCCGAATTCTCTTAAAGAGACGGACATATTCAGTAAGGAAATGATTAGCACCTATCCAGGTATAGATTCTAAAATATTTTACCGCAGAGTGTTTAAAGTTTAGATTAATTTCAGTTAAACATGGAATAGAATTCGGCACGTGCAATAACTGCATCCTATATGCAGTGGGATCGAAATACATATTCACCGTCTTAGGAATTATTGCCATTTACCTTTTCAACATTTTGAATCCATAACGGAATATCATAAAGACCGTCGTCATCTGGTAGAAAATAGTAGCCAATATAATACTTTGTGTATAAAATAGAGTAGCGCCAACGAGGAACACACTTAAACGAGGAATTTGAAACAGACAGAATGAGACAGAAACAGTGATGTCCTCAATACTTTCCTTATGCATTTTTTGACTGTCACTCCTGTTAGTAAACGGTGCGACGCTACCGTTGAAATATGGCAGCGGCAAATAGATAGCACAAACCAAAAAAATGTGCTTCATTTATTGCATTCCACCAGAGTACACACAATAATGAATGATCCCGCATCAATCTACATTACATTTAAGGATACTAAATGTTTTCAGGAGAAATCTTCCGTGAACTGGATGCGAGAAATATGCTCCAAAGTATCCATCAATATAGAACCCAATATACGTTTTCATCTCGCCATCACGGTCGTCAGTGCCAACAGCTATGTATTGTTTGCTTCCTTCAGGAATTCGTCCACCGCCGACATGGTTTTCATCCAGTGTGACACGGCCAGAATAGCTCACCAGTTGGTATTTTCCTGACCTGCTTAGTGTTGGATTTGGTCCAGCCGATGGCAGCGCCAAAAGTTCAATATGTTCCCGTACATTGTGGACGGGGCCTTCCCAAGGCGTGACTTGGCATATTTGCTCGGATTGTATGAAAATGCCAGGCGAAATCTCCCCCTGAGTTCCATACGCGCGACACACGTAAATTGGTGACACGTCCCCAATTTGTGTGGCAAAATCCAACAAATGGGTCCATTTCTCCGAGCTCATTTTTCTCAAAGGGTACCATCTGTGCGAATGACACTCTTTGAAAGGATACCACCCATTAGCTAAGCAGACCACCCATTAGTCAAATGGATACAATAACGCTGAATCGCCATTTTTTACTGTATTTACCCTGGCAGTTATAGTACTCGTTGATTTTATCCGCGTCCAACACCCCAAGACCAGTTCCATCATTGTCGGCGCCGCAATATTTTACTCCGGGGATAATCGGTGATCCTTCACAGCCTCCCCTGCAAGGATTATGCATGGTGGTGGCGTAATCATAGAGGTTACCTGAATGAATTTGATGTTGTTCAATTGGTGGAGGATTTGGACAGTTTGGGAAGGTCAAGAATTCGTCCCTGTCAGTGCGAGTGCGCTCATGAATCATGCACAGTGTGTGGAGCATTTCGTGTACCATTATAGATTTCGTGCCACAATTCCACCGTATTTGGAGACTTTGGTTCCCCTTTTGGTTACACGGTATTGCCGAGCCGCAGTGAGTATCATTCGCGACGGTGGCATGCACAAACACGAATCCAATATCCTGTCCAGTTTTTGGCTCCCAGCGAACGCAGGTCATTTTGCGAAAGTCTTCAACTGCCGTGAGAAACGTGTCCCGGAACGTGTCTCCAAAAGTTGAGTCAAATTCATAAGGCACTCGAGCGTTTGGCCACAAATCCCACGTATACCTATTTGTGCGGACTAGAGGAAATATTTAATTCATTTTCACTTCACGTTTCAAAATATTATTTTCCATACGATTTTATCGGCGTGACGCCCTAATGAACTTGCCCAGTAAATTGTCCAGACCACACTCCGCATTTACGACGTCAACATCTTTTGTTTCACTGGCGTGTGTGGCTTGGGTTGGAAAAGTAATTAATACAAAAAAGAAAATTATGGCTCCCTTGAAGCCGTGAAACCGCCACTTCATGTTGTCAAACAAGTACTGATAAATTCGCGACTTGACGTGATGAGCTGTTGAGGGTTGGCAGGGATGAATATGAATGCAAGTATCAACAAGTGGATATATGCATGAACCTGTTCTATTCAGCTTGAAAATATCCCTATCTTGGCGGCGTGCACATAAAGTTTTATCTGAGCCAGACTGCTGCCATTAATACCAGACAAGTCATCGTAATTGTTAAGTTGCGGAGCCGTTCTTGGGAAGTTTACTTAATATTGAGACAGGAGTTAATTATGTAATGCCGTTGTCGTAATGACACCGACGATGAAAGGGCAATTAAATATCTATAATTAATTCACTTTATGTCTGTCACTACAATCTGAGCAGTCATGATTTTTATAGATACGGATGGACAGAAATATGCGAAACTAATTGCGTCTGTAACGGTTTGACACAAAAATGAGTACCACTAGCAGAGACTCTATATATGACTCATATCCATTACAACAACATTCATTTAAACGTATCCATCATACCTGAATGATAAAAGATATGAAATAAATACCTAGACTGGAGTAAGAAAAACATACTTTGGTTTGGGTACATTTACAATTATCAATAATTAAGAGCTACCGTAGTCTTTATTGAAATTTTACATTTCTTTGCAATCACCTTCTCCCTTTTACCCTGTCACCAATTAATAAAACCAAATTAACTGCTCAAACAATAATTTCGAAAACAATTGGTATTGATGGATATAAGTAAATTACCATGATAATTATTATTATTAATGTTTATGATGATTAGGTACATATAGTTAGGACGGACATTTGATAGATGATTGAGTCTTGAGTCACCCAATAATTATTATATAGAGGTGTGTTATTATAAAAGATAAGTAGATAACTTCGCAAATAAATTAAACGGTAAAAATTTGCACCTTTAAAAAATTAAATGTGTTACATAACAAAGTTAACAAATTGGTTATGTTTTGTGACAAATTATTGTGTTGAAGGAATTACTTCATTGTTTAGCGAGTTCTTAATTATGTAATAATTAAAGCATGTTGATAATCATGAAAAAACAAATCAGTTTAATTGTGAATAACTAATTTAAATAAACATACAGTTGAAAAGGTAGTACAGATTCCGTCTTTTAAAAAAATAAGGAGCAATGCAAGTTTACAATTTTATAAATGCAAACAACTTTAAATGCGACCCAAATTCATATCCAATTCTCTGTCATAAATTAACAACACTAATTAATTAATCAATAAGAGTTAGTAACTACATCAGAGCACGCATCCTCTAATCACAACCGAATTGAATTAATTATTAACGTTCTCAGTGTGCGCCGAACAATAACTTGGAAGCATAAAATTACTGAAAGATTATTAAAACTGCACGTACCACCTACTGGAGCATTGAAGAATAGCTACGCTATAATGCAACAGTAATAATTATACAAAAATTTAATTCTTGTTTAAATTAATTTGGAGCCATAAATTTATAATACGTGGGACATGCAATGAAATCCCAAAAATCTTTCTAAAACCGTAATTAATTAAAGCTAGGATCATCTATACAATTGTAAGTTTGCGAGTTTTAAATGCTATCTGATTAACTATACAAGTAAGTCGATAATTAAGCTTATTTAAAATAAAGAGCAATTAAATAAATACTTAAAAAAATAAACTGCCCATTCGAAAAATACAAAGAGCACATATATAAATTTAATGTATTTACATATGCATATTTTTAATACTCAATTTTAAACAATTTATAGGTAAATTAGCACTTAATTAAAACAGTAACTAACTAAATAGTATAACAGGAAAAAAAATTCTTTTTGTTGGGGTTTAAAGATGCAGTCACTGCAAAAAGAAATGTAATTATCAGCTATTCAATTTTTAACTAATTTTGACAAAATTTCCACACTCAGCAGTGTTTTGCTATCATTTCTAGTGATTGGCTAACACAAACAGTAACCTGTCTCCGATTGCCCCAAAATAAAATTTCTAAAACTCAAATTTCCTGAGCCGCAATTAAACTTAATTACTCGCACTACATATTACAGTGTTGAGTAATAACTGCTCATTAACCTAACAGTTACCTTTTTACAATAATTTTGTCTCAGTCGAAAATAATTAGAGAATTATAAATCTAACGTAGGCGCATTTAGCACAGCGAAAACTTTTAAAGGGCTACCAAACCCGGATTATTAATTAAAGGTTGGAAAATACAATATTTAGTTGAGATTAATGCAATTTTAAAAAGCTTAAAAATAATATACAAAAAGCTATAAATAAGTACCTAGTCTTCAAAGCGAAAAATTAATTAGGTTTGAGTACAATTAAAATTACTAAGAATTAGGAACTAGAGTGAAAAATGCAATTAACATTTTTTTCTCATTCACCTTCCCTCTTTAACCCTACCACTAATTATTAAAGCTAAAATAAACTAATAATTAAATTAGTGGGTGAAAGGTTATATCCTCCGTTGTTCTCCAGGAACAGATGATAAGACAGGTCAGGTTATCACAAGTCCAGTTAAATTCAGACCTACATAAATAGATAAAGACATTGATTAGTGCGCCAAAAACGAATTTTTCATAATTTGCACAAAAAATAATCTCTAAAACTCAAATTGCCTGGCCTCCAATTAAACTTAACTACTCGTTATATCATATAGATAACAAAGGAATGGTTAAGCTATAACGTAACAGTTATAATTGTAGTACTTTAATCCCTGCGGGAAATAATTAGAGAATCGTAAATCAAAAAAACGCGTAACAGGTGCAAAAATGTGAAAGAGTTACTAAACCACGATTATTAATTAAAAATTGCAAAATACAAGATTTAATTAAGATAGTTTTTGCAATTTTAAAGAACTAAAAATTCTTTACAAAAAGTCATTAAATATTAAATAGTCTTGAGAAAATAAAATAACTTTGGATTGAGTAGAATTGAAATTACTAATAATTACTAACTACGGTAAACTTGAATGCAATCAACATATTTTTTCATTCATCTTCCAGTCTCCAGTGTCACTAATTAATAAAACTAAAATAAACTGCTAATTAAATCAGCGTTCATGTCCTCCTACTCACCGTCCAAAGAAAAATTAATTGTCTCCGTTTGCCCCAAAGTATAATTTCGAAAGCTCAAAATTACTGGAAGCTAATTAAAGTTAACTACTCGCACTAACTAATAGAGCATTGAGGAACAACTATGCTATAATGTTAGTTATAATTTTATAAAATGTAATTCTCGTTTAAGATAATTAGAGAATCACAAATTTAAAAACGTGAGACTAGAGACGAAGCTCTACTGATTTTGGAAAATCGCAATTAATTGAAGCTATGAGATTAAGTACAGCTATGATTACGATGATTAATAATATCTGTTAAACTATTGGATCTTGTATAAATAAATAGATAAATCAGTAAACTAAACTTACAAAATATGTAGTAATTACAATTAACAAAAAACTGCGCTGATGAGGTGACTGTTTTTAAAGATGACGACGAGACGAGTTATCCGGGCGAAAAGTTATCGTCTCTGTCGTTCTCCAGGAGCCGCAAGATAAAATCGGTTAGGTTATCAGAAGCCCACTTAAAAAATCTAGAAAAGTGAATTAAAATTGATTAAAGCGGGTATAAATTAATCTTTCTCAATTTTCTCAAAAAAAAAATTATAAAGCTCAAAGTTTCTGGAAGATAATTAAAATTAGCTACTCGTTATACCCAATAGACTATAAAGGAATGGTTATTATATAACCTAACAGTCTTAGTTTTACATTAACTTAATTCTTGTATAAAATAATTAGAGATTCATTTTAAAGAGAAGCAACTTGAGAGGAAGACAAGGATTTTCCAAAATTGAAAATAATCAACTAAAAATGCTAGGAAAAATTCATAGAAAATGTAATTAGGATAATTTTAAACGCTCTCTTATTTAGCACAAGTTAAGAGAAATGATTAAAATAAATTGTTGTAAGAATTGAATTTCAACGAATTGAAATTGATAAATTGAAATATCGGATCTTGAAGCTCATTTCCGGGGCTTTCGAATGATATATTAGTCGGCCGGGTTTGGTGTTTTTGGAGGAAAAGCATTCGTCTAATCCTAATTTTTCCCTAAATAAAATTTCGAAAACTCAAAATTTGCTGAACGCTAATTAAAGTTAACTACTAACTAAACCTAACGAACTATTGAGGAAAGACTACGCACCAAACTTACAGTTATAATTTTACAGCCATTTAATTCTTGTCCCAAATAATTGGAGAATCGCAAATTGTTTTTGCAAAAACGTGAGGGAAATTACCGAAAAGAGCTACTGGATAAAGCGAAACTTAATTAAAACTATAACAATATGCATATAATAATAAGGGCACTGTTAACTACCAGTTTTTTAATTATTCCAAGCAGTACAGCAATTAAATAAATAGTCTACAGTTAACAATTACTGGGTATGATGAAGATGATGGTGATGGCGGCAGAGGTTCACTCCAGAATTCTTTCATGTCAACGGTGACGACTCACTGAAAAAAGAAAATTAATTATTAGTCATCCAATTTATCAAGATATTTAACTCAACGCTCACTCAGCAGTTTAATTTGCTATCAACAATTCTAATTGATTTAACAAATGATAATCTTTCTCAGGGAGCCCCAAAATAAAATTTCGAAAGCTCAAAATTGCTGGATAGCAGTTTAAATTAACTGCTCGTCCAACCTAACTGAAGGAACGTAAAGGAATAATTACGCTACAAACTAACAGTTGTAATTTTACAAAAAGTTAATTCTTATCGAAAATAATTAGAGAATCATTAATATTTTTTTTAAAATTAACTACCCACTCCAAAGAGACAAAGAGCTAATACATATCAATTAAATGTACACATTTTTAATGTATAATTTTAAACAATTTATAAGTAAAATCAACAGTTAATTAAAACAGCAATTAAATAAATAATCTAAAGAGAACAAAATTACTTTTTTGTTTGAAGATGCATGATGAAAAGCCGGTGGACGTTTCCTCCAGAAAGAATTCCTCCTCCATGTCAAAGGCCACGAGTTACTGCAAAAAATGAATCATCAGCCAATTAATTAATTATTTAAATATTTAACTCATTCAGTAAAATTATTCG
>CM023201.3:3294323-3354402 GCA_004115045.4 Sinella curviseta | reverse complement strand
AAAGACAATCTCTGACTGAACTGCACGATCTGTCATCTCAAGGGTTCTGACGGTTACTGTGAAGCATCGGCGAAAATTTCATACTACAGTGGTATTCAAACAAAGTGTTTGGATGCTTCATTGCAATGAAATCACAACCAAGTAAATTAAAATAATTTTCATGGTGCACCATGATGACCAGATCATTGAAGCAATCAAGCAAAAGGGTGATCTACAGTAAAGTAAATACACAAAAAATATTTGCACATTGGCCTGAACTAATGCATACTCTGATAAAATAAAAAATAAAATTGTATCTGTCCTATGAATTAGTATGTTGCAGTGCTTGTCCGTCTGACTGTCCGCCAGCGCGCTCATGGTTACATGTTCCGTGAGCAGATTGCAAACCGAACATTGTTCAACATTCATTGCGACGGTAACATACCCTGGGACATGTTTTGCAACATTTCACCTTGGAGCTGCGTCTCTTAATTGCAACCTTTCCTGGCATATTTCAGCTACGTAGTTAAGTAGTCGGTCTACAGAGGATTATTTTTGCATGCATTCAAACAACTGATACTTGTAACGAGGAAGGCAAATGCTAGGGGATAGTTTTCTCCCTTCCTCGCCATCAAAACCGTAAGAGAAGCTGCATGCAACAAATGATGTATTTTCTCGAGACCATTCAATCGTAATCGGTTTGTAAGCACACCCTCATAAAATGTTTTTTTTTAGAAATCAATTTGCAGTAAAAAACATGCCAAATGAAGCTTCAGAGTACTATGCTATCCCCACGAATGCTGCCATCACATTTGAAATTGGCCATCTCATTCATCAAAATACAGATGTCAACCTTATTTTTACATCTTTAAGAGGACGCACATATATAAAATGTACTATAAGTATCTAATTTCATACAAGCGGATTCAAAACTAGCATACAATAATGCTATTTTTTCTGCATATAGCTCATCATCAATATCATACCATCATTGTAGTGTTTATTTCCGTAATATTTCCTGAAAGATTTTTTTTATCTTTTTCGTTCACCTGCTCACACTGATACAATGGGTCGACAACCAAAATGTAATAAAGCCACGCGAATTAAGAAAAGGAAGTTTGTTTACATTTGTTTTTACTCCGATCCGCGCTGCTCCGATATATTATGTACATATTATTTTTTATCGAGTTGAGACAAGTGTGCAAAATACTTTGCTTGCATCTGTCTGCCCCATCGCTTAGTTTTGCCTGCACTTTAAACCTGCATGTAATTATTGACACCCCAGGAGGTCTTGTCTGCAGCGTCTTGCCATAATTAGCACAATGTGCATGCATGCGGCTGTACTAGACACTAGACACTTATTTCAAAGATATTATAAACGAATGCAATATCTGTTGTTCTGTCACTTGCAGCGCTTATAACTTATATTGGTTGTGGTATTTAGTATCCAAGACATTTATAATAACTCGGTTCTTGTGAAAAACCTAAAAATATATAGCACTTCAGCAAACACTTTTGTTAGGACACAAAAACGTAAAAGTTTCATAACTTTTTTACCGTTAAAACATAGCGGTCCGTGCGTTACAATCCTGACGAGGCGAATGATATATCATTTGCTATTTGTCATCAGTTCAAATATTCGACCTGGTAAGGGCTTTCAACCGTTCCCGGTGACCTTTGGGGTTGGCAAGCATGCCAAGCAAAACCCCTTGTGCTGAAATGTCAATTGCTGGAAGCTGACGTAGGAGAGCAAAAAACAACACAATTATTTGAAATCCTTGTGTCCGCTAAGCAGAAACATTTGACTTAAAAATGACTTGAGATCTATGCGTTAGGCTCATAGCCAAGTCCAATTAACTCTCACTTGCGATTAATTAAGGACGGAGCGAACGCCCAGAAGGAAATTATGAGTTAGCAATAAAGTGCGACTTAATAAATAATTCTATCTATTTATTGTTGCATTTTTAATTGAATTTAAAAAAAAAGTTATTTTGGTTACTTTGTTCTCATGCAAAAAGCCTTTGTTCATCCAAGCCCGCAAGAGAATAGTTTGCCAGATTTGCAACTGCGTACTTGTCTGCGCTCATAGAGCAAAATTTTTTAAGATTGGAGGGCGGGAAGGATTTTCTCGGGAGAAAAATGAAAACAAAACAACAACAGCAAAAACAGTGCCGTGTTTTGAGTTGAGTGAGAGAGAGCATTCAAAATTCAAAACAGGACCACTACTGGCTAATTAACTGATTAATTATTGCGCGCTATTAATTGGATAATTAACAAGAGTAGTTACCGCTACATTTAATATTAATATATTAATTAAATGTTATATTACTCGTTCCCAATATTCAGTTTTGCTTTTATTGATTCTTTTTGCAGGTGGAGAAAGAACTGAAGTTCCGTTGAAAGGTCGATAGGTCAACTCCGGAAGGACCCAAGGATGTCCAGATAACCGCTGATAGCTCCAAGGAATTGCGATCCTCTTTGTTTCCCTCCCGGTACAAGGTTGGAGGTGTTGATGCCAGCATGTGGAGGAGGAAACGCATTTCCCAAGCTCACAGCCCAGTAATTATCCTAAAACTATTCATTTTAATTATTATGTGATAAAACAAGCTAGTATTTAGGATTATCCTAATTACATTTTATTAACTTTCCTAGTCTCTTAGTTGATTAGTACAGTTTCTTGTGAAGTTCCTAAATTCCTCTCAAATAACTCGTTTTAAAATTCAGGGATCTCTGATTACTTTGGACAATAATTAAATTCATGCAAAATTGTAACTCTTATGTTGTAGCTTAAACATTTCTTTATAGTCTGTTAGTTGTGACGAGTCGTTAACTTTAACTAATTTCCAGGAATTTTGAACTTTGGAATCTTTTTGGGGGCCAGATAAGAAATATTAATCGGTTTTGTTCTTTTTTTGTCTAGTTCTAGATTTGACTGGACTTCTGATAACATGACCTATCTTATCATCTGTACCTGGAGGAGAACGGAGATGACGGAGAAGATAACCTTTCACTCGGATAACCGCCGCTACACCTCTCGTCATCTCTAAAAGCTGCCACCTCACCAGCATTGAGTTTTTTGTGAATTGTAATTATTTTTTTCTAAGTTTGTTTTAATGACTTATCTATTTATTTAAACTAGTTCAAATAGTTTAACAGATAGTGTTTCAAGCTAATGTACCTGTAATTGTATTAATTATCCAAGTTTTAATTAATTGCGGCTTTTGGAACTTTAGAAATGCTTTGTCCCTTGTACCACGTTTTTAAATTTATGATTCCCTAATTATCTTAAACAAGAATTAAATTGTAGTAAAGTGGTCACTGTTAGATTATGGTGCAGTTATACCTCAATGTAGTATTAGGGTGTACGGGTCGTTAACTTTAATTAGCTTCCAGGAATTTTGAGCTATCGAAATTATTGTTTGGGGGCACACTGAGACAAATTAACGTTTCGTTGAACAGTGTCGAGAATGCGAAGGACATGAGCTAAGAACTTAATATTGTTTGAGCAGTTAATTTAATTTATTAATTAGTGACAGTGTTAAGTAATAGAGGAGGATTTGAAAAAAAATGTTAATTGAAATCAATTTTTCTGCAGTTCTTTATTATTATTAATTTTAATCGTACTCAAACCAAAGTATTTTTTTCACTTTCAAGTCTAGGTATTTGTTTAAATGCTTTAGTATATTATTTTTAGTCTGCTTAAAATTGCAAACATTATCTTAATTAAATATTGCATTTTACAACATCTCCTCAAGTTTTCTTTTCGCTCATGTTAGTCATTTCTAGATTTACGATTTTCTGATTATTTCTGACAGGTTTACATTATTGGAAAGTTATGGCTGCTAGATTAATGCCTAGTTCTTCGCCAGTGTTTTGTTGGGTAGTACGATCAATTAACTTTAACTGGGGTTCAGGAAATTTAAGTTTTCGAAATTTTGTTTTGGGGCAATGTGAGAAAGGTTACTGCTTTGTGTTAGCAATTAGTATAATGATAGTAAGGCTACTGCTTAGTTGACTGAATGATCTTTAAAAATTGGATAACTGAAGATTAATTTTCTTTTTACAGTAACTCGTGACCTTTGACATGGATGAATTATGTCTGGAGGAAACCCCCGCTGACGCTGCCGTCATCTATCATCATACCCAAGTAACTTTTCTATTTACACTATTTATTTAATTGCTCCTTTCATTTATTTACCAATTGCTTAATTGAAGGTTAACAATGAATATTTAATTGACGGATGTTCTTTTAAGAATGGGTAGTTACGGTTTGGAGCGTGACATTCGATGTGGGCGTCGCCAAATGGGAATTGGAAGATGAAGCGGATTCCACAGACTGGCTGGGGAAAGGGAAGAACAAACTGATTGGGTTAATTAAAAATTCGGTATTTATGATTGTTCTAATTATAATTAAGTAATATCTTGATAGTTTTATAATTGAAACTCTGTTAAGAGAAGCTCTATGCGGTAATCTAATTTCCCTCATGTATTTGTAAATACATTTGTGATTCTCTGATTATTTTGGACAAGAATTAATTTGCTGAAAAATTATAACTGTAAGTTTGTAGCGCAGTCTTTCCCCAAGAGTTCATTAGGTACCGTCAGTAGTTAACTTTAATTTGCGTCCAGAAATTTTGAGCTTTCGAAATTTTTTTGGGCGAGTTGAGAAAATTTATTTATTTACTTAATTTAATTTAGCACGATTCGAGGGTAAGTTGTGACTTGAAGTAGTTTAAAAGTTTAACTTGAAAGTACTCACCATTGTCCTAATTACAACGATTAGATTAGTCCTCAATGAGAACTTCTCATAATTACGATTAATTAATTATCCTTGTGACGTTTTACTCTCATGACCCACGTGTGTAAATTTATGATTCCTCAATTATTTCAAACAAGAATTAATTATATGGAAAAGTGTTGCTGTTAGGTTAAAGCTTAGGTATTCCTCCGTTCTACATTATGTAGCATGAGTAGTTAACTCTAATGACGACTCAAAAAATTTTAGTTTTCGAAATTTTAATTAGGGAAAAATGAGGATGTGGCGAAAGCGTTTCCTCCAAAAACATCAAACCCAGTCGTGTAATATATCATTTGAAAGCTCCGGAAACGGGCTTCAATATTCAATACATATCTAACCACTTTCCCATTTCCCCAGGGGGTAATGGGGTAAAATATGAGGACCATCTCAAAAATATTACTTATCTGCTTCTTGATACCATTGATGCTCAAGTAACATTGTTCTGCAACAGTTTATCTTGTAGATTATCAGCTTCTGATTAGGTTTCCACTTTATGTCATCAAAATCGAGTAAGCAATTGTGCTATAATTTTAATTTTATTAATTATGTCATTCTGTGGACACTCGTGTTCGGGCATAGGACAAAATATTTTGAGTTTGGAGGGCGGGAAGGATTCTCACGAGAGAAAAGTGAAATGACATTTGAGTTGAGTGCATTTACCATTGGAGAGCACTGACTAATTAATTTTGCGACTTGGCTCAGCTATAAAGCAGGCAACTAATTAATGTAGTGTATTTAATTAAATGCTCTAATTTTATGTGCCTTTTCTGTACAGTGTAAACCGTTTCGGATTCCAGAGGTGTTTATTTAATGAAGTTATTTAAATTAGTTGTTAATTTGTTAATGATTTGAATTTGTTAGCAGAGTGACACGTGACCTTTGACATGGAGGAAATCTTTGGAGGGAGCTGTGCTAAAAAATGGACATGGAGGAGTTGTGGATGAAATGAGCGACATTGGCTGCTGGTGGTTGAGTTCGGGAGAAGCAGATGTTACATGACCTGTAATTATCTTACATCAATTAATTTTAATCATTTCTCCTAACATGTGCCCCATAAGAGAGCATTTAAAATTATCCTAATTACATTTTTTATTAATATTTCCTAGTATTTGTAGTTGATTATTAAAACTTTTGGAAAGTCCTTGTCTTCCTCTCAAGTTGCTCCTCTTTTTTATGAATCTCTAATTATTTAATATAAGAATTAAATTAATGTAAAATTAAGACTGTTATGTTATAGCTTAAACACTCCTTTATAATCTAATATGTATAATGAGTCGTTAACTTTAATTATCTTCCGGTAATTTTGAAGTTTCGAAATTGTTTGGGGCACACTGAGAAAAATTAATTTGTAGTTGGGTTAATCAATTTTATTTTACTTATTCAGATCTGAATTTAACTGCGGTTCTTACAAACTAACCTATCTTATCATCTGTTCCTGGAGAACAACGGAGAAGATAACCTTTCGCCCGGATGACGGCTGCTACAAATCACCTCAGCAGCAGAGTTTTTTGTTAATTGTAATTAATGTTTTTTGTAAGTTTAGTTTAATGATTTATTTATTTCATTTCTTTAAGCAAGTTCAAGTAGTTTAGCAGATAGTATTTAAAATTGCTCTACCTACAACTGTATTAATTATCCAAGTTTTAATTAGTTACGGCTTTTGGAAAATCATTAAAGCTTAGTCTATTGTCCCACGTTTGTTAATTTATGATTCCCTAATTGTCTTAATTAAGGATAACATTTTAGAAAATTATAATTTTAACATTATAGCACACTAGTTTCTCAATGCTCCATTAGTTAGTGCGAGTAGTTAACTTTAATTAGCTTCCAGAAATTCTGTACTTTCAAAATTATACTGTGGGGCAAACTGAGACCATTCATTTTTCTTGGAACGGTGAATATGAGAATATGAGCACTAATTTAATTAGCAGTTTATTTTAGTTTTATTAATTAGTGACAGGGGAGATGAATGAGAAAATAATATATTGATTGCATTAAAGTTTAACGTGGTAATTATTTTTATTAATTTTATTTGTTCTCAATCAGTTATTTCATTTTCTCAAGACTATTTAATATTTAATTACTTTTTGTGAAGAGTTTTTAATCCTTTAAAATTGCAAAAATTATCTTAAGTTAAGTAGATATTGTATTTTGCAATTTTAAATGGTTTAGTAACTCTTTCAGATTTTTGCTCGTGTTACGCGTTTTTAGATTTAGATTTACGATTCTCTAATTATTTCCCGCAAGGATTAAACTATTGTAAAATGAGAACTGTTAGGTTATAGCTTAACCATTCCCTGTAATCTATAAGGTATAAAAGGACTAGTTAACTTTAATTGGAGGTCAGGAAATTGGGGTTTTCGAAATTTTATTTTGGGGCATCTTGAGAAAGGTGACTATTTGTGTTAGCACAAAGGACAGCAAAACACTTAGGAGTGTTAAAATTGAGTAGGAAATGTAAAAAATTAAATGATTGATAACTGATTTTCTTCTCCACCGTCACCTTCATCCATCTTTAAACCCTTTTCTTTTCATCAAGTAAATTTTTCTCCTCAGACTATTTATTAATTGCTGTTGTAATTAATTAGTTTATTTGTTGTTTGTTTAAAATTGAAGGTTAAAAATATGTATATTTAATTTGCGGATCCTCTTTTTAGAATTGGCAGCAGTTTTTTAGAGGAGCCTCAGAGGGAACATCAAGTCGTGTGCGAGGGAACAGGCAACAATCAGGATAGCTTTAATTTGTGAAATTAAGTAATTAACGTGACAGGATGAAAAATAAACTGCGTGCAACTTATAAAGAACATTTTTGGGTTTAATTGCGCAGTTATTAATAAAGTTAGTTAAGTTATCTTGTCATCATATGTAGTTCGTAAAAACACACACCACCACATAATAATATTATTGGCTGACTCAATCATCTATAAAAGATTCTTCCTGACTTTATGTATTTACCTAATCAAATCATAAACATTAATAATTATCATGATAATTAAATTATATCCATTAATAGCAAAAAAAGGCATGCAGGTAGATATTAAACCAGCATAAAAATTCATGATGATGAACGCAATTTCGCTGGCTGACGCAGCAGCCACAAAAAAAACAACAAACAAAGCATATTAATAAAATGCTTATCTCTCTCATCCAACCAGACATACACAAAAAAATGACAAGGCCACTTGACTTTGCTCTCGTGCATGTTTTGCAATATTAGCTTGTTGTTGTAAACAGTAACTCGCAAAAAAACGTTACTGAAAAACCTACCATCAAAAATCCATACCAAATCACATGCATGGATCATGTTATGTTTCATGTATATTTTTTGCATTCCTTTTGTGTATTTTTTCGGGAATACCGTAAATCCTCCAATTTAAGCGCCAGTCCCAAAATATTATAAAAGTATCCTTGTTAACATCATTCATTACATATTATTTTTTTAAATTAAATTTTAAAGCCTAATTCATTTAAAATTCAAGAAAATTCCTAATTTTTAATTAACCTTAAGTTAAGGCGGCATTTTAAAAAACAGAGATATTATTTTTCATCATGGGCCACTATACAAGAAATTACGGTACTACATCTCGCTTTGCCTTGTGTTCTGATGCTGATCTCATCTGCTGAAAAAAATACAAGAACAAGTGCATCTCTTCAAATCTCGTCACACGTTTTTCTCAAGTGGATTTTTTCGGCCATGGGGCTGTCCAGACAAGACCCATTCAAAATACGTGCCACTTTTTTCAAAATTTGCGCAGCGCCAATTTCAAATTTAAAAAGCTTATCTACCAAGCCCTCGCGCCAAAGTTCAAAATGATTCTCAAAATACTGGTTGGGTGGTTACCATAAATGTGGGGCAACGTGACATGTGAACGGCCCCCAAAGCAAATATCTGCCTACGTGTTTAAAAAGTACACTCTTCGCTTCTCTCAAACAAGCGCAATGTTTACAGAGGCAGCTTGTATGCTGTTGCTATACCCGAAAACCAGCGAGATTTTTTTTTGCTGCATGGCCCATCTCACAAAGAAGCTCCAGAGCTCAACTGCGACTCAACTCATCTTCATCCTCTCACAGCCTTCCAAAAACACTTTAATTGTTCATTTTTAAGGTTTTTAACTGTTTTCTCGACAATTTAAAACATGTCATCTCCCGAAAAGTCGGATGTGCTCAGCTCCCATCCTCCCGCAGGTAACGTGCCATTTAAATCCCAAATATTTAACTGCCTTCTGTATTAAAATCGCCCGAGAAAGTTGTGTGTCGTGTTGCGTATTAAGCATACCATATGGTCTGGTGCTAATTGTTAATTATTGTTGTAATTGTGGTGACTTTTAATTGCAGTCAAGGCTGGTGGGATGAGGATCGTGCAGAACAAGGCGCACTTGAAGCAGAAGACTGACGGGGTCATTCCCAAGCCGGAGGAGGAGTCTGCGCTCAAAGTGTCAACTAGGTAATTATATAGTTAAAAATTTAATTAGCAGTTAAAATGTTGAAGAGTGCTTTGATGAGTTTTTAATTGTGGTTTTAATTAACTGCAGTCCACCGAAGCAAGTGAGTGTGCAGGTGTCAGGTGCTCCGCAGAAGGGTAACGCCGACTTCCCCGTGGAAGCTGTCCAGTCATTCCATGATAAGCCGCAGCCGACGCATGATAAGGGCGCCCCATCCAAGCCCGTCGTTATCCACCAGCCACGCAAATAGATAACCATTTAAACCTATCTACAATTAAACTTACTACAATTTAATTAAAAAATGATAATGATGATGATTGATTGGTGTTTTGTGTGGAGGTGAGTTTTGGGGGAGGTTTGAGGTGGAAAGGAAGATGAGGAGGAAGAAGCTAGTTAAGTAATTAATTATAATTATTATTTTTTGATGTGTTGTTGTCGTCGTCGTCAAAGCTCATTCCTTTTTTTTCGATGTTAATTGTTAATTTAAAATTAAAAGCTTAAAAAAAATGTTAATGATGGTTTGTATTTTTAGACGGTGGCTGTTTAATTGCTAGTTAGATAAATTAAATATGTCCATTAAGCTACTTCTACATACTACAATCTACTCTGGTTAATTGTAATTACTGTCATTATTGCTCTTTTCTCTAAACTCTGTTATCTTTTGTTTTGTAATTATTTTTTTAATTACATTAAATCTTTCAGTTGTTAAAGTTAGTTGACTAATCAATGTTTAAAAAAAATAAAATGTGTCGCGTGTAATTCGAACTTAATTAAAAAAGAGTGTACCTTAAAAATATAATTAACTAAAAAACAGTTTTCCAGCAAATTATTGTAATCAGTAAGGAGTCATTTAAGCTAAACTACTACTACAATCAGAAAATCAATCAAAAAATATAGATGTTTAATTATTATCTCTAATTATTATTATTGCAATTAAAAATTGGCCTGTGAAAAAAATTATACGGTACCTTTTAGACCAAAAAAATGTAATCCAAATGATTAATTAAATTAACTAGCTAAAAAAATACAATTAAAAACTTTAATTATAGCTTTACTACTATCGATATAGTTAGTATAAAATTGTACCTACAATTAAAAGGGTTAATTAACCATTAATTATATTAAAAAAATATATAAAAAAACTATTCTTGTCTATATAAAAAAAATTATAATTGCTATAAATTAACTAGCTAAACAATCGTTAATTATAACAACAAATGATTAATTCAAAATCTGTCATTCTTTCATTTCTTGAAACAAGAAAATAATCATGATTAATTAACTGTTAAATATTATATTTCATTTATTCCAACAACAAAAATTGATTGTTACATTTATTTTTTCTTCAGTTAAATTTAATGTAATAAAAAAGCCATTAAAAAGTCAACTGTTAATTAATTATTTATTTTCTTCCCCATCCCAACTCCCCCTTATCCCCTTAGATCTCCTCCCCACTTTGTTTAAAGATGCTCGTCTCATTCTTCTCCTCCTCCATCTCCTCCTCCGTTTCCTCCTTGTTCCCTCCAGACCCTCCAGCAGCAGTGTTCCAAATAACCGGAGGTCGACTCCCCCCACCCCCCACCACCACCTTATCGCTCCGCTTATCCAGAGGACGAAGATGAGCTCCCAACACCACTTGCCTGAAACATACACAATAAAATAGACGGGGCAACTTGAACAAAAAAATTATATATATTTCTATATACACCTATTATAGTAAAAATTATATAACTATAGGTTATATATATTTCCGTGTCCTGTCCCGCATTCAAAAATAAATATCCCATTGACCCTATCCTCGCAATGCTTTGGACCAAAAGGCCGACAAAATCCCTATCCTGTCCATGTTACAATGTTACGCGACGAGGACGAACAAAAACAAAACAACAGCTCAGCTTACAGAATACAAAAGAAAGAAGAAGAAGGACGCAAAAAAATAATTATTTGAATTTGTGAACAGTTAAAATTATAGTTAACTAATCTACCAAGCAACAACAACAATGATATTTAACTAATTGTTTTGTTAATTTTTTATATACTGGCTTTCCAGTACTGGAAGGAAGATAACTTTGAAGCGAGTGTGAAGCAAGCGTTTTTTTGTTGTCCAGTCGAATTATTTTAAAATAAGGTAAATGGTTATTTTAATTGATTAGTTAAGTAATGGGAGGTGGTTAGGTTACGATAGTTTAGTTGGTTACCGGAACTGTTCGTAGTTGAGGGTGCCTTGGGTCACGGCCCTGAGCTTGGCGTCGTTCTCGAGGTTGTAGACGGACTCGGCCCGGATCTCCTGGGCGAGCGTGCGGGAGAGCCAGGTGGGATCCGGAAATGGTCTCCTCCCCCGGGGTGAGGTGGACTTGACTTCCTCCTCCAGGTTCTTCTTCGTCTCGATGTCGCCATCCTTGTCCTTGACGTAACCTCCTCCTTCTTCTTGGCCGGAAATGATAAGCTTGTCGCCTCCGTCTCCTCCCGGTCCACTGCTACTCATCTTTAGTTTAATTGCACAATTAAAACTTTAAAAATTGTTACTACTTTCAAGATAATTTTGAGAGAGTTTGTTGTAAGGTTTGAGCTGAACAGATCAGATAAGCTGCTATTTTGATAAGTTTGTTTGATCGATATTTTTTTGGAGTTTTTGTTGTGGTGGTGGTTGTAAGTGGTTGGAGGGAAATTGGAGGATTTTTTGGAGTTGTTGCATGGTGATGGTTACTGTAAAGTTATTATTTTTTTGGAACAGTGAAAATTAATTTTTGTTGTGGTTTTATCGTGTGCTTATCAACAGGGTTATCGTCTCTCTGTGGACCTGAATCCTCATCACTTATTTCTTGGAGGGATTGGCGGTTAAATTAACGGTTTATTTTTTTAATTGGTGAGACATTTTTTGGGTCAAGATGTCTACCACGACGGAACCCGCAGCTCCTGTGACAAAACGGGTAAGATTAAGTATTAATTAAATTAGTTATTTTTTTTGGAGGAAAATGGAGGGAATGTGTAATTAATTGTTAATTGTTTTTAATTATTTTTGGAGGAGGCGGAGCCGGCAGTAGTTCACCCCGACTCGCACGAGGAGGAAGAGTACGAGAGCGCGGAGGAGATTGAGGGCGAGTACGATGAAGACGACGTGGAGGAGATTGAAATCGAGGAGGAGGTAGACGAAGAAGAGGAGCTAGATGAGGAGGATCTGGAGGAGGAGGAAGAAGAAGAGGAGGGCGATTTGGAGGGGGCAAAAAAGGAAAAGCCGCTGGACGACGACGAGGACCGCAAAAATCCACAGTTCATCCCGAAAAAAGGATACTTTTATGAGCACGACGACAGAACCCGAATCGGGGATGGGGAGGGAGAGGGAGGAACTGAAGGAGGTGAAGAGGGTACCGAAGGAGGGGAGAAGAAGGTGGGTGAGGCGGAGGTGAAAGTGAAAAAGGTGGACAGTGTCGAGCGCTGGGGTCACGACAAGTTTGACGAGAGCGAGCAGGCGCCCAAGAGCCGCGAGGAGCTGACCAATTTATACGGCTACGACATTCGGAGTGAGGACCAGCCCCCCAGGGCCAGAAGGAGGAGGAGGTATGGGAGGGGACCCACAAAGTATACGAGGCGGTGGGAGGAGGAGGAGGCGTACCAGAAGCCGAGAGGTGGATTCAGAGGAAGGGGGGGTGGTGGGAGGGGACGAGGCGGACGTGACAGGAGACGCGGGGATGATAAGGAAGGAGAGGAGTACGAGGAGGAGTTTCCAGAGTTGGGAGGAAGTGGAGGGGTAGGAGGTGAACCAGCTACTCCTAAAGTGAAGGAGGCTCCAAAACCTTTGGAGGGATCGACGCCGCCAAAGCAGCAACAAAAAGTGAGTCCACCTCAACAGCAAACGGCGCCTGTGGTACGGAGGGAACCACCTCCTCCGGCCTCCAAGAGGGGATGGGAGGACAACTCGAGAGGAGACAATAACAGAGAATTCCGGGAACCCCAGAGGAGACCTCAAGGAAGAGAAGGAGGAAGTGGACGGGGAGGGAATAATATGAGAGGGGAATACTATGACAGGGAGGTGGATAATTATTCTAGAGGTGGAAGAGGAGGCCGCGGAGGGGACCGGGGTGGAAGGCGAGGCGGACGACGAAACGAGTTTACCAACCGCAATCGCTATCCGAATCGACGGGATAATTTGAGGGAGGACCAACAAGATTTTAACGACTACTCCAATTCCAATAACGGACCACCTCCGAGTTCTAGAGGGGGAGGAGGAGGAGATGGAGGTGGGAGGAACAATGGGAATAATCGAGGAGGAAATAATTATTCAAATAGTTACGAAAGCAGAGATAGAGATTACGGAGGCGGCGGTGGCAGAGGTAGACAGCAACAGGATGGAGGAGGACGGCGAGGAGGTGGAGGAGATCGGGGAGTGGAGGGAGTTAAGGAATATCGAATGATTGTAAATGGTACTAGTGGAGGAGGTGATCGAGGTGGAAAGCGGGACAATCCACCTCAATCACAGCAGCAGTCACGTGACCAGGCGCCTCCTCAGCAGCAGAGGATTCCCCCCTTCACCAATACGGAATACCCCGCCCCCCAGAAAGCCACCTCCAATAATTCTAGAGGACCACCTCCCCAATCATCCTCAGGAAGCGGTAGACATCAACTGCAAAGCTATAATGAGGATCCACCTGAGCATCCAAAGGAACCTGTGCGGGACCTGCGGGAGAAGCTGAACCAGATGCGGATGCAGAAAGGTTATCAAAACCAGCAACAGGGTGGAGGCGGCGGAGGAGGAGTCGTTGTCGAGAGGCGAACGCAAATTCCTCCAAGACTCCAACAGCAACAACAACAGCAGCAGCAGAATCAACCTCAAGCACCCCCTCAGGTGGGAGGAGGACCGCGAGGGGATATGGAGGCCCCCAAGCCCAGACGCTATTCGACGCAGCGGGAGCAGCGTCAGGTTCCACCTCAACAGCCACCTCAGCAAGTTGGGCCGCCTCCACCTCAACCCCAGGCGATAGTGACGAGTGGGGGGATGGTGATCCCGAATCCCGTGGGACCGGCCATGGCGCCTCCCCCAGGGGGACCGGGTAACATGGTTCCGGTTCCTGTCGTGACCATGGCGGACGGGGGCGTCGTGCCGAGCACCGTTGCGGCTTATCAGCCTCAAAATTATTACGAAGGCAGTAAGTTCAATTAAAATAAAATAATCAACTAAATTAATTAAAGTTGTTATTTGGTTTAATTTGTGATTAATTTTAATTAATAGCGCAAGTTTACGAGGGCACGGCGAGCCCGGTAACCGGCTCCGCCACGTCCGTGAGCCCCTCGCTCTGGAACCCCCACGCAAACGCTTACGCCACCGCGGCCCCGTACCCGAGTCCTCCCACCGGCCCTCCCGGTCAAGTTCCCCAGCCGCCGTACGCGGATCCCACCGCCTTCATTGCAGGACCTGCCGGTCCTGCCATTTACGCCGCCCCGCCCCAATTCCTCCAGGATCCTACCACGATAATCAACTATTCTGGTCCCGCGGCTCCGTTTCCCCCACCTTATCACGCGCATGCGCATCCGGCGCAAGGCTTTTCCGGATATGCGCAAGTGACGCCGGCCCCTCCCCCGGAAGTGTATCATGGCGGGGTTACGTACTACAGCACTCAGAATCAGATTCAAAGGCCTCCAATGATGGCGCCGCAGAAGCGGCCTAAAAGTGTGCTTCAGTTGGTGGAGCCTCCCGAAAAGGTCAAGGGTCAGGGTGGAGGTGGTCACCAGAAGGAGCATCCACCTCAGCAACATGCACCTCAAGAGCATCGTCCACCTCCAGCCTCCTCAGAGCTTGCCGGCGTGCCGGAGAATGAGGAGGCGGAGCTGTCGAAAAAGTTGGAGGAGACTAGCTTATCGGAGGACAGGTGCCTTGATAACCCTAACCACCTCAGTTTATAAACATAATTAATTAAATTCTTCTAAAGTTTATTCTTAACTGTAATTAATTTTTAATTGATGTAGGAAGCCGAGCCCCCTGAGGGAGTACCCGCAAGAGGAGCCGAGCTCGTGGGCGGAGGAAATGGAGCTCCTTAACTCCCCCACTAGCACATTTCCCCCCACCGAGGGAGGAGGGCACTTTGGATTGAAAGCCAAGTCGAGTGAGGAGACGGGAGGCGGTGGAGGTGATCAGGGTTCTAAGCCAGCGTCATCCCCGACGAATTCAAAGGAGGGGGCGGGAGAGTTATCGACGGCTGATAAGGCAAAAAGTGAAAAAGTGGAAAGTGGCAATTAAAAAGTGTTTAGTTAACTATAATTGAAATATTGAATGAAATATCTTCTCTCTACTACTGTCTGTAGTTAAGTAAATAATTATAATTAAGTTTAATTGTCTGTCAAAATGTAATTAATAATCCATTTCGCACAAAAAACAAAATGATAATTGAATTTTGTAGTTAATCAATTAAGTGAGTAGTTAAGAATTTTAATTAAAAATTGACGACACGACTGAAAAAAAATTGAATTGATGACACATACACACAAATTGTAAGAATATTAATTAGTTAGGAATTTAATTAACAATTATAAAAAAGTACTTTGAAACCACTACCACCATTTTAAGTGTAAATAATGATATTAATTGATAATTAATTGCAGAGTGTTAATTAGGAGGCTAGTTAAGTTTTAAATGATGACTCTCTAGAGAGAAAAAAAATTGGTACACATTTTTTATACTTAATTAATTAACTAATTGTGAACAGAGTGGTGAAGCAAGCGCTTAAAAATAATAATTCATTAGTAAATCTTGTAGAAAACCAGAATGTAATTGCCTACTTAACTAATTAATAATTAAATGTAATATTGAACACAAAGAAACAATCCACTGTGAGGCTAGCGGATAAAATATGTAGAAAAAATAGTTAAATATTAAATTGTTAGTTAAGTTTATCACCAATTAAATTGTGGTAATAGAATTGAGCGAGCACGGTATATAAATATCTGTTTAAAGTACAATTAAGTTTAACTGTTGATCTAGTTAAGTTTTTAAATGTATATTTCGGCAGGAAGTCAGGTCAGTAGAATGAAAAGAAAAAGTTAATTAATTAAATTGGTAATTAAATTTTAATGAGTTTAGCAAGAGGATATAATAGTACACCGTTTTATCGAAACTTTTAATTGTTACTGGTAATAATTAAGTCAGTAGTTAAAAAACTAATAATTAAAGTAGAATGGAAAGACTGTTTGCATGATTTATAAATGAACATGTGTTATCAAATTATAATAATTAGTTAAATGTTAATTAGTATGATAAACTAGGAGATGTTGAGGCGAAACTTAATTTTAATGAGTAGTTAATTTTATTGATTGATGATGATAGTTCAATAATAATCAATTTTAATGTGTGTTCCTCTTCGTCTTAAAACACTTGCTGTTGTTTTGTGTTCTTTTTTGAATAGAATATTTTAATTGTAATTTTAGTTAACTCTAGCTTTTACCAGCACCATACATTACATCGCACTTTTAATTGTGTATTTACCTAGTTAAGTTTTAATCCTGTAATAATTACAACTGTCTTCTTTTAATGAATGGATTATGTAATTAATTCTGTTCCTCTGTTCCTGTCGCATGGATTTTGTTGGTTTTTTTTTAAAATGAATGACGAAGAAACGAATTGCATTTAATTGTTTCTTTTTAATGATTGACTAATTGTATATTTAATTAACTATTTTAAACTGTTTGAGAGAGCGTGCAGCTTTTTTAATAACTTGTGTGACTTCATTTTAGCAATAATTATAATAATTCATAATTACAACTTTTAAATAGCCTGCCTCTCTGTCGCTACTACGCTGCTGACATTTGTTTTTTGTCATTTCTTAAATGAACTACTTTTTAATTAAGCATTTAAATTGTAATTGTAGTAGTAATTTTAATTGCTCTAATGTAAGTATATAGAATCTTTTTAGAATATTATAAAAAAAAAATCATTTACTTACACAATTAGTAATGATTGGTAAATGAGGTGTTAAAAATTGCACTTTATATATAAAAAACCTCCACCTGAGTTAGAATTTAAGTACATACATAAATGGTTAAGTTACCTAAAAAAAACTCTAGTGTTAAGTTAATGGATTTTTAGCTCGCTATTAAATAATAAATCATCATAAAATAATTAAAATATGTAAGATTCAGCTAAGAGATAAAATGATGATCCTGTCATAATATAATATGTCATTTGTTTATAAAGTTTAAGTTTTAAAAAGAAAGCTAATTGTATAAAAAAACTGAGTTTTAAAAAAATCTCTACTAATTAACCTGAAATGAGCTATCGCCGCAGAGAGCAGATAAAAAGTGAGTAATAATTAATTAAAAAATAAATAAATTCTACACTACATAAGAAATACATCCCCGACAGAGAGACATTTAATTTAACAATTATTATCCAAAACCAATCTCTAAAGTAACTAATTTTAATAATTCTCTTAATTAATCATTAATTTACCATTATCATTGCTGCATTTTAACATGCATTTAAATTTAAATATCTAATCATTCTTTCACTCGTTAAAAAAATGCATCTTTTTAACCCGAAACAAAAATTCACACAAAAAGGTAATTTAATTCATAAAATATTCATCCATGATTCATGATTATGCTGTGACGAAGATAAGCCATTTTAATTATATTTTTTTTTCGTGAATAAATCACGCCATGCCCGCATGCATGCATTTTACATACCTCTCTAAAAAGGGCCTGAAAAGCATTGCAAGATAAGCTGTTATTGTTTTTCAAGCTTAAAGTGATGCTCTCTCGCTTGAAAACTTTTTCACTTAAAAAAATTCTCAAGCCTCTTAAATGGCTACCTTTTTACGTACCTGAAATAATTATCTGCTCTCGATTCTCAAGCGATACTCACCCACGTTAAAACTCTGCTGATTCTCTGGCTACATGGTTGAGATGGCAACCGAGACCGCAAAAAAAAGTCAGCCGTCATCAGCAGCCCCAAAGCAACAAGTGATTGGTCCAAAAAATCTTCAGGTTTTTCGTGTGCTGCTGGCAAGCACCTTAAAACATACCCATTTTTTGCTCAATTAAGTAATTAAGTAAATATTTAACTGTTTAAATGTCTTCCCCAATAACTACAAAACTATTTAAACTGACTACTGTCGTCAGATAATCAATTGAAACAATTAATTACTGTTTAATTTAAAGTGTTTTAAAGTGATGGCAAACTTTAGTAAATTCGTTGGTGCTTCCGGAGGAGGCGGCGCAACCGGAAGTCGCCTCCGTCTCCTCAAAACACTCTGCGGGATCTCCTCCGTAAAGTCGCTCATATTCCTAGCCCACCTTTACAAAAAGTCGGTGCGCTCCTTCAAGCTTATCAAAACGATGGAGTCCCTCCAATCCTCCCAATCCTCCTCCTCCCGCCAAAAGAAAAGGATCGGAAAAGAATTCCTCTCCCAACTCCGCCGAATCCTCCGGATCCTCATCCCCTCCTGGACATCCCCGGAAGTGGGCTACATGTCACTGGTCTCCCTCCTCCTCGTCATCCGCGCCCTCTGCGACCTCTGGACCATCTACCTCGGCACCCAAATCGAGTCCTCCATCATTTCCGGCGATCCCCCAAACTTCAACCGCCTAGTCGCCCAGTTCGCAATGACCATGCCGACGGTGACCCTCACAAACGCGACCCTCAAGTACTCCATCCGACAAATGGAAATCCGGTTCCGAAGTCGCCTCACGCGCCACCTCATGGACCGCTACATGCACCGCCTCACCTTCTACAAACTGAACCAATTGGAACGCAACGTGGACCAATTGATAACCACTGACGTCGAAAAGTTTACCTCTACCCTCGCCACATTATACTCCCGGATGTCGAAGCCGCTCCTGGACATCATCATTTACGTCTACGGGATCAGCACGACGATAGGCGCCTCAGTTCCGGGCACAATGCTCATGTATTTGGCCGGCGCCGCTGTGGTCATCGCCCGACTCCGCCGACCCATGGCCCACTTGACCGCTACTGAGCAGCGACTCGAGGGCGAATTCCGGTTTGGTCATTCGAGAATAATTACAAATTCGGAGGAGATTGCGTTTTACAAAGGGGGCAACCGGGAGCTTGGGTGGATGATGACGTGTTTCGATAAGCTTTACAGTCACCTGGACGGCTTCAGTGGCTTCAAGTTCCTGATGGAATTTTTTGAGAATTTGGTGGCCAAGTATATGGCGACCATTGTGGGATACTATGCGGTGAGTAGGCCGTTTTTTGCGAATGGGGGCAAGGGGAAGGGGGTGCTGGAGGGGGCGGGAAGTCACAAGGAAAGACAGGAGATTTATTACAAGAGTGGCCGGATGCTGTTAAATCTTGCGCTTGCCATGGGACGGTTCATTTTGAACACGAAGGACCTGACGAGGCTGGCGGGGTATACCGGAAGGGTGAGTCATTTGATGGACGTGCTGGAGGGGATCAACTCGGAGGAGGATGCGAGGGAGAAGGAGATGGGCGGAGGAACCGGAAGGAAGGCAGCGGTTAGGAAACGGAGGCAAATGAAGAGTGATCTTTCTTCCAGTGTTGGAACACTCCAAGGAGGAATTGGTCAGTATTTGATTCAGGACCACTTGATAAGATTTGAGAATGTCCCGATCGTGACGCCAAACGGGGACGTCCTCGTGAAAGGCTTATCGATGGAGGTGAAGGGAGGGACGAATGTGCTGGTCTGCGGTCCAAACGGATGCGGGAAGAGCAGTCTGTTTAGGATCCTGGGGGAGCTGTGGCCGTTGAGGGGAGGAGTGCTGACGAAGCCGAGGAGGGAGCATCTGTTTTATGTGCCGCAGAAGCCGTACATGCCCCACGGGACTTTTCGGGATCAGATCATTTATCCGGATGGAAGGGGGGACATGGCGAGGAAGGGGAAGGGAGATAAGGACCTGGTGGAGTTTTTGAAGTTGGTTGAGCTGGAGTGGATTGTGGACGGAGGGGAGGGGGAGGAGAGGAGGAGGATTGAGAAGGAGATGGGGGAGGCTGTGGGGGAAGGAGAGGGGGAGGAAATAGGGGTGAGGGGCGGAAGTAGGTTTAGGATGGATGCGGTCGAGAACTGGATGGATGTGCTGAGTGGGGGGCAGAAGCAAAGATTGGCGATGGCGAGAATGTTTTATCATCGGCCGCAGTTTGCCATTTTGGATGAGTGTACAAGGTAATTAGTTAATTGTAATTAACTTAACTGCTCAATAAAGTGTCTTTAATTTTAATTTGTTGTGGTTATCTTATTTGTAGTGCGGTGAGCGTGGACGTGGAAGGCGCCATTTATCGATACTGCCGCTCGGCCGGGATCACCCTGTTCACTGTGTCCCATCGCAGGTCCCTCTGGGCTTATCATGATCAGGTGCTTCACATGGATGGACGCGGAGAGTACAGCTTTGGGCCGATAAGGCATGCGGAAAATGGCGAGGCTGTTGATATATTCGGGAGCTAAGTAAATAGTTAATTATTTAAAAATAACGGCGCGGTTAATTACTTAATTATTTTTGTGTGCTTTTGGGAAATAATAATTATAATTAAAACAATTATAATTCATTTATTTTTTTGGAAATAAAATAATCATTTTTTGTACATAAAAAAATTAAAATTGGTCAAATTGGTCATCATTTTTTGTGAAATTGTTACGATGAGTGGAAAATAATTATTTGTCCATCAAATACCACTTGATGAACCAAATTAATTATAAATGTTTGCCTTTTTTTGCGGATGCATATGTATTTAAGTGGAGTGATTTAAATTGCATTTTGAAATACATTATAAATATTTTTTGTTTTATTAAATCACCTTCATCCTCATCATCATCTTCATATATATTTATATCATCAACTCAAAAACAGATTTTTTTGTTTAAATCTTCATACAATTTTTTTGTTTTTATTTTTTTATATATGGTTTTGTTGTTGTTGTAACATATTTTTTTAAGCACGTTATATAATAATAATAATAATATCTTAAGTACTCTAGATTAAATGGTAATTATATAATTAATTTTGGTATCTATCCTATCCTTTAATTTATGGTAGATAATATTTTATAGGTATTTTTTTAAATGACGACCACACTGATATTTATTTCTTTACTTAATTAGTGTAATAGGAGCATATTTAACATGATGATAAATTATATATATGTATATAATTTTTTTTATCATACATCATTTTTTTTTGCTTCTTATTATTTTTTTTCCTTTTTCTGTCCATATATTATAACGTAAATACGGTTATTATTATTATTTTTTTATTGGTATATAATTTTTTTCCACAATTTTTTAAATCACTTTTTTTATTTCACATTTTCGCAGTATTTATAATAATTATAGGTTTTTTTAGTAAAATTGCTTTAGAAATTGTGTAGCCTACAAATGGATAGTCTTAAATTTTTTAAATAATATTAAATCTTACAATTCTATTTTTTATAGCAAATTAATTATATTTTCTAAATCGGTTATTAAATGGATTGTATCGTAGTTGAAGTAATTTAATTTTTTATCTACTATATTTAAAACTGTACAAGGTGTATTTTTTGTTGTTGTTGTTGAAGTAGTTTTTTTTTGTGGAAGGATGAACACTATTTATTCTTGGTATTATAATTATTTAGCCTTAAATATTCATCACTTAGCGATAAAATGTTATTTTTATTCTTCATCTGTAAAACATTTAAATACAATTTAGCCTACTTTTTTTTATTAGAACCAGATACATATATATGCTTAAATAGCTACAAATTATCATCATAATGGCATTTCTTTGCTAAAAGCTATAAAAAAGTTTACATTTTACCTATATATTTATTCATTAATCTTAATGTTAGGAAAATGTATACATTTCTAAGATCTAAAAAATTTTCTGCTGCTGCTGCTGCTTTTCTGTCACCGTTGCCGCTTTTTTTAGGAATGGTGGTAAATTAAATTAATTCAGTAATTAAATTAAATTGACAAAAAAATATATGTAGAGAGAAAGTAGTAGTATTTTGGAACAAAATAAATAAATGATTTGTATATCTCTTTAGAAATTATATCCACCGATTCTTGAAATAAGCGAACGAAATGAAAATAGCAATAATGAACTATGGCTAATAATACTTGTTTTTGGTCACTAATAACCTATCAATATTATTTTCATCGGTCGGCTAAAACTGTCAAATGAACAGATAGTTAATAAAAACCAATAATTTAATGGCGATTTACGATAGTTATATAATATGGCGTCCACTTATTTTTAAAAATTACACAAGTAATTACTTTTCATACATAAATGAATACCTAGTAACAACAAGGATATTTCTTTGAAGGTGTCTCATTTCTGTTTCTTTAGAAAATAGGGTCATTGTTATTAATTATTACTTAAATTACATTTCATTAGCCTTATCTATATATGTTTAAATGATAGCTAAACAATTAACTAATCATTATTTTAATGTTTTGTGCGCAAGTTTTGTTACCTCCTTTATTTATTTACTTAACACCTTATTTTATTTTTTAAATCGTCATCGTAATAATTACAATAACAACAACAACGACGTCGACGATATATATATATATTTTTTTACGACGAAGATACCATCGCTTGCAACGGTATATTAAACGCATAAGATATAACAATTAGATATTTTTTGGAACACTTTTTTTATGCTTATTTATTTTTTACACCCAAAGAGATAATTAATTACGACTCATTTTTGCAAATCCAAAAAGAAAACAAAGGATACTAAACAATTTTCCAGCAAAACGCAATATTTTTTTCATTTCTATTAAATATTACACCTGTTTTTTTTTATTACGTCGTCTCGTAATGAATACATTTCGGTTTCCCTCGTCACCAATAATTATTATTTGTTGTTTATCAATCAAAGAAAAAAATATATAATGGAGGCAAACAAAACAATTTGTTTTATTGATAAGGTAATTAAAAAAAGTTAGGTCAAGAAAAGAAGCACTCTTTTTTTATTTATCAACATTGTATGTATATATTTATGGCCTAATACATTTAGCTTTAATTATTTATCTACAAATTATATATATATATATATCGTTAAATGTACAATTATTAGGACAATAATAATAATAATAATATCGTTTCTACTCATGTATTCAATCACATTCACATGTAAAGCTCGATCATTAAAAATTAAAAAACTGTTGTAGTCGTATTTACAGTACTTTTAATTGTACAATTATGTAACAAGAGTACTATTTTTTTTAAATTTCCCTATATAAAACAGTTAATTGTGCTATCTGCTCCAAAAAATTTGCCAAACAGGTTTAAAAAGCAATAATTTTTTTTAAGTCAAATAAATGCAAACTGCGCGTTTTTAATTTCCTGCATTTCTTAAATAGTTTTTTTTCTTCCTTGCAATATGAAATTGATTGAATTTGTAATCCTAAAAAATTACAGTTAAATAACACAGCTCTAGATTTATATAATTTTTTTTACAATTAGCTATAGTCAATTAAATAACAATATACTTTTCTTCTTCTTCTGATTACGTCACACATCAATTTTTTTATTTAAAAATCTGGATAAAATCCCTTAACCTAATTTATAGTTAATTTTTTAAGGGCTACTACATATCACGTTTCAGGTTGAAATAAATTTTCGTTTTTGGTTTGGAAAAAAAAAATCCAAATTTGGAACAAAAATATGTAAAAAAATGGACAAGTTAAAAAAAGTAGAACCAAAAAAATGTAAGACAGAAATAATTACAAGAATGCACATTTTTTTACTACTGCGTGTTTAAATATCACTTGTCTTGTTAACATTGTCGACTAAATTGAAGAAGAAAAAAAATCCATAATTTATATAGTTATAATTTTTTTACATATCATTTGGCGGTGTGCTTTTTTAGCCGTCCGTAGAATTATGTATACATAACCACGTTTAGCTAGGAGAGCGATACAAGGAAATACACAAATTGTTTTAGCAATAATATAGCGTTCGGAATTGTGATAGGGAAAAAATAATTATTAAAAAACGCAGAAGAATATTCTCTTTTATTACGAATCTGGGTCTTGAAAGTCTAACAATTGATTGTCAGCCTTGTCTTAAAAGTTATATATATAAACATATCAATTACCCATCTCGTTAATTACTTAATTTAATACGCTTAATTAATTATATGCATGCATAGTTAGCCAGAACCACAGATTTATAGTTGCCTTACAGCATAAATTTTACGTCAAGTAGACAGTCAAACATTTCATAGCAGCTTTAAGTAAAAATGATATTACGTTTTTTCCCCGATGTAACTTCTTAATGCAAATTCTTTTGCAAATTGTTTGCGACATCATAGCGCCATTTATTTTGCCCATGGTGTATTTAGTCAGAGTCGAACAAAAGTAATACTTGTGCCATTACCGTTACCCGAAATTATTATTTAAATAGACGCCCGTAATTGTATTAATTATATTTGTCAGGAAACCCGTTTTACTAAAAAATTCTAGCAACTCAGTATCCAGCAATAATTTTGCTACGTGGTCAGGTGGTGCGAATCAAAAAAAATATCAATAAAAAATATTAATGATTAGTAACTTTAGTAATTACAACGGCAGTTATGTTATTACATGTATATGCTACAATATAAGGTATTCATTGGTTGTATTTAGGTGGGAAAAAAAACTCAACAAATTTTGTTTATATTTTTTAAGCACATTTTGGTTCTCAGTCGTCAGGTAAGTGGATATATATATATATGTTTATATAATATTTCTTATTTCTAAGCCAAAGAAATAAAAAGAGTCGAAAAAATTTATTTTTCTACAATTAAACGAATTTTTGAAACTAATATGTTTTTATTTCAATATGCACATATATTTTCTCCGGTTGTTTTTTTTGTGTGTGCTTTCTCCAACTTTCACCAGGAAGCCCTGAGAATAAATATATTTAATTTTTGCTTCCATCATTGTCGTCCTGGTCATCTCTCAAAGAAACAAAAAACAAGTATTTTTTTATTTCTACGTAAATACGCATAAACATTTTGTATTCAGTCTAAATATGCAAATAATTTGTTATTATTTTTATTATGCTTGCATTTTTTTTAAATAGGAAGACTAGCTATCTATTTCCATCATCATGTCGCCCATCAATCTAAATTTTTTTTGTCGGTTTTTCAAAAAAAAAAATCATAAAAAAATAAATAGGAAAAAAATAACAAGCTACACAAGAACAACTGTGGATGTATTTTTTTTGTTTACGTGTAAAAACAAATAGTTTTTTTTCTTATATATTTTTCTTTCTCTTTTTCAACATCAGCACATATATATATATATATCATCAACATGTTTGGATATATTTATACATATCATCAGCATTGTATCATCTTGATCATAATTATTATTTAGCTCTCTTTTCTACGACATAAAACGATTGTAGGATTTTATGTATACATTTATTTATATAATATTATACGATTTCTTAGCGGTAGCAATTTACAGTAATAACGATAATGATAAAATAACGATAACTAATTATAGCTAATCATAAAATGACATTTATATAATTAATGATTACAATAATGATAATAGCCGCTACAATTATTGTAAAGGAATAAATAATTTTTTTTTCTAAAAAGAGGTTTGTTTGATTTGTTGATATTTTTTTAGCTTTCACGTTCTAAAAGCTTACCAGACACAACGGCAACAAGAAATATGTACCTATATTTTTTTATATATATATATTTTGTATTGGAAGCTGTGGCAATGAACGGACAAAAAAGGATGGAGATTTTCTCTCTTTTTTCCTTTACAAAAAAATGTATATAGTAACTAATTAATTACGTAACAAACTATATAGTTGAAGACCCGTTGAAAAACTGTAGAAGCGAGGAAAATGCACATTTTTAATAACATGTTTCAGGAAATATAACACAAATGTTCCTTTACGAATAAATTGCATTAAAGTTTGATACAAGGAGGAATACAATAGCACACGCAAAAAAAATATGGTAGCACTGTGAATAAGTTTCACGCCTTGATTGACATTAGGAATTATTTTTTTTGGCATAATAAATAATTGTATATCGGTACATATATATATAAATATTTTTAGTCGCTAGCACCACATCATTTTTTGCTTTCACAAAATAGCTTCAATGTTTTTTTAACAAGACTCAACAAAAAAAATAGGAAACGGCTTTCATTAAGCTTTAAAAAATTTAGAGCTGCTCCAAAAAATTTAAACTAACTCAATGTTTCTGTTACCTACCTACACGTCTAAAATGTCCAACAAGTTTTTCATTCATAGCACCACCGGAAAAAAAAGCATTTTTTAATAGGAATAGTTTTTTTATGATTGTTGTTTTTAAATTAGACACGGAAAAAAAAATTTCGGGGTAAATGTACAACAGCCGGTGACAACAAACTACAAATAAGCACCATAGAAATACTTTCGACAGACACGTAGTAATAACCGACATCGGTATACACCACACAGCATATTCTATCATATTTTTTTCCCTGTCAAAAGCGAAACAAAAGTCACTTATTGCTTTGGAATAAGTGGCACGATATCTAGATTATATGTATGTTTAGTTCCTGCCTGTAAAAACGCCAGCTTCACACACCGCCTCTCTCTCTGTTAATTTTAGTAACAGTTATATAATTTAAGACTTTTTTAGTTGAATGGTGTGTGGAAACAAAAAAATTGATATAAATTAATTTTTTCTACCATGACGCATTTATTGTAAGAACGCGGCTACCTATTTATATAATTTTTTTTGCAAAAATTTTAAAAGGACAGTATTATTTTATAACTTAATTTGAATGATTGACTTGTTGTTGCTGTTTTTTTGGGTAGAAAAATCTGTTGTAAAAAACTACGTGTTATTACCATTATCTCTTATATTATATATGCTTATATTTGTTAAAACATGTTTCGTCGTCGTCGTCACCATTTCATTATTTCTCCGATAACAGTTAATAATAATAATAATAAAACTGAGAACGTTTACTAATTATTAATAACAAAAAGTAGCTACACGCGTTTTATCAATATGGCGCGGTTAACACAAAGCAATTTTTTTACCATTATTAGCAATTAGTTTTTTTTTTAATTTTAGCGACAAATTTAGGGTGATATTTACGTCCATCTCATAAGATATTCCTTGTACCCACATTTGAATCCTGCTCTCTTGTTGTTCCGTTTCACACTTTTTTTTGCAGCTTACACAAGTTACGTAATTAACTAATTAGTATAAATTAATAACAAATTTTTTTTTGTTGTTCTCTTTTAAACTTTAGGAAAATTGGTTCCATGACAAATCTTACTTTTTTTATCTCTCTCTCTCTGCAAATCACTAATATAATAATATACTTGTTTAATTTTATGCATACTTATAAAAAAATGGTTTTCCGCTTCTTAATACAGTTTAGGTAGTCTCCTAGCAACTCTTTTTTTTCGTAAAAGTCAAAATAATAATAAGAAAAAACAATCATCATCCTTTTTTTAAGCTAAGCAGTCAACATGTTTAAACATTATTGTTTATACATATATATATATATTTTAGAAAATAAAATAAAACAGCAATTCTGTTACAAATTTTGACAACAAAATACATTCAACAAGTTTTTTTTGTAAAGAATTAAATAGAACAGATACAGTTTGCGTTCAAAAAAGATAAAAAGAAACGAAACACTTAAAATATTATTATTTCTTGTTCTGAAAATATAAAGTTTTTTTTTTGCATTATTTTAAATCGCGTCATCAAAGTCAAGAAATAAACAACTTGTAAACTCTCACAACAAACCTAAAATATAGTTTTTTTTTAAATTGATGACACATTAAAAAGTTGGATGCATGCAGCCACACACGCATATATTTTAAAACAATAATTTTTGTAGCTTTCGAATTAATCAATGTTTTAAATATATACTTTGAAATAATTGTATGAATTTTTGTTGCGATACTTTAATCATGTTTAACTTCATTTTGCAATTTTTGGGTATGAATACAATAGTAATAATAAGCAAAAGAAGAAAAGAAGTGTTTGCAGACAGTTTTTACGCGCGCGCATTTATTACTATTTATTATTATAATTAACAATTTCTTTAAAAATAAAACGTAACAACAGTACGCGCAGAGTACAAATCTACCACATCATTTATTTATATATATTCCTATCGATAATAATTAATTAAGAATTTGACTCTAACTATCATACTAATTACTAAATGTACCGATATATATATCTGTATTTATTCATATATATATTTATATAGCTCTCTATGTATTTTGTAAATAGTTTTTTTTGTGTGTACATTTACCACCGTTTACTTAAATATTTATTTAAGCTAATTAAAAGCTTACTTATTTTTTTTCTTGCTCTAAAAAAATCCTTAAAAATTTAATACAGCGACAGATGTTGTAGATGTTGTTCAAGTTTTTTTTATAGCAGCAGCAGTTTTTCCTCTTAAAAATTACAACTAATCGTACAATGATTATAACATATAGTATATTTATGAACTAATATTTTTTTTCAATAATTATAACAATAATAGATAACTATTTACGAATCATAATTAATTAATAATAATAATAAGATATATATATATATTAATTTATAATTACAATAATAAATTGTTGTTGTTGTCGTCGTCGAAGTTGTAGTAATTGTAGACGTAATTGTAATCTATTAATATTACAGTACATTGTTGTTGTAGTTGTTGTTGTTGTTGTGGTAATAATAATTACGATAGTAAAAGTAGATGTAGTAGATTTAATTACAGTAATAATAGTAGATTGTAGATTTAATTGTATTAGAAGTAGTAGTAGTAATTGTTGTAGTAGTAGTAGATGTAATAGTAATAGGAGAAAAGGTGTCCATCACAATAGCTCGTATTGACGTAAATGCATTCGCTGAATGATATCGCGGCAGTCATCAAACACTCGACGGATATTCTCAGTGTCCACAGCACACGTGAAATGGGGGTAGCAGTAGTGCTTGTTTTCTCCACTTGCTGTACTAATACGCTGTTCGAAAATAAAACATAAAAAACCGAATTAAAATTTTGGAACATATTTGAATAGTTTCCGGTTAGGAGAACATATATTTTGTATGGAGACGTGGAGACACCGTGTTTTTGTAACCGCGCGACTTACGAGAAATTCATCCCTGATGAAATATTTGGCGCGGACGAATTCAGGATCGTCACCAGGTTCCGAAGCGGCGTCCCCTGGCGTCGTGTAGCGGGAAAAATCCGGAAAGTAGTCTTCCAGCTTTGATTTACCTATTTTTACTTTCTCCTTCAGCAAGTCTTGCTTGTTCAGGAAGAGAATCACTGAGATTGTCCGCAGCCACCTGTTGTGGGATTGTTCAGATAAACGGAAATACACAAGTTAGGCCATATTTCATTATTTGGGCGTAATGTATTTTGAAAATGGGATTTTGGTTAAACGCACCTATTGTTCCAAATGCTCTTGAATAATTCGAGGGACTCCTTGAGCCGATTTTGGGAAGCGTCTTCTCTGAGGACCATGTTGTAACTGCTGCACGCAGTCACGAAAATGATGGCAGTCACGTCATTAAAACATTGAATCCACTTTCTCCGTTCGTCCCTTTGTCCGCCCACATCGAACATGCTGTACGACAAAAACAAACAATTCATTAGGTCTGGCTATCTAAATTACATTGTTGCTGATATTTTAAAATATATTTAAAATGCGCCCTCTGGCGGTAGTTGTAAATATATGACGTCACTTACTGAAAATTTACTTTGTCCACTTGAAATCTTGTTTCGAAAATACCCGAGGTTAGAACACGACACCGCAATATATCCTGCTCCGTAGGCGTATAATTTGGCTGCTTGATTTCACTAACTTTATCTAAAAAACTGGATAAAAAACAACAAAAATATTTAATTAGTTTAAAATACTTTTTCCATAACTATCATTAATTACAAACCAAAACCATATTCACATGAGCGGCGTCCCAGTTTTCACAAAAACTTATTAAAACAGACAGCATGTCATTCAAATATATGCAAAGTGTCCAGTTTGTCATTCCTTTTATTACATTTATTTGACAACAAACTGGCCATTCATAAACATATATTTTTTATTCATTCATCTTTTTTCATTTTTTGAATGGACTTTTATGTGTGCCCATTTTCGCTTTCACTCCACATCACTCTCTCTCTCTCTCTTCTCTGCTTTCTCCAGAGAAAATGTCATGCCTCGTGCCACACACACAAATTGTTTATTTTTATCCCAAGCAGAAAAGCAGAAAAAGCTGTGGGGGTCCACTTACACACATTAGATTTGAATCAAAAACATCACAAGAGCAAAACATGTCCTATATAGACCGAGCAGAAAATTTCACACAAGTTGAAAACGAGGCAGAGAGAGAGAGAAATCTGTCAAAAACTAAAACCCATTTTCTCTTTGGCTTTCTCTCTTATCCCTTTCACCGTCCAATTTACTATATACACCTCTGTGCACATGTCCGAATGTCGGTGTATTTACATCAAAAGGGCTATGTAGTCAAAGATCAATATCTCGCATCGTAAAAAGTAAAAAAACGACAACAAGGTGAATGAATAATAATAATAATAATAATAAGTGGAGACATAGAGTAGAGTATATTTATTTTTAGACCGTGTCCAACTATTTTGAGCCAGGAAAAAATGGAAAGCAACTTTTTTAAAGAAGATGAATCATAAACGTAAACACGGCAACATTACCGAAAATAATAATTGGCAAGGTCGCCATAATAAACCTGGAGAAAGAGTGGAGAAAGCAAAATATATCTCACAAAAATTTCCGGAATTAATTTCACGTCATTAAGTATATTTTTGTTAAATATTTTGTTCGGATTTTAAAACGTTGCCACACGGCTTATATGTTAGTTGACATATATTTTGAAAGTTGAACCATATTTCAGTTCATCATATATTTCCCGAAATAAAATACGGACGTCCAATTTGCCCTAAACTATTTAAACTATTTGTAGACAATACCATGGCGATTGTCAAAATAATGATCCTAAAATGATCACATATATCGGGGCAAACTTTTTCCCCTTTTATAATATGTAGGCCAACGTAACGAAACCAAAATACTCAGCCAAGCCATATACAAGTCTATTCAGTTTGTGCAAAATACATGTGCTTTGGACTTTGCTCGCTTCGCTTCCCTGTGCTCGCTCGCATCAACAGAACCCAAAAGTATTATATAGCAAGTAGGTATCCTATATAGCCATGGAAATACGAACAAGGAAGACGAAGAAGAGGCAGACACACACACACCGCACGCATTTTCTACTCCTTGTGCTTATTAAGCTTCATTACAACAATACATTTTTAGATAGGTATACCTTTTCATAAACCTATATTTGGAGTCAAGTTTTAGTTGGTATTCTATTTTGGTGCTCACACAACTCAACAATTTCTCTATGTACCTTTTCGGCTGGGAGAGATGAGCTTTCTCTTGAAACCCACCCCCGCTATAGGACAAAATATTCTTCTCTCTACTTATTTCACTATTTATAGCTTTCTCTCTCTTCTTCTTCTTCTTGTTCATGTGCTCGTCGAAAATCTAAATTAGGCCATAAAGTCAAGTCAATCTTTTTTTCAAAAACTTTCTCTTCGTTCTCTTCTTCTTGGTTGTCCGTCTCTTTATCCATCTCTCTCTCTCTGCTTTCTCTTTTTACTCTAAAGTTATTTTTACCTGAGTTCGTAGTATATATATTTTTTATCGCGTGTGTGTGCAAGTCCGAGTGTCGAGAAATAAAAATATAGCTTAAAGTAAAAGTTTTTTTTATTCGCCCGTGTACCCGTAACCTATTTCCCAGCCAGAGAGAGAGAGAGAATACTACTCTCTCCTATTATTATCCCACTTTTCCCAGCAAAATCATTATAGACCCTGCCTTCGCTCGCGCGCGACTAGTATTTTCTTTGCTGGAGAAAATGGGCCAAACATATTTTCCCTCTCTTTATTCGAGCTGTTTTAGAGGTGAAGAAAAGAAGATAGAAAGAAGAAGGTGGTAAAACAATGACACCATTTTTTATTGCTACTTTAAAATCATGTTGCCGTAAATATGCTTGAATTCGCTTCCAATTACCGGAAATTATGTATCGGAATTTTACGGTAATTTTTTGGTAAAGCATATTTAGAAGACGACCTTAAATATACTTCCGGAAATTGACTTCCGGAGTGAATATTTTAGTGAATGGAATGTATTTCGGTTTAAACTTAAACTTGCCAATTTTGGTATTTTACAGATATGGGCTCAGGAAGAATGATGATTGATTGGCCAGACACAACATTCCATCACGTAGCAAGCCGCATTCCTTTCCGTTTTTAAAAATATGTAGCAGACACCTCATCTTTCAAATATGTTTAGCTACCTATGTATATATTATTTTAAAACCGTAACAGCTTTCTATTGGCTTTCCGCAGAGGCTCGCAAAAAAATTTCCGTAAATTGTCAAACTTTGACGTCGCCTAAAATATCCTGAAACGGATTTAGGACTTTATGGCATATTTAGATGTTGTTTCCGTAATTACCGGATTTACGGTATATTTGGTCATCTGGTCCGAAAATATGCTCTACCGTATCTATGGACCGTTTCATTATCAAAATAGCGACTCCTGTTTTTAGACAGGACTGTCCTAGCACCAAGCTAATATTTCAGAGTGTTCATCATCATCATCAACAACATCCGAGGAAGGCAAAAACAAAAAAGGAACATCTTTGCAAAACCAGAACATATATAGGACATACGTAGAGAAATATAGCCGCTTTTGCTTTTCCTTTCGTCTCTCTCTAAAATATCCATCCGTCTATCCATCCATCTCACTAGATGCTATTCTGTGTATATTTGTTATTTTATATTCTGTTCATTTCACTCTCTCTCTCTCTTCTTGTGTTTCGGGATTCTATTTTTAACATTTTATTCGCCAGAGAAATATGCTGGAGAGGCTAAAAATAGAATTTCATTTCATCATCATCGTCAGTAGAAGCAGCGGCAGAAGGAGAAATCGTAAAGGAAGCATGTACTCTCTCTTGAGCTTCTAGCTCTCCTCTCAAAAAAATAATATTTTGATGTTGTTGTTGTAGATACAAATAGACGCAAATGTAAAATGGAATTTGAAAAATGAGAATAATATGTGGATCAAGTACAGGCATATCCATATATAATTTTTATAACATGTGTGTCTACCCGAGTGTGTAATCTGTTGCGAGAATATATGGATCATCTTGATATAATTTGGCATTATGTTTCACCTGCAATTTTTGGAATATAAATACGATATAGCACATAGGGAGAAAAGGTAACCAAATATTCGCAGTTTTTTTGGAAATATGATTCAAAGTATAATTAGTTGTAAGTGCGTCGTTTCTGCAAAATAAATTCAGAGTGTACAACTGTCAGAATTGATTTAGTTTTTAGGTGAACCATGACGCCTTATTGTGGAATTTAATTAGTCGACCAACAAAAACTGACAGTAATTTATTATTTTGTTATTTGTTGTCATGTTGAGCCATAAAAATGTTAATACATTAGTACCGCAAATTGAAAATATTTTAAAACAACAAATTATTTCACACGCCCTTTCAAAAATATTTTTAACAAGTTTTTTTTATTTACATTTCCAAAAATCTCAAACATTTCAATTATTTTGAAAAAGATTTTCATAGACAACCTGTAATTAAAATCTCAAAGTCCCATTTTCCCCAGCATGTGTATTTGTTGTTGTGCAATAAAAAGGGCTTTAGAAAGTTGTCAACTTGCAAAAGCCCAAAACAAATACAAGCTCTCTCCTTTCTTCCTTCCCATCAAAAACTCATCCCATGTACATATCTCTCTTTCCCAAACAAAACATGCACACCTTTCTCTCTTCTGCCAAAAAAACCAACACAACAAAACGTCTCTCGCTCTCTGTAATATTTACAATTTTTTTTCCTCGTCTTCTCCTGCCATTCCGAAATGCTGGAAAACCGAGCCATTCTCTCTCTCTTGCTCTCTCTCTAGGCCACCAGCACACAAAAACGAGTAGCAACATTTTCAAATACAAACCATATATAGATATATCCACACATATACTCTGCTATAGTGAAAATAATATTTTTTTGCTCACAATTTCCGAGAAAGTACGGAAAAGCCGAAGGGAAGCCGGAACACCCAAAAAGACACATTCTGAGGCTGTGTCATCATCACCATCCCATACACACATGCATATATATCGCCACACACACAAAACCATCCTTTTTTCCTCTCTCTCTCTCTAAACCATGCCATACAAAATGCATAATATTTTGCATTTCGCGAACAGAAACACGGGAGCAGTATAGCCAAATAACCAACATATATATGAGCTATGTGTGCAAGGCAGCTGTACCAGCAGCACACAAGCAGTAGCGAAATATATTACTATTTTTTTTGTTTTAGGGAAAAAGAAGAAAACCTTCCGTATATTTGGAAGTATATACCAGCTTTGGAAAGAGAGAGAGAGAAGTTGAGAGAGAGGGACCCGACCACCGACGCAAATCCATTTTTAGGGACTCGGGTTCTAAAAATAGACTCTTGGTTTTCTCACACACAAGCAGAGTAGGAGCATATCAAATAATGTTTCATGTTTTTTTGCTATATCTCTTCCACGTTTCTATGACTGCCTGCCCTTTTTTACAGCTTTTCGGAGAAATACTTTTCAAAAAACATATCAACATAGCGCATATACCCATTCATGTATGGAAACCCTTTGAAACATATTTTGAGGTATATTTGCCCGAAATAAGAGACAAACTTTCACTAGAGCACATATATACGGCCAGGTATGGTAGGGAAAATGTTACAATATTTTTTGTTATTATTATTATGATTTCTTCTTTTTTTTTGTATATACGAATTTTTTTTTCGTTCTGGGGAAAGCCCCGTGCTTTCTCGGGGGTGGTCGGCCCGAAAACCGGTGACTTTGATTGGCCTGCGCTGATCAATATTCTTTTTTGCTTTTTCTCTCCTACATATAAGTAGTAAGCCGTGTGGAGCGTATATGTGGAAGCTCTGTGAGGAGATGTATGTACTATTTTGCTGGGAGAAAGTGGGATATTTTGCAAAAACCTATATAATTACTGTTATGAATATTATATTATTATTTTTGTGGATGTGTCTGTGTCTGTGTGTGTGCGCCGTTTTCTGCCAGGCAGGATTTGAACAGTAGGTGAAATGGAATGAGAGAAAAGAGGATGAGAACAGAATGGTTTGGTGAAAGTAAGTAAAAAATGGAAAATTGCAACTTTCTCTCTAGCTCGCTTTCCCTCTGTCTATTTCTCTTTGACGGAGAGAAAGCGAGGAGTAAAAAAGGGAAAATCCGCCGTTTTTTGGCGTTGACTTCAGAGTCTGTCGATTTATCTGTGTGTATGCAAGTAAGTCGAAGGAGTAGGATTTTTTGTTGAGCAAGATAGGAGAAAGCAAGAAAGAGAAAGTTGAGCTGAAATCATGGGAGGAGGAAGGGAATAGAAAAACAGGAGTCCACAGACTTTGGCAAATGTAACTAGAGTATATGAGATTGCAAGTGGTCGGGCAATAACGGTTAAAATTGATATAAATATGTGTTATAAATAATTTCCGAGAAAAACTTCAAAAAAAATCTTTATCAGATTATTTTGTAAATTGCTTAGTGAAATCTTCGGAATTAGCTATTTTGGCTAATGGGCCCGGGATTATAATCTTTTTACAATTTGAATCGCCCGGGATTTATAACTTAAAAATTTAAGGGGCCCGGGATTTTAAACTTTTTAAATATTCTCGCCAAATAATTCCGTAAAATATATTTCATCAAGCTCTAAATTTCCGGAAACATATTTCTGAACGATATTAACAAATCTCATAAGCATATATTCAAGTCAATGGCACAATTTTCCCCTAAGCGTCACCAAGGCTACAACCCGGCTCGGGAGTGCGCCCTATGCCAAATACACCATAATTTTTTTGCGTTTCCTCACTCCCGTTTCTCCCTATACACTCACCATGCACTGAACTCGGGATGAATGGATTCTCTTCTTCCGCCCTCCGCTCGGACCCACTAAACCCGCTTCCCTCTTTTCTCCACAAAAAAAATCTTGACGACGTAAAATCATTACAAGCTCACATATATACATATTTTCTTGTTCCAAAAAATCCGATCATATCGCCTTTTCTTCTTAACCCATATATCTACCCACTCTATTCTCTTTCCACCTTTGTCAACCTTGATCGTCCAAAACAATCCAAACAAATAAAATTTCATCCTTTTTAAATCCTTGGCCCTAATGGTCAATCTTAAATATATTTCCATGGTAACCGACATATTCCTTATTTCGTTGAACAGAATATGTTGCCATGGCAGCGACTTGAAAACGTAACCAGTTTTAAATATTCCTGCCTGGACGACAATGACGACGGCCTGCATGCATAATGAAAACCGGATGCAGTGTCTTTTATCATTCTTCCTGCTTTCCTCTTGTCAGACCCGAGCTTGTAGATTTTTTAGATGAATGAATGTAGCCGAAACAGGAAGAATCAGAATCAGGAAAAAATTCTCTCCTGCTTCTGCGGCCTATGCCTGCATGTGTGTACACTTCTGCCTCTCTCTAGAGTACAAGAAAAAAAATAAAAAAGCCGACAGTTTGGTCTGCTGTTTTGTCAGAATCTCTCTCTCTCTCTCTCTCTCTCTCTCTCGATTCCACTGCTGCTGATGATGTTGATCATCATGATCGTCGTCTTCTTCGTGTGGCCGTGTCTGAATGACGTCAACGGGTCGGCACACAAGTGTACACACCACACACCGTATACATTTTTTTCAAGAGTTTTGTAGTAGTAGTAGCGGAATGGGAAAATGATCAGAGAAGAAAACATGAGTAGAAGCGGTGGTGTTTTCAAAACACTTTATTACTCAACAACATCAACAACAATGAATGGCGTACAAAAAAGCGTGTACCCACTCGAAACAAATTTTGATGGCCGTGTTTGCCAAGAACATATTCCCGAGTATATACGAACATGGCACACAATTTAAAACCAAGTTTCATTCATGAAAATATTTTTTGTACGCTCCATTTATTATATTCATTGGCGTTTAAATCATGGCCGAAATTTTTCGGAAAACTTTAACGCCACCTGAAAATATTTTGGTAAAAATTTTTTGGAAAATATTTTTAGAGGTGGGCAAAATGGTCAAAATTTAAATAGTGACCTTTTGACCCCCCGGCTGAGAACAAAAATTTGTGGGCGCGCCCATGAAGTAGGTAATCATCAAGTGTGTACGAAGTATTTTGTGACGACATTCGGTGCAGTCGTCAGAGGAAAACGAGTGTGTAGAAAAGGGACTGATTATTATTTCCTCGTGTTTCCAACACACCCCCACACAAAAAACAAACTAGCTTGGAGCTATCCTGGTAGCGTTTTTTAGATATATATAGCAAGTGGAAGTGGTAGTGGTGGTAGCAGGAGAGAAAATAATGAGGTGGGGGTTACAAGGTACACAAGCAAAAAAAGAGAGAAGATTATCTGCTTGTTTTTCTTCTTCTCCCTTCTCCTTTCTTTCTTGCCACACGAGCTTTGCAGCAGTATCGCGCCCGGCCAAACCCATCGTAAAAAAATGTACAACGAAAACTGGAGAGAGAAGAAGAATGGCTTGTGTGTGACGTCAAGGTGAACTGTTGTTTTGTGGAAACGCGGTAGCCTGTAGTTGTAAAAAAATTGTAACAGGAGAGCAGAGAGAGAGAGAGTGCATCAATGGACAGAGAGAAATTCCTTTGTTTTTGAGGAAGGGAGTGTAGGTGGACGGATCATTGTTAAATTTCGATTTTACAACAACTGGAGAAGGAGAGGGAGAGATGTGAAAATTTATTTTTAGAATAATTGTTTGCGTTGGCATTATTAAATTTGGAGAGGGAAAAAAGGGAAATGCTCCCACGACTCGGGCACGTGGACAATTGCTCTGGAGTGGAAACAGTTAAAATTTTGAGAGAGAGAGATATAAAAGCAACCTGTGTCGAGTGTGGGATGACGCAAGGAAAATGTGAATGAAATTTGGCTACCGGACAGTTTGTCCAAATTTGTTTAGGCTAATGAACCAATGGCCTAAAAATATTAGCCAAAATATTTTTGACCAAATATAATGAATGGGCTCGAAATTTAAAGAAATAAAATTTATGACGGATGTTGGAAAATATTTTTTTAGCCAATTTTCCGTAAACCATATTCAGATTCTATTTTGACAGATGAGGATCATGACAGCGCAAATGATAACCGTATTTACTCTCAGTAATATGATAAGTGTATCAAGTAGTGGTCGTAGATTTATTTGAAATAATCCTACTCAAAAACTTTCACTCTTGTCTATATTCACATGATGATGATCACCCGTTTTCTTCTTTTGTCTAATGTTCTCCTCACTGGTGTTCAAATAAACTTGTGGGAAGAGAGAAAGAGAGAGAAAAGCGATTTATACACATACAAGTGAAAGTTCGGCCATTTTACGCCGCCACACATATATATTCTCCCTCTTGTCATTTACATATTTTAGCGACGACAGAGAGCCACTTCCAGATTTAGCCAGACTTGTCTCAAGAGAACAAAAGAAAGTCTCCAGTTTAGATGATGGCAAGTCTGGAAAAGGAATATCCTGATTGAACCGGAATCGAATGTCTGAATTGGTTTTCAAAAATAAAAAATTTAGTTCTTCTAGCCATTTCTCAAGTACATTTACCCAAAAACAAGCGTTCCATTTTATTCAGGAAATATATGGTAACCTGGCGGAGTAAAACAGTTTATTAAAAGCCGTTTCAGAATATACAGCAGTTAACATTGAAGGCGGTACATTTTTTATTTTCCCGCAAGAACCAAGACCAGATCAAGTTCAGGAATTTCAGTTCATATGAGTAGAGTGTACGGATCTGTTTATTTTTTGAGATGGTGAAGCAGCCGCATTCACACCAGATATACTGTTATCCGAACACATATGCACGCTTCCATAATAAACAAATTTGTGGCTGTTCTCTTAATGCTCTGCTTTGGCCAGAAAAATGCAAAAGACGCCGCGAAAAAAACGCAAGTCTGGCTACTAATTTGTTTTGGTGATAAAATTACTCTCAGCTCTATTTATAATGGCATCTGATTTACTAAATTCGCTGTAATAGCTTAAATAAATATATGTTGTATTGGAAGGCCATTATATCGGGATTGCAAGTGCAAATGGCCGTAAAATATGTGGCTAATAAAAATACACACCTTCCTTCCATCCGACCAATTATGACGATATGTTTTTCTGAGAAAAGGAGCGGTAGCCAAAGACTGACACACTTTTTTCGGATCTTAAGAAATATATATTCCTATAAGCCTGAGATTGAGAATAGCAAAATATATTACTAGACAGAGAGACTGTCTTTCTCTCTCTCTGTCTCCTCAAGATAATCCGATATAGAAGCTTATGCCCTCCTGCTTTACTCCTACACCGTCCATTCAATCTCATCCTCATCCTATTTCAAATCAGAGACAGCGGCAGATGCACAGCTTAAATATTTTATATGCTTATTATTGTGTACAAAAAAATATCGCTCTTATTTTCATTTACAAGAGAGAGATAGACTGAATGGGATTTATTATTGTAATTTCTCGAGTGGGAGGTGCATAGAATAAAAAATATATATTTTGTGTCTATTTTTACCTGATGTTTATAAACTGGGAAGCCGCTTCATGTACTTTTGTGTGATGAATTATGGTTATTTTTATTTTATGTTGTCACGTGATAGGAGCGTGATATGTGGTAAGAAAGTTGAAAATGTACTTACTATTTTGCACAGTCTATTAATTGATATTCATTGGATCTTTCAAAGCAAGATTGGACGCCTCTGTCCTTCCACAGGTTCTCGGTGTGCTCGTAAAACTCCTGCAAAAGAAAACACGGATAAAAATATGTTGAAAAAATTTGAACAAATATGTTGATAAAATTTTTCCAAATGGCGTCAAAATTACAAAAAAACGTCATCAGATTTTAGATTGAAACTTTGAATAATTTTGACATCAGGAAATGGAAACCAATTTCAGCCAGAAAGTTTAGCATGAAATGAAATTTTAAACTGAAATTTGAGCTATTTTTACGTCGAGTTTCTTTTTTCGAAAAAAAAATTAAGACAACTTGGAAATACACGTGTATAAAGATGGCTTGTTATAATTAGACTTGGACGACGCGTAATATAGAATATGATCCCACACCAGAGAATATTTAATATGCCATCATCTTATTTATATTTTGAGCAAGCTGTAGAAAAACATATACATAAATGCTGGTGATCACTTACAGAAGGATAATCGAAATCAGGTTGGGACGCTACGTCTTGAATATAATCCACTCTAAATTGGTTTTCCGGATGTTCCAATGCTACCGGTGGAGTTAAGGTACTCATGGCGCCTGAAATTGTCTACAAAATACAAAACAAGATGAAGTGAAATGAATACACATTTTCTTTTTAGGTATCATTACCGATCTACCAACATTATATACATTTACATGGAGAGTAAAATTTAATTTACATTTTCGGCGGTGTCGTCGTGCAAAAAGTTTTTGTTTGGTTTTGGGATGGCCAGGATATTAGTAGGCGAGTATATTTGATGAAGACGTGGTGTGGAGAAAAGGAAGGATAGTCATTTAATCGCATTTAATTTGCAAGGGAAAAAGTTTTTAGTGAGGTTGGCTGTTAGAAAGAGAGAAGGAGCAAGGCTTTTGGTTTTCCCTACTTATATTTCAGAACGATGATGATGATTCATATGGATGGAGATGGAGAGAGAAAGAGAGGCAGTGATTGAAAATGAATTTGAGCATGTTTTTTTGGAGGATGGGCTGCCGGGAAACACAAGACGACAAGTTGTAGTAGCGACAACGGTACAACGTTTTTTTTTGGTAAAATCCCTGCTGGGTTTATGATAGATTTAGTTGTTGCTCGCGTCTACAGAGAGAGAGAGAGTGGAAAATGGGTTCATGGTGCTGTTGTGTATGCAAATAAATGGGGATTTTGCGGAATATATATGGCTCGGTAGTAGTGGTTTTGTTGAGAAGAAAAAAAATTGGTGAGACGGTTTGACGACGTGTAACAAATTAATATGGACCGAGAGAGTGGAGTGGGGAAAAACAATGTTGAGATTAAGTTGGAGTGGAGGTAAGCTTTTTGTGATGGTTTTGGGAGAGATTTCTGTTGTTTTGGATACTGGGCATGTAAAATCTAATTAGGGACGACAGGTATGATCATTTAAAGTGGTCTATATAATTTTTGGGGACTTGAGGACCATTTGAAGTGTAGTTTCCGGGAATATGATGAGGTATATTTTCCGGAAATACGATGAACTATATTTGCCGGAAATATTTTTAAGCATATCTGCCGGAAATATTTTTAGGTATATTTGCCGGAAATGCAAGATATATTTCTTCAAGTTGTCGCCGAAATATATTTCATCAGTTTTCCGGAGATGACTATTTATAAATTTCTCCCAATAAATTATAAACTGTGACTTTTAAATCATTCATCCATTTAAATTCGTTGGCCTTAAAAATTATTTCGTCGTTAAATCTGTATCATGGTCAATAAGTTAAAAATTTGGTCATAAATTCATCTCAAATTCATTTCAAACGTCAAAAAATATACCCGAAAAATATGTGTCAATTATTCCGGAATATCGAATGACGGTCACCTCTCTAAATTAGTTTACGGTGTCACACGGAGCCACACAAAAGCATGGACACCAACAAAAACAAGTGCCGTACGGAAAACCATCCTCATCACATACACAAACAAAACTGGATACATATTTTTTTGCGCTCTTCTGCTCCCCACACAAACACGTATAAAAATATATATATATATTCATTCAGCCCATTTGGATCGATAAACAAGTGAAAGCACCTACTACTCTATCAAAAAATATATATCCATATATCCTCGTTTTTCATATCAATCCATCCATACCTTTCCATTTTGGTGTGTGGATGCATCAGAGCAGCACTTTCACCATCGCATCGCATCCTTCTAAACAAACCTAGCCAGCCGTCAACTTCACTCTCCTTTTTTGCAACATATTCATTTCACCCAAAAAGAACCGTACAATTGGTCTCTACGTTTTTTAAGCACATATATGATATTTTTTTATCTATTTTATGCCTCTTTTGGCAAATATAACATGAGTTAGTTTGCGAGTGATTGAAAGAGAAAGAAAGAGAAAATATATTTGAATATATTTTTGGGCCACTTTTTTCTACATTTCCACTTTCACGGCGAAACACAATCCCCGTCTATATTCTTCAGATAATAATTTTATATCTGTTTCGGTGTGGCTGGACTTGAATTGCATGCTTAGCTCAACAAGCTACTAGCAGCAGAAAATCTCTCTCTCTGGCTTGCTAGCTCATATCTCCGTATGATTAAATATCAGCTTATTAAACAAATAATATCCGCTCGAGATAGACACTCAAGTGTTTATGCCAACTTTTTTCCAGCTGTATCCGAACAAGTAGAAAATAAATATGATTTGTGTGTGTGTGTGTGTGTTTATTTATTATTATTATTATTGTGGCTGCTGTCGTTGTACCCAGTAAAATAAACGGACTTTTTTGGAATATATTGAACGACGAATAAAACAAACAGAAAAACTGAATGTTATTATTATATGCATCACACAGCTTTCACTCTGCTGATTATATTTCGGTCGCGTAATAATATATGCTCCAGGATTACAATATTTTTTTTCTTATTTGTTTACGTCTACTCTACAACCACAAACGATAAGTTATCATCATATAAAAAGTTGCTAGGATTCATTTTTAGAAACAACGTGTAATATATTTTTGTGTGCAGGTTATATTTTACCAGGTAACGGATTGCCATACTAACCTACATAACAGATAATTAAAATGTTCCTGGTAAAAAAATTTGGCCATAAAATTTATTAGACAAATTTGTCTCTAGACCAACATATATTTGACCAAATTTCCGGTAACGGAGACTAGGTAAACTTGAAAGTAGTCTGGAAAGTGTGTAAATTAAATTAAGCGGTGATTAATTTTTCCAGAAGGAGCACAGCCGAGCTGAAGAAGAAGCCGAGACTCCTTTTTGCACACGATAAATTGATTATGGGAGGTAATGTGAAGGAAAGAGGTATCAAGGTCATGCATCAAGTGTCGAATTATATTTCTCAATCGTTCACTTTAAGAAAATGGTTAAGAAAAAGTTAAGAAGTTATAAAAAACTTACCAATATTGCATCTCTAATGTTCTTCTTGATATCTTCTATTTTTTGTCGTTTCTCTCTGTAAAATAAAAAAACAAGAGAAAATTCCAGTCAGACTTTGACTCCAGTCGAGTAAAAAATACAGATATGCCGACAATGAGACCATTTAATTTTGCAATATGAACTTCTTGGCAACAAAATAAATTAACGGACATACAAAAAAATATTATTATGGTCTAATCATGTAAATCGTTTAAAAGATGCACACATGAGTCACCCGTAAAAATCGTCGTTGTTTTTGCTGCTGTTGCTACTGTTTTCCACTGCTACCATTATTATTATTATAATGAGTCATGTAATGTGTTATGTAGCGCATCTTTCTTCGGCAAGCCCAGTAGCTATAGCAGACAGCAGACGGGATTGAGTGACATGTCGGGTAATTTACACGTGCAAGGTTAAGTTCACAAAAAAATTATAGTGGATAATTAAGCACAACACCTAAGAAGACAGGCCATAATAACCAGGGTTGCAAAATCGTCCCAAATACTGAAGTATGTTTCCAATTTATCTTGGGAAAATGGCTTTAAAAAGTAGTTCCTCCCCAACATTTTTAATTGACAGAATTTAAAGGAAAAATCCCGGATAATATTTTAACATGTTGTGAAAGATTTTACAACCCTGGAAAAAATATTTTCTTAAAAATGGAAAAAAATATGAGTTAACTTACTCTTCACTGAATCCATCGACGTGCAATATTCTCATTTGTTTCACGATGGTGCTTTTACCCGACTCACCGGCGCCTGCAAAAATTTATATAAATCACGACCATTAAAATCTTTCCAAAGGTACATTCCATGCGGTTTGTTTTCTTCTGTAAGAAAATTGTCCAAGTTTTTGTCGGATTGCTTACCGAGTAGAAGAAGGCGATGTGTGGCCCTGTAGACCTGTTTGTCCTTCTGAATCTGTGCATTGATGCGCTTGTTGGCTTCCTTGCGCCGTTTTTCATCTTCTTGGTCAGATTTGGAGGTGCCACCACCGAAGCACCCCATGACATTCGGGCAGGGGAGCCGTTTGACTGACAGCTCCGTCACACCCTAATTATCAAACTCCTTCTATCTCTCGCACTTCTCACACACTACCAAACTTAACCGAAAACTATTGCAATATATTTTTATTCTTTTTTTTCCTTGCTTCCTTTCTCTTTCGCTTTCCACCCACGCACTTTTCTAAACCAACACACTTTTCACTCGCACTTCAAAAAAGAACAAATTAATTGATTATTAATTATTCATTCCTTTTTAATTGTGAACTTTTTCCGATAAAAGATCAGCACCGAAATAATTTTTTCCTCTCTGATGAACACTTATCCGGTGGGATATTTTTTCTTGCCGCTTTCACGTGGTCGAAAATTTTTGAAGAATTTAAACGCCGCTCACTTTAAATTTAAATATATTTTTTGAAATACTGATGAATATTATTTTAACAGTCCATGTCCACGATATATTTAAAATGGTGTAATTTTATTTAAAATTCTGATCAAAATGAATGAATTTTTTAAATTGATTTAGATAAATGAACACATTAAATATTTAATAGAAACTTATCAATAATAAAATGAATATACTTTTTTTACTGGAATGTAGTAAATATTTTTTTTAATTTTAAAATAATTAAATAGCAATTAAATAAATGATTAACCGGTGATTAAATCATGATGGCACTGATATAAACACGTTGACAAAAAATTAATAGAAAATAAATATATATACACCATTTTCCATTCACTTTTGTTACAACAAAATATTTCCGCTCACTTTTTTTAATTTTCACACTATTTTTTTGTCCTTCACTTTTCCTGTAGCTTTCTCCACCATTTTCACTCCGCTCGACATGTTAATTTCGCAGATTTTTATGAACTGTTTCCAAATCACTTATTCACTTTTTAAAAAATTCACGGTGACCGACGTCAAAATATCGCTAATATTGATTGTTCATTATATCACTGACCGTTCTTAACGTGTTCACGTTAAACTATCACGCCTGTAAAAAAATAAAAAAATAATCCGGTTTAAAAAATTAATTATTTTTTTTTCACATCCTTTCATAATTTAATTACACTTTTTTTTACCTAACACTATAAAAAAATATAATTAAACGGTATCTAATTTCATATTCCAAATATTTTCGGAATATATCCCATCAGCCCCGTAAAAAATCACATGGCGCTATGTACACTATCCAATTTTTTTTCCATTTTTTTTCTACCAATTTTTTTTTCCTTGTCTTTTGTGGCAATAGCTTTAGCAAGCGTATATACATGCTCGAGGCAGGTGAAAATAATTGGCAAAGGTTTTTTATCGATTATCTATCTATTTTTCTTTCTATTTCTCTCTCTCTCTCTCTCTAGAGCAGAGCTGGTAGCTCGTGTCTCGTAAATAAAGTGACCATTTTTCTGCATGTTTGCTGCTTTTGCCACTGGTATTTCCCCATTTTTTTCTCTTCTTTTTTTTCTGCTTTCTCCTCACCTTTTTACTATCCGCTCTTGTTGTCTAGCAAACAAAAATGGAATAAGGTCGCCGTCGCAACGCCGCCGTATGCCGCGCCGTGGCTGAAGAAGAACAAGAAATATTATATATATATTTTTTTCGGATGACCACAACGGCAAACGGTTAAAAAGGTGAAAGCGTTTCTTAACTACACTTTTATTTGATGGCCAGTGTGTTGCGTAACGGTTAGATAGAATAAGAAACGTAATCGTACACCCAACATCGCTCCTGTCATTTAAACAAAGTGACCAACAGCAGCGGTCATTCCCTAATAATTATTATGCATACATTTTCGATATTGGCGAAAAAATGTCACAGAGATTTTTTGTGTTTGAGTGTCACATCACGCACGCGTTTGCCCTCTGCAACATTTTATGCAATTATGTTGCAGGTCAGGTTAAAATGGCAAAGGTCAGTGATAAAAAGTTCACGGGATATGGTTATGACAATATTTATTAATCTGATGTTAACCAAATGCACTGTCCTCCTACACTGAAAATGTCATTTGAGTCAATCAATCAGGAAATATCGTTATCTATAATAAACTGATTAAAAGAATAAAATGCACCGAAAGTTCCGAGTTTCTCGGAAATACGGAACTGATGCAGTGAGCGACGTCAAGATACGTCAAAGCTTAACAATTGTCAATTCTGTTGATGCGACTGATAAGCACAGTGTCCCTCGATATGCTCTGATGTTGTGCTTAGCACAAGGAAAATGAATGGAGACATCAACAGCTTAAATATTTTTTATGCACTGGAGAACATGTGTGAAAAATCCGTATTGAAAATATAGGCAATGCCATATGTAATTACGGTTCACGTACAAAAACCTATATGTATCTGCATCTGTGCTGCTGCTTAAATTCAATTCAATCATTGAATGAGCTATCGCATCATCTGTCACGCTAAAATGCCAATATACAATAATACATGGCTCGTATGCCTGATGATGATAATAATTGAATACGTGTTTGGAATATGACGATCGCGGCGACGAAGATGATGATCTTTTTGCCTGTCGATGATAGCAAAAATGCGATATGGCAATCATCATCATCATAATGGCAGCAGAGTATTTATTAATGGCGATGATGATGAAGATGGTATTTATTATTTTAGAGAGAGATATGCCAAGCTGAAGAGTATATCATCAGCTTGGTATCTGTATCAAATACATTGCCACCAAAATCTGCAGCGGCACTAAATAAATAAAAAATCATTTCATTCTACAAAAACAATACGCGGCGTCGGTGCACATCATCTTCAACTCGGCATTCAACATACTCGCTCCTTTGATCTGAATATTGACTTGACGTTGCTGCTACCATTGTATGATCTGAAATATGATAATGATGAACTGTCTCTTTTGCATTATCATCTTTAGCATCCCATTAATATTGCTATTATTATCATCACACACCCCCGCCAATGCATCGTCAGGGCCAGACGAGGCCAATGTAACAAGCCATGTTGAAATGTTTCAATAAAATGACGATGCCAAGAATGAATTATGGGATACAATTCAGAGTGCAAAAATAAATACAAAAAATATTCGTGTCAAATTTGCTAATTAGCTGTAAAAAATAATAACCGTGTTATAAAAAAATTGTATTCATTTTTTGCCTAATGTTGGCGGCGTCGGATATGAAACCAGATTAAAATATTGGTTGATGCATTAATTACGGCATATATGCTTGAACAGAAACTAGATTCCGTTTTAAACCAGAAACTCGAGAAAACTGGTTTACAGCTGAAGCATATATTTTGATTAAAACTGGAAACTGGAATTTAACTGGAATTTCTGTGAGAAAATTATATACATCACCCATTATTTTCAAGATAAATATGGCTAGAGATTGAAACAGTTATAAAAACAAATATGTATGGTTTCCATAATTCCGTTTCTGATGATAGCTTATAGCTTAAGCTATTCTCTATCTATCCATCTCTCTCTATCTGTCTGTCTTTTTTTATTCACCTGGTTTTGCTTTATGTGTATTATGACTCTCTGCTGCTGCTTGGTCTGCCTGCCAGCCTGAATATATGTGAGTGTGGAAAAAACGAGGTCATCATCTGCTCAAATTGTATCAACCACACAGCTACACCAGCAGCAGCTATATAGCTCTAGAGCAACAGCAACACCACCACACCGCATCTACCAGACACAGACAAACCAAAAAGAAAATCCAAACGAAAAAAAATAGATCCACCCAAAAAAAGATAACTTATTATTATTATTATTATCACCATCATCACCGTGCAATATAGTAAGTAGCCACAGAAGAATACGAATACGAAGAAGAAAACAGAAGTCTTCTTCTTCTTTTTGTTCCACGCTATTTATTTATTATGGAATATTTGTGTTCAAGAAATACGAAAAAACGTGTTCTGCTTATTTCTTAAGAAATCATGATGATGATGACCAATGCGCGTGAAAATGATGACCAGCAGACAGACACAATGTTATCTTCCATTAGTCCAAGATATATATTCTTCTTGACGTTCGTGGGAAGATAAATAAAAATGATAATAATAAATGAATATGAGTTACATATAGCTACAAAAGAAACAACTTCCCAAAGTCACTAAGTCAAAATTACGGTTTACTTTCTCACACATATAACCGTTTGGTATAATTTTTTTTATTATTCTCCTACACGCGTTCTTATGACCACTTTAAATCACCATTTAGTGGTGTTTGGCGTTATAGCCCCACAAATTTACCAATAATGCCTTGTGTTGTTGTAAGGTGCTAATTGCCGCGCTAAATAACATTTCATGATCCCATATCCACCCCAACATTTACCCATGTAGCAAATTGCATTTTTAATGCACCATATATCCCACACAAAGAAAAACAATTAGCAACGACGACGACGACACCGAAAATCTCTTTGCTATCGTCATGGATATATTTGCGCAAAACAATCACTTTAGGTTGTGTTGCGTAACAATTAAATCTGATTGTTTAAATAAACATAAAAATACGTTCATATAAGCTGGATGAATAAAAAAAATGTCGTCGTCGTCGAAATTAAAACATATTTGAATAGGTCGAGAATATAGTGTGCAGTATTTCTGGCACCAAAATAACCATTCACTATATTTATATTTTATTTTTCTACCAGTCCATTATTTATTTGATTATGAATGACGACGAGTTTCGACGACGACGACAAACTAAAAAAAATGTTGAAGTATGTAGTAACAAGGTAACTTACATTTGTAATTGTAATAATCATCATCATAATATATTTTTGTGCTAATGATCTTCTCTTGTTGTTTGCTGGCATTAAACATACTGCACTATTTTTTTCTGCCTTCACTAAACTAAACTAACCGACAACGACCACATTATAAATTCCGCTCATTTCAATAATGCTCTCTCTCATTCTCCTGTACTTAAAAAAATGTAGTAGCACCAATAATAATAATAATTCTTAATGGCGTAATGCAATGGCAAATAATACTAATATTTTATTACCATTATTGTTATTACAATTAGCTTGTCTACTGCTTTTTTTAAAAGCGCTGGCACAAGAAAACCACAAAATAAATAACACGGCCATAGAGGACGACAGCGACTACAACAATTGTCGGTGTTGTTGGGTCGGACAAGCCTCTCTAAGGTCGATTCTTGTTTGTCGTCGTCGTCGTCGCTCAAAAAAAAAATTATTCATTCATTTTCCATTCAATTCATTTTTGTGTGTCATCTTGACGACCAACAAAATATATATTTGTACCCTAGTAACCGTATAATTTAACAAAAAGATTACCAGAAACACTTTTTAACGTCGCTTCAATTAAATTTTGTATTTTCGGCGCCGTTTAAACCTTTTTCACACCAAAATAATATCACACCACTAATTAGTTTTCCCACAGTTTACTATTACGATATCCCTAACTATATTTATAACATTTAAACTTAATTACAATTTACTTAGAGCTAGGTATATATTTTTACAAATATATTTTTCACACTTCACCTTATATATCCCGAAAGTGGTGCTCCACGAAATACTAGCTCATGATGATGGAATCTCTTGAGGACACGGACGATATTGCTGCTGATGATGTCCATGTTGATGATCATCATCCTCCATTCGTATCACCATGATCACCATTTTTTATAAACTCTCTATTAATTTCCAAAATCGAATGGAATATTTTCGGATAAATTAGATACACAAATACTTGATATTCCACTCCACACTCCTTGTTCCTTATTCAAAGAACAAGTTTTCCACATAAATATTTATTTCTCTGGAACTAGAACATTTTTATATTTTGGATTCAAACTTGCACAAAAAACCCAATTTTTGTTTCGGTTCCCCACCTTATTTTATAATTTGTTTAGGAACAGCACCGCACCAGCAAAATATATTACAACAATTGCGGATATTCTGGTTTAAACTTCAACACCAATTATCTTTTACTTTAAACTGCTTACAATTTGTCGTGGAATCTTCTTTCTAGCAGCCAAACATACACACACATGAATGGATATATGTAATTTTTGTAATATTTTTTATTTATTATTCTTTTCTCGTAATCGTCGTCCTCGCCGTTTTAGACACACATATATATTTTCTAGTTGCTATTCTCTCTCTTGTTGTGTTGTAGATGAGATGAGACGACGACTAATAATAATAATAATATGAGGAGTGTGCTCTCTTCTTCTTCTTCTGACGAAAAAAAAATCTTTTTTCGAAAAATATTATATATACATATTTATATATTGTAGTAGTAATATGTATTCTGGTTATTCTGGTGGTGGTGTTGGTAGTGATGTGATCATGTTGAAGAGAACAAATAATAATAATAAAAAAAGGAGCCACCAAGTTTTAGTAGAAGTAGACGAGAGGAGAAGAGAAGAAGTGAAAAAAAAATTATTATTTTTTTTTGTTAAACAAGTAATAGTAGTAGAGAGAGAAGATTTGTGTGGAGGCAGTGGCGCTGACTTTGTGTGTGATGTTGCCAGAAGCTCGCGAGAAGACTACCTTTCCATCCTTTTCTGTTTTTAACTATATATTACGCTAAAAAAGAGAGCTAGAGAGAGAGAGAGAGAGAGAAGAGCTGCCATAAAAGATATATAGATCGTCTTGCAAAATAATATGCGAAATTTTTTTTATATGGAGATATATAGTCATATAGCTTATATGGCGAAGACGAAACCGAAATATATGCGAAATATATTTTCAGGCTATATTTCAAGCATATTTGGGATATGTCCTTAGTATGAATTTCTGGATATTTACGGTACGGTATATTTGGGATATGGTATATCTGGCATATAGACATATATTTTTTTGGTGGATTTCACCAATGGAGAACTCCATGCGCCTGCCCTGCTGGCTTCTTTGAAAGATAGGCAGAATGAGAGAGAGAGAGAGACGAGTTTTTTTTCGTGTGGAATATGGAAGTGTATAGGAATAAAGGCTTGAAAAGGAGGAGAGCTGAGTGAAGAACAAGAACGAAGCAAGGTATATAAGGTGGAGAGGATGGAAAATGGAAAGGATAGTTTTTTTGTGGACGACTTGAATGTGGATGATGATGAAGAGGAGTAGAGAGATATGTGTGTGTAATGCAATGTAGGTGATACAAAAAAAATTGTTGGAAAATTTGTAATATTGTGCGAATATAGTAAGAGGATATAATGTATGTAGTAAAAGAGGAAGAAAATGTTGATAGGAGAGAGAGAGAGAAGAGGAGTAGATACGTGTGTGGAAATTTGTGCTGGTAGACTGTAACATTTGGCCAAGACAAACAAAAAAATTGGTATATGGGGAAGAAGTATGAACTGCTGAGATTATATTTTGTAGGGAATCGACAAGTTTGTCTGTCTGTAATGTCGGGAATAAAATTTTTTGTTCCGGATATAGCTGAACGAATTTGAACGTAAAATTGGACAAAATTTTTAAATGTGGAATTTCTACTTTGGAATGTTAGGAAATTGTACAAAATCGGCAATTTAAAAGAATCTGAATTAAAAAAATCTGAATTAAAAAAATCTGAATTAAAAAAATCTGAAATTTTTAGAAATCGGAAACTTTTTTGAAAAATGGAATATTTTTGGAAATCTGAAATTTGAGGATGCTGGAAAGTTAAAGAACGGATTATTTTTAATAAGCGGGAATTTTCAAGTGGGCGGAAATTTTAAGAACTGAAAATTTTTGCAAATCGGGAATTTTAAGAAACCCGAAATTTTAAGAAACGAGAAATTTTTAGAAATCCGAGATTTTAAGAAACCCGACATTTAAAAAACCGGAATATTTGAGAAATCAAAAATTTTTGCAAACCGGAAATTTTAGGTCGGGCATTTTTGGAAAACGTGAATTTGGCGCCACATACCCATTGAAAAGCGCTCTGAAATTTTATCTCAAAAATTCAATCAAGAAGATATTTTGTTATTCATGTTAACGAATATTGCGAATATTTTTTGGTTCTGCGCTACTTGACTATATTCGGTTAACCTGAGCAATATTTTTATCATCCTCGTAATAATATCAGGACACACGGACAACGACGACTACACGACGACGATATGCTTTACTTTTACTTAACTCTCTGACGATACATATACATCACAAGATAATATATTTGGAGTAGAATGAATTGACTGCTAGAGAGATAGATACATCATCCATCCACAATATTCCATCCCATTCTTTGCTTTATAAAATATATATTGTTATTCTGTCTTTTCTTGCTTGCTGCTGAGCTGCTCCTGCTTGGTTTTGTTCGTGTGTGTGTTGCAAAAGTTGCAAAAGAAGACGAGTGAACGAAATACGAAATGTAAAAAATAACATGTTGGATTTGTTTTGTGGCTCTTTTCTGTGCTATTGCCTTATATCCTAAACGTGTGTACTGAATAATCCTATCATGTTCATAATATTCATAAATGATATCATTATTAATGGAGTATCAGGAATATATGTTGTCATATATATTTCGCCTTTAAAAAATATGTACATACATTTTAATATATGCTGCCATGATTTCGGGTTATACGGAAAAAAATAATGATGAATGGGAATGTAGAAAGCCGAGGAGATTTTTTTTGAGGCTGCTGCTGCTGGAAATGATCCGCTTCCAGGAAACCAGATCAAAAAAATGTTTTTTTTTTCAGAATTATTTTTTTTTCGGCCGAATAAAATGAATGATAAATAATTATACTTTTTTTGAACGGTTCAAAAAATGTACGACTTTAAATGTAGACAATTAAGTTTTCATCACAATTAAGATTTTTAATTAGTATTTTTGGTTGGTTTTTCTTTGTACAAGTTGGCTTACAAATATTTCTTACAAAATCAAAAAAAATGTTCACTTTTCATTTAAACTTAAAATTGATTCAATTAAAATTGAAAATGTAACAAGTTTTAATCTACAAAAAAACTGGGATTCTAATAACTAATTAATTAATTACAATTAAAATCATGATGACATATAACGTTCGTTCATACAGAAATAAAAATGATCTCTCGAGTTAAACATTTTTCACTTAAAACCTTAAAACCGCTAAACTTAATTAACTAATACTAATCCACTATAAAACTATTTCATTTCACGAAAATTAATTAACTAACGTTTACATTCTTTGTTTTGGAACATTTTTCCTTTAAAACATTTTTAACGACTAACGATAAACTACGGCAATTAAATTGATAATTAAACATATTTTCTTTAATTACGATACAAAAAAATGTGAAGATAAACAATGAGTGGAGTAAATACGCACTTACGCACACACAGAGATTTTTTTCATTTTTTAAAATTATTGTAGTATAGAAATTTTTAATTGCTACAACAATTAAGTATAATTTTTTTTAACGATTCTCGCTCCTCGTTAATTTAGTAGTGTAAACTCTGATGATCGTAAAGAGTTCCGTTTGGTTGGTACACGTCTCCCGGATGATACTGGGGCCCACCTCCGCCGCCCCCTCCTGAAGAGGATCCTCCTCCCCCCTGCTGAGGTGGAAGTCCATAGTCCCCTCCCACCTGATGGAGGCTCTGTAATCTCTTCATTTCTGCGAGAATACTGCTTATCTTGCCGACGTCGGTGGGGGCGTCCTCCCGGAGCAGCTCCTCCAGCTCTTGCTCCATTTGCGGACTGAGGTACTCCACTGCCCCTAGGATAACCGGAAGTTACAAAAAAACCATCCATACAATTTCCATTCCTTTAAATTACAATTAAATTTTTAATTATGGATAAGGTTATCTTAACTGACCCGCCTGTGAGATAAGCATTTCCTTGAGATACTTGAGCTCGGTGGTCATGTTGTCGACGGTGGAGCGCAAGTACTCGTTCTCCGTCTGGAGCTTCTGGACGCGCATCTGGGCTTCCACCGCCTTCGCCTTGGACTTGTCCCGTGACCTCTTGACCGCGTTGTTGTTCTTCTCCCGCTTCTCTCGGTACTCGTTAGAGCTCTTGTCCATCATGGCCACCTTCTTCTTGGAGCCCATTCCTCCGATAATGTGGTGGTGGTGATAAGATGAAATGGTGAAGCCTGTGGGATAACTCTCCTCTTTAAAGCTGCTACTCCGATTTCTCCTCCGCTTTCTCCTCCCGGGGCGATTGTCCGAGATGAATTACCTGAAAATAATTAAACAAAAAACACAACACAATTAATTATTAACTATTGTTTAATGGCACATTGGAACAATTAACAATTGATTGGAAAGCGTAAACAAAAATAAATAAATAAATCTCCCGTTGTTCTCCACACAGCCAGCCATTGTCTCGTCTCCAATTAAATTCAATTAATTAAATGCTACTTCCTACTTAATTAACTAACTGCTCCACGCTCCACCATTAAAAACTATCACCTGACTTTAACTACCTAATTATTATTTAGTGGTTAATTAACTGTAAATTGTAATAATAATGACACCTGTTGATGACGAGCCACCGGTGGGTGTATCACCAACGGTGCCGCTGTGGGGAAATTTTGTGTTTATTGTCTAAATCGACATAAAATTGTCTGAAACTTCCAGGTCCGGTCTCATTTTTGAATGTCGATTTAGGTTAGGTTAGGTTAGGTGAGGTTAGGTAGGTCGACAATTTAGACAATAAACAAAATTTCCCCACAGCGGCACCGTTGGTAATACACCGACCCGAGCCACCAAAACAACAACTGAAATTAAATCTTGATGACTTAAATAAATATTAATGGCTTGATATTTTAGCCCTACCTCAATAATTTAATTAAATTATGAACAGTCAACTGTTGTAATCACCTTCCTTCCAACTGCAGTCGTCCAGTTAAAAATAATTAATTAATTAAAAGGACGATCGAACAAGTCAAGTATCAAAACACCAGCTGACTAATTTTTAATTTGCGAAGTTAACTGCTCTACTAAAACTATAATGTGTTCAAGCACCTTCACCTTATCAATACCCGTGTCGTGGTTATCAACACAATTTTCTCTTTCCTTAGTCAACAAGATAATTGTTAAATCCTTAACAATTGACAATATTGTCGTCGTCCTCTTTATTATTATTTGTAACGATTTTAAATTAAGGTTAATACAACTTGCCTGACTACTACTGCTTCAAAAAAATGGTAACGTAGTATCAATTACCAATTAACAACACAACTACTAATTCATCTTATCCTCAACTGATAACACATGAGCAAGAATTAGAGATCTAACCAACAATGTAAACAGAGTAAAACACATGGCAAGGCTGCTCCCACGATTCTCAACAATGTAAGCAATCAGAATACATTGTTGGGATAGTTAAATATAAACATAATCGAAGGTACTGTTCACTGTGTTCAGTACACTACTTACTTAAATGTATACAATAGTTAACTTTAAATAGGATAGATTTACCTGTAGAGATGGTCTAGATTTTTTTTCTACTAAACTTGATTCAATGATGCTGAGAACTGAGAACAGTTAACTTTAATCACAACAGTATTAAGTGCTAACACAAAGACGGGAATTTTGTATAGAGTTTTAATGTATGTTGTTAGGTTTAAATGTTGATTAAAAAATATTTAAGTAGAGTGTTTGCAATTGGTTGTATGGATGGGAAGATGCGAAGAAGGTGAAAAAAATCTGTCATGCGATGAGGGTGAGAGCGAGCGAGGATTGCAGCAAGAGCCCAGATGATTGCATCATAGCCTCCAAAAAAAAGTTCAAGTATTCCGACATCCAGCAGCAAGCCGAATGACGCGAGTCGCAATGGTGGAAAATACGCAGTACTCTATGTAATTTACCCAGTTTGTCTGTCTGTCCGTCAATTTGTACAAAATATTTATCGAAATTGATTAAAATAGGTTTTTAAACTGTCTACAATGAACAAAACTTATTGAGATTTGAAGAAGAAACATGCAATGGGGTAATATGAGATTTTCACAAAATTTTGCATAATTTTTGGCGGGAATTTCGAAATAATGTTTTAAAAAATTATGCTGATTTTAAATAGCTTCAGGTGTCTGGATATGTGAGTAAATGCGGTTGATATTAATACCATTTTCGTTGCTGGGGCATTGTGAGATTTTGATAAAATTTAGCGAAATATATGGTGGGAATTTTGAAATAATAATTTTAAACGAATTGGTACCGATTTTCCCGCTTCAATACTCGCAATTTAAAGTCAAATAGCGATTTATATGAACAATTTTTGGTTATGGGGTAACTTGGGATTATGACGCATTTTTGCTGTTTGAGTCTTCTAAAAGCTTAATTAATATGCAAACGATTCTTTTTCTGTGGTAATTTTTAATGTAATGCGTACAGGTAATCAGGGAACAAAAATTTAATAATTTGTAAAATAAGCGGGTAAAAGCGATTTAAAATTACTGTTTTGACAATCTATGGGGCAAGGTGAGAATCGACCGAAATCTTAGCTTGTTTTCTACATTTTTTCTGCGATAATATTTTTCCGCTACTTTGTTACATCTGCTAGGAAACAAAAATTTATTATTCTGTCTTTCCTTTGAAAGATGGAGAAGATAATATTTATTTATTTTGCTCTTTCTGTACTCTGCTTTCAAGAATTCTGAATTTCATTACAATCTTCTCTCTCTCTCTCTCTCTGGAGATATTGACATGGCATGACATGCGACATATCTACACATCCCATAATAGTTCACATTTCATTTTATTCCATTTCTTTCCTCGATTCGAATATATTTTCGCAAAGTTTACCAGCTACTTGTGCCCACCATCCCGAAAATGTGCCTTGGATTCACGTGTCGATAGCAACAGCTCACAAAATTGATCAAAGGAAATAAAAGATGAATCTACTGACATATCGTGTGAGCACATATAATAAACATTTAGATTCGATTCGCTATAAATTCAGTTTCTATTTTCATATCATATCGCCGCAAGCTTCATCAAAGTGAGATGGCTACAGAGGGAAATACATGGGAAACGTAAATGAGAAGCAGGAAGCGTAATAAAATCTAATAAATAATAATAAATAATAAGCAGTTACTTTGTATTTATATTATTTACGTTATGTATACGAATAAGAATCATTAAAATTACATATTATAAAACTGTGATGTATTATGAGGTGTGTAGTTTTAATGCGTTTAACGAGCTACGTAACCAAATAGAAAGTTTTTCGACGCAAAAACGTTGCGAGGATATATACGGATAGCGTGTAATATTCAGGTAAGTATTGCGTGTGTTCACTTGAATGAAGATAAAAAAGGACGACCAGTTTTTCAACACGCTCGTATTCACATTTTTTGTACAACGGGAAATATCTGTTCTCAAACGAATTCAGAAATGTAGCGGCAAACATTAAATATGCCGCACTATTTAAGTTCCAGGGTTCCAGGCAATGTACTAGATTTTGAATAAAAAATGCGGCGAAATTTGTTTTCAACAAAAATTCGAAATTTTGAATTCAAATTAAATATTTTAATGTCTCCAATTTTGAACGATATCAGGAGACAGACGGACAGACGAATGTATATTCTTGTATATGTAGAAAGCAGCGAATGAATAATTTCTTTATGAGCTATACTGCTCCGTATAATTCCAAAAGGTGTAACATATTGCATAGCGATTTGTCATAATAAAATTATTACGAGGCATATCTCACGTAGGATGTAGGAAGAGGAAAATAATATGTGTGTGCACAAAAGCGAGAGAGATTTTTTGAGATTTCAATCCACTTTACAAACTTTTGAGCGTGCAGTGCTGCTAACTGCACGAAAGTAAACCAAACTACATAAAAACTACGACTATATTTCAGTTGATACGATATAGTTTCCCTTACGTGGCGTGCAGATATCGCTCGAATGCGAGTCAGTTAGCTGCGGCGTTCCTTTCCATTAATATTACCATAACATTTCATTTCGTGACTAGGTATGCATATCTTGATTCATTTTTATTGGATGTTGTTGATGATTTGAATATACACTAAATGTTAATAAGTTTTAAATAAAAATTGGCTAGTTCCATTCAAAGCCATTCGGACGCCACGAGTTCCGATAACCATGCAGAACGCTAGGGGTCAAATTCAGTTTGAGATATGGCTCGTTAAGGGAATCATATGGAGTCCAAGTTTCATATCGGTCATCAGAATTCGGAGTAGGATTTCTATAAAAAAATTAGTTGTGCTTCAATTCGTAAGAAAATTAATGACGTCGCCTAAATGATTTATAATTCTTACCCTGTTTTTGCAAAGTTTGTCCAAAGGTCACACATCACTTCCGAGAAGGATTGGTCCTCAGTCGTAAAGTTTGCGGATAGATTGAAAAGGTACATGAGATCTGTGAAAAATGATTTAAAACATTTCAAAAAATTATCCCAAAACCTCAAATTTAAAATATTTAATAATTATATATATTTTTATAAACCGTCAGTATGGGTAATCCCGGGCTTGACAGGGGTCGACCCAAAGAACAAAGGCCATTGCGAATTATACGAGTGATGCTCAAACGAGTACAAATACACTGAACGATTTCTAGCGCTCAATATTTCGGCACTGTTCTGCGCTGATGACTTAAATCCAATTACAGATATCAGCTGAAAAATATTCAAAATATATTTCAACCATTTTTATAATGCCATTTTCTGGAATGACAATTTTTATATTTTTTAAATTCATACGTCAACAAGTCCTCGCATGCTTTCACTCCAGCTGCTCCGATTGACCCCATTCAAATACGCCAACTCGACACTCGACGCCACGGCCCTATTCCCTGGCTCTTGTTCCGGCACCCTCACAAATTTCAGCAGATCCGGAACAATTCCGTGCTTCATATACTCGACGTTACTATCCAGCTCTTCCGGCCCGAATTTCGCCAAATACATGCTGCCCAGTATAAAGCTCCCATCATGCTTATTCGCTCCGATCATTAAAGGAATATTCGGAATAGTCCCTGATTTCATTATATCCAGCGGATCCTCTGTAATTAATGCGCCTGGTGTTCCCTTCGGTTCAATGACCGGCGTCGTTGAAGCAAATGGATAGGTCATGTTTTTGTAGCTTTGGCCCGTGTACGTTTTTTTGCTCCTGGACCATCCGCTCCCATGGAACTTTCATTAGACATGCCAATATGGCCTGGTACGTGAGCGTGGGACAGCCTAGACGCGATGCCATGACTTTGGCAGATTCGACCGGATTTCGATCGACGGACCAGCCAGAAATGGCTGTACCGCTTTGCGAGATAACACCGGAAATTAGGCCGGAATTTAGTGGGCTGACTAACTGGAACATTACGGAGGCGCCACCTATATTTATTTTAATAAACGTTTCGAAATATTATTTACTCAGTGAAAATAGTTTTACGGCGTAATTAAGCTTACCGGCGCTTTCCCCAAAAATGGTTACTTTGTCCGGATTTCCATTAAAAGCTCTAATGTTCTCGTGGACCCATCGAATGGAGAATGCTTGGTCTTTCAAACCTTTAAACATTTAAAATAATAATTGATTGAATTTCTTTTTACAAGTTTTCTTTGCAAGAAATATTATTGATGTAATTTTGGGCACCATTGTTTCCTGGAGCAGTCGAATCGCCAGTGCTTAAAAATCCGAGTACTCCCAATCTGTAGTGAACGACGACGAGAATGATGTCGCCTCTCGCCAGTAACTTTTCTGGAGTGAAGGTGAGGGAGCTTCCGGATGTGTAGCCGCCACCGTGAAACCTACACAACAATCATTTGTTAGTTTT